>JARNME010000012.1:45199355-45682553 GCA_030179655.1 Scaptomyza flava
ACTCATTTGTTTGTGTGTTTGTTCGCTGCGCATACTCTTGCTAGTGTGCTTTTCGCTGCGCATACACTTGTTTGTGTGTTTGTTCGCTTAAGCGTTATCTGCCTTGCTTGTCGTGCTTTAATACATTTTTGTTGTTGCTTATCGCTCCAAACAAGAAGTATTTGTGTTACGATTACTCTTAATTTGTGCGTTTGCTCTTAGATTTTCTGTGCGCCGTTTTGTCCGTTCTGTGCTCTCGCAACCTATTTTCGTAAGTTTGACCCCAGTTGTAAATATGTCGTGCTGCAAAAAGTCTTATTCATTTAAGCATTCTGACGATTCTGCACGGCCTCAATTTGTTAATTGCTGGTTGTGTGAGAGTTTTATGCATGCTAAATGTGCAGGTCTTACTGGGCGTGAGTGTGACAAGATCACTGCTGTAGCCAAGACCGGCTGTGGCGGTGTGCGTTGGTCATGCCCTTTGTGCATTGATAAGCAAATTGATTTCTCTAGAATGTATAATTCTGTGAGAAATCAGTGTTCAAAACTAAAAAAGACGGCAAGCATGCTAGTGACTGACATTGATTCAAGTTTGGAATTTCTCAATAATTTTAAATTTGAGTCATTGTCTACTCGCCGGTTGGAGTCTGAATTTTTGAATGTTCCGTTAAATGTCAACATTCCTGCTGCAACCTTTTCAAATAATAACTCTGTCGTTTCAAAAAACTAAATTCTGATGAAACATCTATTATTTATCAAAATGTTAGGGGTCTGGTCTCAAAACTTAAAAACTTGTTTTTGAATAGCTTTTCGTTCCATTCTGATATAATCTGCAAATCTCGCTGCTGACTATACCTAGCTTTGCCAAGTGACCTCAAAGTCTTCAATGTCCTGTCAAGAGACCGGTGAGTATCCTGAGTCTATTTTTACCCATTGATATTACTTGCTTCAACCGTTTGAGGTTATAGCTACCCAAGAGAAGCTTTGCTTGTCTGAGTCCTGGTATCCTTGCCCAGCTCGTTCTTCGCAGAAGTCTCTCTTCATTCCTAAGCTCTTGCCGTATTGTATAAACATATTTTGTATTAATATAATTTAAAAAAAAAAAAAAAACTGTCTATACACTAAAAATATATATATAAGTTTTTAGTGACTATTATTGAATATTGGTACAAAGGATATTTTTACTTCGTGCATTTGAAACACACACATTAATAGAGTGAATTGGCTTTTCAAAATGTACATCGAAAACAAATTTTGTTTTCGTTTGCTAGCAGCAAAATGATAAAACATTATTTGGTAAGTAATGCAAGCTTACAACACTTATTGAATGAAAATGACAAATATGTATACCGATTTGATTTTTACATAAAACAAACAAAATATAAAAATAATAAAAAACAACATAGTGCTTTGATTGGTATATATTCCCTCGGGGGTAATTTTAATCAGTTTTTAAAGATTTGGCTTTCTATTCTTATGCAAATTTCAATATACAACTGCGTGCTAATTGTAATGCACATTTTATTTTGCGTTTCTCATACTAATATAATTTTGAATGTTATAGGAAACATTTTGAGTAAATTGGACAATTCTTGGAGTGACGAAATTGATACAAATCTGAAGCGGATAATATCCAACAGTCCTAGAGAGCAGAGACCGGTAAATAATCGGAACGAAATGCTTTCTATTGTGGTTGAAATAAGAAAGCAACCAGATAAACGTTTAAAGGTAATTTTCATTTATGTCTTTTTATTTGGTATTATTTTACAAATCTCCAGAATACGCATTTAAGGAACATCGAACCATAAAGTTGAAAATAGATATATGTATGTAGGTGAAAAAAACTAAAAAATACGCTTTTTAAAATCAATGAACTGAAAATTTAAAAATAAAATAAAATTTCTAAAATAAGCCTAAGACAATAATGATCTAAAAATTCTTGGATTATCTGAATTATTCGATCATTATTGTCTTAAGCTTGTATTTAAACTAAATTTTATACTCGATACCGAAGGTAAAGAGTACATTGAGTTTGTGCAATGTCCGTCATGGTGTCTGTCCGTCTGTATGAACGCAACTTTTTTCCACACCCTTCAAGCTAGGGACTTGAAACTTTGCAATTCTCTTTATCTATGGGATAGTAAATTAAAGTGTCAAGGTTGGGGTTCTACGATAACTGGGGGGCTGGCAAATCGATAAATTCGATAACTCAAAAACGATAAATCCGCATATTTCACACACTCTTACAGCTAGAACTACCAAATTTGGTAAGAAGATAGCTACTAGCAACCCCCAAAAAACTGCATCAAAAATTTTGGAGCCACGCCTCCTCATTCCGCCCCCAGCCCCCCCCCCATTTTAAAGTCAAAAAGGACTTTATCTCCCACAATTTTTGAGCTAGAGCCCCCAAATTTGGTGCCAAGATAGGTGATGATGACCCCCCAAAAACTGCAGAAGTTTGGATGCCACGCCCACTCATTCCGCCCCCAGCCCCCCGGCATTTTAAAATCAGAAAGCTTATATCTCCCACAGTTTTTGAGCTAGAGCCACCAAATTTGGTGCCAAGATAGGTGATGATGACCCCCCAAAAACTGCATGAAAAGTTTGGATGCCACGCCCATCAATACTGCCCAAGCCGCCCCAAGCTGCCCCAACGCTTCGTCAAAAACGGGAATGCGTGTATCTTCCAGATTTGTGAGGCTAGAGCCACCAAATTTGGTAGGAAGATAGCTGGCAACGACCCCCAAAAATGTTCATCAAAGTTTTGGAGCCACGCGTACCCATTTCGCCCCCCTTTCCCCCCTTTCCCCACATTTCGCAAAGATCTGCATCAAAAATTTGGATGCCACGCCCAGCCATACTGCCCTCAGCCCCCCTTTCCCCACTTTTTACAAACTTCGAGCTAGAGTCACCAAATTTGGTATAAAGATAGCAATTGACATTTCGCAAAGATCTGCAGTAAAAATTAAGATGCCACACGCACCCATACCGCCCCCAGCCCCCCTTTCAACAGCTCTTACAAACTTTCAGCTAGAGTCACCAAATTTGGAAGGAAGATCGTTGGTGGCATCCCCATCTGCATCGGAGAATCTTTAAGGCAGCGTACACCCCTGCCCCATCCGTATGGGTGAGTGTGGCATCAAAAATTTTGCTGCAGATCTTTGTGGAATGTCAATTGCTATCGTCATGTCGTACTTAGAGAGTCCTGTTTTTATAGGTGATGGAGAAAGGGAGGAGGGGGGGGATTTGTGGCTGGAGTCGCTATGGTTCGGTGTGACATCCAAAATTTGGGGGTTGTTATCGGGTATCTTTCTACCAAATGTGGTAGCTCTAGCTTAAAAACTGTGGTTGGTAGATGGATTCCCGTTGTTAACGAAGTGTTGGGCCGGCTCAGGGTGGCTAGGGCGATATGGGTTTTAAAGTCATTAGTATCAATGTATAATCCTTTATTAAATTTCAATAACCCGACTTATGTACTCTGATCATCCGCTCTTACTTGACCAACTTAATACTAAAAAATACCAAACTTAATAATATGCCTAATGGTAATTTTTAGCAACTTATTACATGCTTCCTTTTTTATTTATTTTATTTTTATATAATTAACATAAATTTGTATTACTTAAAGCCATATCTTTCAGGAAGTTTTAATATACGCCCGCTTCTTTTTGTATAATTCTGATCCTCATCATTCTCTGTATCATTTGCATCGGGTTCATGATATTCAAAACTTATATTAGACTCAGTACTTTCTGCTGTTTCATAGTTTAATTCAGAATCACTTATATATGGTATATGCATCCAATTCTAATGAATCATCCGCAACTACATTTTCCACAGGACTAATGATCTGATTTGATGGATTTACTGATTGAATTTCTGGCAAGTTATTTCCATCACTTATTTTAACTTTTTCTTTAAATTGTGGGTCACTATCATGGGGATCATTTTTTGTCTTAGCAATAAATTGGCGATTTCGTCTATAATCATTTTCACATGAATCGTTTTTTATATACGAACGATCATTAAAAATGTTATCAATTTCTTTTCCATTTTTCTTAACCGTTGTGTCGATCATAGAGCCCACGGGTACATTTGCAACTTTAATTTTGCTGTATCTTCCAAACGGTTAGTCCGATTGACCTGAAATTTCATGATATCCTCAACCATACACTTTTGCATCATGTGGAAAAGGTTCATCAAGATTGGAGCAGCAGTTCAGTCGATACAGCCCAAATTCAAGTTAGTGGAATGGCGTCGACTGCTGATGTACCCGGGTACTTGTATGAAAATTCATACAAATATATAGAAATAAATGGCAAAGTTCACTTTATATTGCTATATCTTCCAAGCGGCTGGTCCAAAATTCATACAAATATATAGAAATAAATGGAAATATTTAGTTCATTTTATGGAAATTTATTTATTTATTTATAGAAAATCATTATAATGCAAGTAAAAAATATATGTATAAGGCTGCCATTGTCATGCCATTTGTCGATGGCACTGGTCCAGGATTGCGACTTCTTAGAATGTTGTGCGCACGTATTCGTCCAGGTATTGGTGGTGTTGACGACCATACATTGCCATCTCTTGCCGTATAATAATCACCAGTTTCAAGTGGCGGTTCTTCATACTCCTCGTCTGAATCCCTCTCGTCCTCTGGGTGATACTCAGTTTCCTGGACTGGTTCAATGTCAGATGATTCACCACCAATGTCATCAATATTTCCTTCTAAGTCTTCTTGTTCTACCGCTTGTTCGTGGTCACTGTCTTATTAGTCAGAAGCCTCAAGAAATCCGCTTATAAATTCACACTGCTCATCATACGGTAGTGCATTCAATTGACGCGGAGCTAGCCACTCACCATTTGCCATTTTATTTTCACTTTTTATATATTTGCCGCACAAAATAAATTTTTAGGTCTTTACACTTCAAAAATCGCACATAAACTGACTTATGCATACAAAACTACTCAAAACGAAACCTGCGAAAAAATCATGTTTCTGCCTGCAAAACTGGTTGTACAAGGGTAGGTAGGCAAGATATTCCCAAATACCCTTTTGTTCCTGTTAGTAGACGTCTTTTCTTACACATTCAAATAAAAAATGTTTACATTGAACATTCTGAGCAGGCACTAAAAATAGCACTATGAGCAAGAGGGGTTGATTTTAAATTCAAATATAACGGAATTCTGCGAATGAAAATTCAATGTTAATTATTTTTCTTGGTAAAAAGGGATCAAATTACAAGGATTAAAAAAGAATTTGGAAATTGTTAAATTTTTATGGATTTTGGCAATTCCCATTTTTGGTAAAAATGGATTATTTAGGTACCAAAAATTTTTTTTTCCAAATTATGATAAAAGTTTTGTTAACTAAACAATAACAAGAAATAAAAAAAAAAAAAAACAAGAAAATTCCAAGAATCCAGGTAGTAGTTAATATTTGTATATCAAAAGCAACTATCTGCCATACAAAACGTATGAAGTACCCGGGTACATCTACTGTCGATGTGGATAAAACCCAACAGCTGTTGACACAACGGTTAAATATAACCCCTTCTCCAACAGTCAATACTGGCAATGATTTTGCATTTCTATCATAGTAATATATTTGCTATTCTTTTTTCTTTTAAATTTTTCTGAATAGTTTCTTCCAATATATTCTTTCTTTTCAATAAATCCTGCTTAATAGGCAATTTGGTCTTAACCAGTCTTCCAAAGAAAAATTCTGTAGGTGTCACCCCCATACTAGCTATGGGTTAAGTATTATATTCTAATATTCTTTATTGAAATTTTCCTAATTCTTGAACTGTAGAACACCGCTTTAAGATTCCCTTTGTTATAGCTACTTCTCTTTCAGCCAATCTATTACTTTGAGGATACCTAGAGCTAGAGTAGCAAAATTGTATATTATAATCCTTTGCAAACCCTTAAAATTCACTAGAATTAAACGCACTATTTTCACACCTTACAATTGAAGGATATACAAGCAAATTAAATGCTTGTATAATAACATCAATAATTTGCTTCGACGTCTTATTGATCAGTTTAAATAACAGCAGATAGTTGGAATAGGAACCTGCATATTCAAACAAGTCCATTGCTACAATGTGATATGGATACATAGGGCTTTGCTCCTGAACTAATGGCTCCTTTTGATTGTTCCGTTTAAACTTTAAACAAATAGTACATTATGGAATCAGTTCCTTCAACTGTTTTCCCATTGTAGGCCAATAGTATAATATTCTTGCCCTTGCTAATGTTTTCTCAATCCCCAGATGTGAATCATGAAGCCACTTAGCCATTTTTCCTTGAAGCTTACTAGGAATTACCAATCGATGATCCACAAAAGAAGTCCGTCTTCGTAATGCAGCTCTGATTTGTATTTATAAAAATGCTTAGAAATATCATTTAAGTGATGATATCCTGGCCAACCATTTTCAACAAACTTACAGATTCGGTTATAGTCCTCATCCTCACTCATTAATTTAGTATAAAGGTCATTATTATCCTCACAGATACAAACTGATTTACTAAGTGCATGAAAAATACCTGCTGTTCCTTTTATTTCAGTAGTATCTGTTAACTGTGTGTGATAAACAATCCGCAATAAACATATTCTTGCCTTGTTCACTACTTTGATTTGTGGATACTTTAGCAAGGTCATAAGCATTCTCTGTAATCTTGGAGTCACATCATTTATATCCCTTGTAATCAATGTTTCCAATAGTTTATGATCACTTTCTACAACAAAATCCCTCCCATAAATAAAATAATGATAACGTTGACAAGCAAATACCACAGCTAATAGTTCCTTTTCAATCTTTGCCCATTTCTGTTCACTTTTATTTAATGTCCGTGGCATATATGCTACTGGATGCTCTTCTTGCATCAACACTGATCCTAGCCCGGCTTTTAAGGCATCTGTTTGAATCACTACTGCCTTACCCGGATCATAAGTACCTAAAATAGGATCAGATGTAATCAATTTCAATAAGTATCTTAACTCAGCTTCATGTTTTCCTTGCCATTCAATTGAAACATCTTTTCCCGTTAATGTCCGCATTTCTATTGTTAGTTTTGACAAACTTGGAATAAACCTTCCACAAATTTAAACAGTGGCAGCAATTGCATCACACCTTTTTTATCTGTTGATCTTCCCAATTTCACAATTGCTTCCTTATACTTTTCTGCTGACTTAATTGCCTGTCCTAAAACAATATGACCCATGAATTTCACCTCAGATTTTCGATACTGCATTTTCTTTGCATTAAATTTAACATTATTTAAACGTGCGCGGTTGTGGACTTTATTTGATATTTTATCATGATTTTTTTCATTAAGTGCTGCAATACCAATGTCATAAAAGTAAATAAACACCCCCGGAATGTCCCCAAAGCATTGGACCATTTTTCTTTGAAAAATTTCCGGTGAGCAATTCAATCCAAACGGAATCCAAAATACCCGTTAGTTATAAATCTCAGACATGACATCATTCATCGTTGGAATTAGAAAATATTCCCTTCTACTACAAGAATTAAGCGGCTTAGGATCCAGGCAGAGACGGATGTCCCCATCAGATTTTTCTTCTATCTGTAGATTGTTAACCCAATCCGTTGGATGATCCAAAATGAAATAACTCCATCATGCACCATTTGCTCAAGTTTTTCAAGTTTTTTGTAAATAATTGTAACCTGTCGTGGAAACTTTCCAACTCCCTCAAATACATCTCTATTGGCATGTACAAATGCATTATCACTTAATTCTAGTGACTGAATATCAATCCATTTGATTAGTTCTCAGTCAACACAAGTTATTCTTCCTAGTATTGGCTCACACTTATCGTCTACTACTACTAATGTTGCCATTCTTTCTTTACCTGTAATTATATCACTTAATTTTAACTCAATTGATACATGAACTCCTATTTTATTGTTGCTATAATCATAAACAGAAAATATTTCACCATTTACTGACAATTCAATTTAGTTATAATATTAAGCGGAATACAATTTGCATCTGCCCCAGAATCCATTTTGAACATAAATACTTCATTTTTAATCTGATAATCTTTATACCAGTGATTTACATTTTCTCCAACTGAACTTATTCTGTGAAATGAATTATTAATTATACTTCCACTATTAGCTTTTACATTACCTATTCTATTTATATACTTTGATTTTTTATCAGTGTCCCCTTTAACCTCACCATTCCATTGCAACATTCTTTTGCGGCGGACAATGTTGATCGAATTTCTGCAGTTCTTCATCTAATGACCTCTGCGACTGTACATATGATTCCATAACTACTTCAGCTGCCTCAGTTGCATCTCTTTTAACCCGTTTGAGATCCATCATTCGGAAATATAGTATTTTATAAATTCGCTCCCTTGGTTGCTATGAGCCACAAAAAGGTAGCAATTTTGGTATCTTCGGGAGGCGTATATTTTCCATTTGCTATCATATACTCCACAAAGTCGCGCTTCCAGTTTTCCAATCCTCCGCAATATTTAAACAATCCAGTTCTC
Source organism: Scaptomyza flava (assembly GCA_030179655.1). Lineage (NCBI taxonomy): Eukaryota > Metazoa > Arthropoda > Insecta > Diptera > Drosophilidae > Scaptomyza > Scaptomyza flava. The sequence goes on from JARNME010000012.1 coordinate 45,207,868, forward strand.
GTATTTAAGCCCGTGAAGAATCCACAATGATTTAATCTAATTAATTTCTCAGTAAATACAATGATTGCACTTTATTCTTAGTGATGCTATTATTATTTTGTCTTCCACAATCGATACTGTAATAACTATTATGCTTAGTACATCGATGTTTTTAATTTTGACTAGGCTTATCGATACTTGGTGCTGTCTTGGCTCGGGGGTAAAAATCTTGTAACTAATACATACACAAAATCTTACGACGACTGCTTAACTTGTATTTGTTTTTCTGTTAAAAGCTTTCACATAATCTGGCAATATTCATAAATATAAAATCGTATATCGTAACCAGTCTTCCAAAGAAAAATTCAGTAGGTGTCACCCCCATACTAGCTATGGGTTAAGTATTATATTCTAATATTCTTTATTGAAATTTTACTAATTCCTGAACTGTAGAACACCGCTTTAAGATTCCCTTTGTTATAGCTACTTCTCTTTCAGCCAATCTATTACTTTGAGGATACCTAGAGCTAGAGTAGCAAAATTGTATATTATAATCCTTTGCAAACCCTTAAAATTCACTAGAATTAAACGCACTATTTTCACACCTTACAATTGAAGGATATACAAGCAAATTAAATGCTTGTATAATAACATCAATAATTTGCTTCGACGTCTTATTGATCAGTTTAAATAACAGCAGATAGTTGGAATAGGAACCTGCATATTCAAACAAGTCCATTGCTACAATGTGATATGGATACATAGGGCTTTGCTCCTGAACTAATGGCTCCTTTTGATTGTTCCGTTTAAACTTTAAACAAATAGTACATTATGGAATCAGTTCCTTCAACTGTTTTCCCATTGTAGGCCAATAGTATAATATTCTTGCCCTTGCTAATGTTTTCTCAATCCCCAGATGTGAATCATGAAGCCACTTAGCCATTTTTCCTTGAAGCTTACTAGGAATTACCAATCGATGATCCACAAAAAGAAGTCCGTCTTCGTAATGCAGCTCTGATTTGTATTTATAAAAATGCTTAGAAATATCATTTAAGTGATGATATCCTGGCCAACCATTTTCAACAAACTTACAGATTCGGTTATAGTCCTCATCCTCACTCATTAATTTAATATAAAGGTCATTATTATCCTCACAGATACAAACTGATTTACTAAGTGCATGAAAAATACCTGCTGTTCCTTTTATTTCAGTAGTATCTGTTAACTGTGTGTGATAAACAATCCGCAATAAACATATTCTTGCCTTGTTCACTACTTTGATTTGTGGATACTTTAGCAAGGTCATAAGCATTCTCTGTAATCTTGGAGTCACATCATTTATATCCCTTGTAATCAATGTTTCCAATAGTTTATGATCACTTTCTACAACAAAATCCCTCCCATAAATAAAATAATGATAACGTTGACAAGCAAATACCACAGCTAATAGTTCCTTTTCAATCTTTGCCCATTTCTGTTCACTTTTATTTAATGTCCGTGGCATATATGCTACTGGATGCTCTTCTTGCATCAACACTGATCCTAGCCCGGCTTTTAAGGCATCTGTTTGAATCACTACTGCCTTACCCGGATCATAAGTACCTAAAATAGGATCAGATGTAATCAATTTCAATAAGTATCTTAACTCAGCTTCATGTTTTCCTTGCCATTCAATTGAAACATCTTTTCCCGTTAATGTCCGCATTTCTATTGTTAGTTTTGACAAACTTGGAATAAACCTTCCACAAATTTAAACAGTGGCAGCAATTGCATCACACCTTTTTTATCTGTTGATCTTCCCAATTTCACAATTGCTTCCTTATACTTTTCTGCTGACTTAATTGCCTGTCCTAAAACAATATGACCCATGAATTTCACCTCAGATTTTCGATACTGCATTTTCTTTGCATTAAATTTAACATTATTTAAACGTGCACGGTTGTGGACTTTATTTGATATTTTATCATGATTTTTTTCATTAAGTGCTGCAATACCAATGTCATAAAAGTAAATAAACACCCCCGGAATGTCCCCAAAGCATTGGACCATTTTTCTTTGAAAAATTTCCGGTGAGCAATTCAATCCAAACGGAATCCAAAATACCCGTTAGTTATAAATCTCAGACATGAAATCATTCATCGTTGGAATGAGAAAATATTCCCTTCTACTACAAGAATTAAGCGGCTTAGGATCCAGGCAGAGACGGATGTCCCCATCAGATTTTTCTTCTATCTGTAGATTGTTAACCCAATCCGTTGGATGATCCACAATGAAATAATTCCATCATGCACCATTTGCTCAAGTTTTTCAAGTTTTTTGTAAATAATTGTAACCTGTCGTGGAAACTTTCCAACTCCCTCAAATACATCTCTATTGGCATGTACAAATGCATTATCACTTAATTCTAGTGACTGAATATCAATCCATTTGATTAGTTCTCAGTCAACACAAGTTATTCTTCCTAGTATTGGCTCACACTTATCGTCTACTACTACTAATGTTGCCATTCTTTCTTTACCTGTAATTATATCACTTAATTTTAACTCAATTGATACATGAACTCCTATTTTATTGTTGCTATAATCATAAACAGAAAATATTTCACCATTTACTGACAATTCAATTTAGTTATAATATTAAGCGGAATACAATTTGCATCTGCCCCAGAATCCATTTTGAACATAAATACTTCATTTTTAATCTGATAATCTTTATACCAGTGATTTACATTTTCTCCAACTGAACTTATTCTGTAAAATGAATTATTAATTATACTTCCACTATTAGCTTTTACATTACCTATTCTATTTATATACTTTGATTTTTTATCAGTGTCCCCTTTAACCTCACCATTCCATTGCAACATTCTTTTGCGGCGGACAATGTTGATCGAATTTCTGCAGTACTTCATCTAATGACCTCTGCGACTGTACATATGATTCCATAACTACTTCAGCTGCCTCAGTTGCATCTCTTTTAACCCGTTTGAGATCCATCATTCGGAAATATAGTATTTTATAAATTCGCTCCCTTGGTTGCTATGAGCCAAAAAAGGTAGCAATTTTGGTATCTTCGGGAGGCGTATATTTTCCATTTGCTATCATATACTCCACAAAGTCGCGCTTCCAGTTTTCCAATCCTCCGCAATATTTAAACAATCCAGTTCTCGTATTTAAGCCCGTGAAGAATCCACAATGATTTAATCTAATTAATTTCTCAGTAAATACAATGATTGCACTTTATTCTTAGTGATGCTATTATTATTTTGTCTTCCACAATCGATACTGTAATAACTATTATGCTTAGTACATCGATGTTTTTAATTTTGACTAGGCTTATCGATACTTGGTGCTGTCTTGGCTCGGGGGTAAAAATCTTGTAACTAATACATACACAAAATCTTACGACGACTGCTTAACTTGTATTTGTTTTTCTGTTAAAAGCTTTCACATAATCTGGCAATATTCATAAATATAAAATCGTATATCGTAACCAGTCTTCCAAAGAAAAATTCAGTAGGTGTCACCCCCATACTAGCTATGGGTTAAGTATTATATTCTAATATTCTTTATTGAAATTTTACTAATTCCTGAACTGTAGAACACCGCTTTAAGATTCCCTTTGTTATAGCTACTTCTCTTTCAGCCAATCTATTACTTTGAGGATACCTAGAGCTAGAGTAGCAAAATTGTATATTATAATCCTTTGCAAACCCTTAAAATTCACTAGAATTAAACGCACTATTTTCACACCTTACAATTGAAGGATATACAAGCAAATTAAATGCTTGTATAATAACATCAATAATTTGCTTCGACGTCTTATTGATCAGTTTAAATAACAGCAGATAGTTGGAATAGGAACCTGCATATTCAAACAAGTCCATTGCTACAATGTGATATGGATACATAGGGCTTTGCTCCTGAACTAATGGCTCCTTTTGATTGTTCCGTTTAAACTTTAAACAAATAGTACATTATGGAATCAGTTCCTTCAACTGTTTTCCCATTGTAGGCCAATAGTATAATATTCTTGCCCTTGCTAATGTTTTCTCAATCCCCAGATGTGAATCATGAAGCCACTTAGCCATTTTTCCTTGAAGCTTACTAGGAATTACCAATCGATGATCCACAAAAAGAAGTCCGTCTTCGTAATGCAGCTCTGATTTGTATTTATAAAATGCTTAGAAATATCATTTAAGTGATGATATCCTGGCCAACCATTTTCAACAAACTTACAGATTCGGTTATAGTCCTCATCCTCACTCATTAATTTAATATAAAGGTCATTATTATCCTCACAGATACAAACTGATTTACTAAGTGCATGAAAAATACCTGCTGTTCCTTTTATTTCAGTAGTATCTGTTAACTGTGTGTGATAAACAATCCGCAATAAACATATTCTTGCCTTGTTCACTACTTTGATTTGTGGATACTTTAGCAAGGTCATAAGCATTCTCTGTAATCTTGGAGTCACATCATTTATATCCCTTGTAATCAATGTTTCCAATAGTTTATGATCACTTTCTACAACAAAATCCCTCCCATAAATAAAATAATGATAACGTTGACAAGCAAATACCACAGCTAATAGTTCCTTTTCAATCTTTGCCCATTTCTGTTCACTTTTATTTAATGTCCGTGGCATATATGCTACTGTATGCTCTTCTTGCATCAACACTGATCCTAGCCCGGCTTTTAAGGCATCTGTTTGAATCACTACTGCCTTACCCGGATCATAAGTACCTAAAATAGGATCAGATGTAATCAATTTCAATAAGTATCTTAACTCAGCTTCATGTTTTCCTTGCCATTCAATTGAAACATCTTTTCCCGTTAATGTCCGCATTTCTATTGTTAGTTTTGACAAACTTGGAATAAACCTTCCACAAATTTAAACAGTGGCAGCAATTGCATCACACCTTTTTTATCTGTTGATCTTCCCAATTTCACAATTGCTTCCTTATACTTTTCTGCTGACTTAATTGCCTGTCCTAAAACAATATGACCCATGAATTTCACCTCAGATTTTCGATACTGCATTTTCTTTGCATTAAATTTAACATTATTTAAACGTGCACGGTTGTGGACTTTATTTGATATTTTATCATGATTTTTTTCATTAAGTGCTGCAATACCAATGTCATAAAAGTAAATAAACACCCCCGGAATGTCCCCAAAGCATTGGACCATTTTTCTTTGAAAAATTTCCGGTGAGCAATTCAATCCAAACGGAATCCAAAATACCCGTTAGTTATAAATATCAGACATGAAATCATTCATCGTTGGAATGAGAAAATATTCCCTTCTACTACAAGAATTAAGCGGCTTAGGATCCAGGCAGAGACGGATGTCCCCATCAGATTTTTCTTCTATCTGTAGATTGTTAACCCAATCCGTTGGATGATCCACAATGAAATAACTCCATCATGCACCATTTGCTCAAGTTTTTCAAGTTTTTTGTAAATAATTGTAACCTGTCGTGGAAACTTTCCAACTCCCTCAAATACATCTCTATTGGCATGTACAAATGCATTATCACTTAATTCTAGTGACTGAATATCAATCCATTTGATTAGTTCTCAGTCAACACAAGTTATTCTTCCTAGTATTGGCTCACACTTATCGTCTACTACTACTAATGTTGCCATTCTTTCTTTACCTGTAATTATATCACTTAATTTTAACTCAATTGATACATGAACTCCTATTTTATTGTTGCTATAATCATAAACAGAAAATATTTCACCATTTACTGACAATTCAATTTAGTTATAATATTAAGCGGAATACAATTTGCATCTGCCCCAGAATCCATTTTGAACATAAATACTTCATTTTTAATCTGATAATCTTTATACCAGTGATTTACATTTTCTCCAACTGAACTTATTCTGTGAAATGAATTATTAATTATACTTCCACTATTAGCTTTTACATTACCTATTATATTTATATACTTTGATTTTTTATCAGTGTCCCCTTTAACCTCACCATTCCATTGCAACATTCTTTTGCGGCGGACAATGTTGATCGAATTTCTGCAGTACTTCATCTAATGACCTCTGCGACTGTACATATGATTCCATAACTACTTCAGCTGTCTCAGTTGCATCTCTTTTAACCCGTTTGAGATCCATCATTCGGAAATATAGTATTTTATAAATTCGCTCCCTTGGTTGCTATGAGCCACAAAAAGGTAGCAATTTTGGTATCTTCGGGCTGCGTATATTTTCCATTTGCTATCATATACTCCACAAAGTCGCGCTTCCAGTTTTCCAATCCTCCGCAATATTTAAACAATCCAGTTCTCGTATTTAAGCCCGTGAAGAATCCACAATGATTTAATCTAATTAATTTCTCAGTAAATACAATGATTGCACTTTATTCTTAGTGATGCTATTATTATTTTGTCTTCCACAATCGATACTGTAATAACTATTATGCTTAGTACATCGATGTTTTTAATTTTGACTAGGCTTATCTATACTTGGTGCTGTCTTGGCTCGGGGGTAAAAATCTTGTAACTAATACATACACAAAATCTTACGACGACTGCTTAACTTGTATTTGTTTTTCTGTTAAAAGCTTTCACATAATCTGGCAATATTCATAAATATAAAATCGTATGATATATCGCTAGTATAATTTATGTAAATGCGATGTACTCGATATAAGATCAGTTTACATTGCGTTGAGGTTTATTCAAAGAATTAAAGTACCTTCACTGTAATTCAGTTTCGCGTTCGCTTGATCAAAGCATTTAATGAGAACCAATCTTATACCGATTTGTATTTGCATTAATTATACTATCGATATATGATACGATACATAATATATTTCAATGTGACTAGATTAACACTAATTGAATGAGAGAGACAAATACACCGATTTGATATTACACAAAACATACAAAATATAAAAATATTAAAAACAACATTGTGTATTATATAATGGAGGTAAGTTCAAAAAATTAAACGAATATAAAACGCAATGAGGTGAAACTACCACAACTGCAGCAGCAGCAGCAAGAAGTACAAGAACAACAAATAATATTAGAAGAAAGAAGAGCCAGGAACCCTGCATATCAGCGGGCCTGTAAAGCCAAAAACTAAATTTAAACAACGCAACTATAAACAATAATTTATTACAAAAGGTTTACACATCTACTGTGTGATCGGAATCACATTGGTTTTTTTTGTTATTTATTTATTGTACTTTTTATATATGAAATGCAGTACTGTACGACCTCGCTGAACGCAGCCCTCGTTGCACGCAACTATAACTTTGCTGACTGTTAACGCATCTTAAAAAATTTACCTCATTTAACGCAAGCTCCTAAAGAAATTTAATATTTTAGTTTGTTTTTACAACTTTTCTAAATTAAATAAAATGAAATCCTTGCTTTGATTTGAACACAGATTTATTCAAATTACTTTAACTTTAATAGCAAAAGCATTTCTTTTTGGAAATAGGTCTTGTGACCAACAGAAAATTTTTCCTCAGTTTTTGCAATCACCTCAGTTGATGCAATTAGCTAAATTTTAATTGGTTGCGTTGAGCCAGGTCGACATGTATTCCCTACAAAAATAAAACAGTACGCGATGACAGCAAACTTTTTTTAATTACTTATGTTTTATGTCTATCTTTTTTCATTTATTTAACAGAGAATGAAGCTTGCCTTTGGAATTAATGGTATCAATTTGTGGCATAAACCTGCACTTTCAAAACATCATTGGATTAATCAACTAACAGATTTTTTAAACGTTAATGTAAGTAATCTTCTTATTATGTTTAAAAATTTTTAAAATATAAATTGAGAACAGTTTCTAGTATGCTCTTGGGCAATAAATCTGAAGTAAGTTTGTAAAATTTTTTTTGTTATAATGTTTTTTGTTGTTGGTTAAACATAATTGAGGTATGTTTTTACCCTGTTCCGATCTTTTATTACAGTCCAATTTTCATAAAACGAACTTCTGTACAACGAAAATACATTTTCAGAAGACTGCGGTTTGCGTTAATTTTCAGTGTATTCTGCTTTCCAAAAACGAAGTTCCCTAATCGATTATTTACTGACTTTTTTTTACGCACGACGATCGAATTGTCATTTATATTAAATTAGCTTTTTGGAGCAAATGAAAATGAAAATCGAACGAATGAATTGCAAATTTTAGCCGATACTTTATTTATTATATTGGGTGTAAATGCATTGCGACCAAACCGATCTTTTGTGCCCCCTTCTTGGCCTATGGATCTTCTATCACGCCCATGTGTTGCACAAAAGCAATAATATATTCTGTACAATATATTTTTTTACTTTAGCTATTCTGCTATTATCTGAAGGGAGGATTCTCCTTCAATCTCGCAGAATCTGCAAGTCCCTCTGCTAGCTATACCTAGCTTTGCCAAGTGACCTCAAAGTCTACAATGTCCTGTCAAGAGACCGGTGAGTATCCTGAGTCTATTCTTACCCATTGATATTACTTGCTTCAACCGTTTGAGGTTATAGCTACCTAAGAGAAGCTTTGCTTGTCGGCGTCCTGGTGTCCTTGCCCTGCTCGTTCTTCGCAGAAGTCTCTCTTTGCTACTAAGCTCCTGCCGTATTATGCTTCTTCCTACACAGCAGCATGGCTCCGGTACTATGAGGGGTGTCTTGCCTGCTTGTCTGCCTCTTCGTTCCCCGCTATTTCGACATGTCCCGGGACCCATCTTAGGGCAAGCCTATTTTGTGATCCCAATGTGTCTAGCTTGGTTCGTACCTGACGAACTACCTTTGACCTGATTTCGGTCTTACTAAGTGCCATTATTGCTGCTTGACTTTCGGATAGGATGGCTATATCCCTATTCCGATAGTTACGCTTTAGATTAAAGTCCAAACACCTCCCGATTGCACATACCTCAGCTTGGAATATGCTGGTGTGCATACCTAGGGGCTCATGGTACATTAGACGAGGGCCTACCACACCAAGACCGGAGCCTTGTTGCGTTAGGGATCCATCAGTGTACCATTTTATGGTGTGTGGCTTCATGTTGTGGACCTCTTCCAGAGTTGTCCATTCCTTTTTATTACAGAGGTGTACTTGAAACTTTTGGCCGAACATGTGTTCGACTTTCATTTCGTCCCTTGGCTGTGCCAGTAGGGGAAGTTCTCCCGATAGCATATCTGCCTCTACTCGACTAAGAATGTGTCCTCTTCCAACTCCTTCAACGGACATTCTTAAGAGGGTTGCCTTTTCTTGCAGCCTAATTGTGTGATGGAGTGGCGTTATCTACAATAGAACCTCAAGCGCTGATGTGGGACAGGTCCTCATCGCTCCCGTGATTCCTACACATGCCATTCTTTTTAGCTTTTGAAGCTGATTTTTTACAGTGATTTGCTGGGCCTTATCCCCCCATGGAATCACCCCGTACGTGAGCATGGGCCTTACTACCATAAGGTATAGCGATCTTATTATCTTTGGTGATGTTCCCCATGACTTTTTGGCTAAGTAACGAGACGTATACAGTGCTCTGCAGCACTTTGCAATCGTGTTTTTAACAAGGGTGCCAAAGTTTTATTTGTTGTCAAAAGTGACCCCAAGGTTCTTGACTTTGCTTGTTTCTGTTGGACTCCCTGCGAACCTAATCTCCCTCATTCTTTGTAGCTTGTATCTTCTGGTGAACGGAACGATGATTGTTTTCGTAGGGTATAGGTTGAGACCAAGCTCCCTACACCAATCATGCGTGATCCTAAGTCCCGGTTGAACATTATTACAAAGAGTTTCTTTATACTTGCCCCGAGCTATTATCACAATGTCGTCTGCATAGCCTTGACATTGAATACCCCTGTTCGCAAGTCTACTTAATAGTTCATCTACTAGTATACTAAAACCTCCCCTTGAGGACAGCCCCTTGTGGTTGTTAATGTTACGGTTCTATCTTGTACAGATCCCGTAGCCTGTCTGGACCCTAATAGGGATGAAATCCATCTACTAGTTGTACTGTCCAGCCCTCTTCTATTCAAGGTAGCTTTGACAGCATCATGTGATGTGTTGTCGAAAGCACCTTCGATGTCTAAAAATGCACAGACTGCTACTTCTTTGTTTACTACTGCCACCCACAGAGATCGGTAAAGCTCATACAGGGCAGTGTTCGTAGACCTGCCTGTTCTGTATGCGTGCTGCGTTGCCTGCAGTGGACTCTGTGTGAGCAGAGTACTCCTTATGCTATAATTTACCAGCTTTTCCAACGTTTTCAACAAAAACGATGTTAAGCTGATGGGTCTGAAGGACTTTGGGTTGGTGGTATCTGTCTTCCCTACCTTGGGGATGAAGACCACCCTAGCTCTACTCCAAGTGCTTGGTATATGACCAAGTGCTAGGCTACTGACCAGGATTTTCCGTAGAGTGGGTAGGAGTATTCCCTGTCTTTGCTGAAGGAATTCCGGTGATATGCAATCTAGACCAGGAGATTTGTAAGGCTGCAAAGTTCCAACTGCCCATTTTATTTTCGCCACTGTGACCACCGACTTGGCACATGCCCAGTCAATGGCCGTTGGTCTGTGTTGACTTCCTGTTTCAAGCCATTCGCACGGTTGCCATGGGATACTTCCTGGGAAGTGCGTCTCAAACAGAAGCTCTAACCTTTGCTTATTGGTGCTCGTATATGTATTATCTTTACGCTTCAAGGCTAAATTAGCCTCCGGCGCCCGCTTTGATAATGCTCTATGGAGCCGGGCACCTTCACTCGTGCTTGTTATGCTTTCGCAGAAGTCCCTATAGTTCCTGCGCTTGGCCTTCCTAATCTCATTGCTGTAGGAGGTGAGTCTTTCGCGGTATGTATCCCATGACCCGTCCCTCTAAGCTTTATTGAAGAGGTGACGTGTGGTGATACGCAGTCTCTCAAGACCGTCATTCCACCATGGGGCATCTTTTTATGCTCGATACCGAAGGTAAAGAGTATATTGGGTTTGTGCAATGTCCGTCATGGTGTCTGTCCGTCTGTCCGTCTGTCTGTCTGTCCGTCTGTCCGTCTGTATGAACGCAACTTTTTTCCACACCCTTCAAGCTAGAGACTTGAAACTTTCCAATTCTCTTTATCTATGGGATAGTAAATTAAAGTGTCAAGGTTGGGGTTCTACGATAACTGGGGGGCTGGCAAATCGATAAATTCGATAACTCAAAAACGATAAATCCGCATATTTCACACACTCTTACAGCTAGAACTACCAAATTTGGTAAGAAGATAGCTACTAGCAACCCCCAAAAAACTGCATCAAAAATTTTGGAGCCACGCCTCCTCATTCCGCCCCCAGCCCCCCCCCATTTTAAAGTCAAAAAGGACTATATCTCCCACAATTTTTGAGCTAGAGCCCCCAAATTTGGTGCCAGGATAGGTGATGATGACCCCCCAAAAACTGCAGAAGTTTGGATGCCACGCCCACCAATACCACCCTAGCCGCCCACAGATGCCCCAACGCTTCGTCAAAAAAGGGGAATGCGTGTATCTTCCAGATTTGAGGAGCTAGAGCCACCAAATTTGGTAGGAAGATAGCATGCAACGACCCCCAATTAACTGCATCAATGTTTTGGAGTCACGCGCACCCCTTCCACCCCTTTTCAACAGCTCTTACAAACTTTCAGCTAGAGTCACCAAATTTGGTATGAAGATAGAAATTGACATTTCACAAAGATCTGCAGTAAAAATTTGGATGCCACGCCCACCCATACCGCCCCCAGCCCCCCTTTCCCCACATTTAACAATTTTCGAGCTAGAGTCACCAAATTTGGTATGAAGATAGAAATTGACATTTCACAAAGATCTGCAGTAAAAATTTGGATGCCACGCCCACCCATACCGCCCTCAGCCCCCCTTTCCCCACATTTAACAATTTTCGAGCTAGAGTCACCAAATTTGGTATGAAGATAGCAATTGACATTTCACAAAGATCTGCAGTAAAACTTTGGATGCCACGCCCACCCATTCCGCCCCCAGCCCCCCGGCATTTTAAAATCAGAAAGCTTATATCTCCCACAGTTTTTGAGCTAGAGCCACCAAATTTGGTGCCAAGATAGGTGATGATGACCCCCAAAAACTGCATAAAAAGTTTGGATGCCACGCCCACCAATACCACCCTAGCCGCCCACAGATGCCCCAACGCTTCGTCAAAAAAGGGGAATGCGTGTATCTTCCAGATTTGAGGAGCTAGAGCCACCAAATTTGGTAGGAAGATAGCTTGCGACGACCCCCAATTAACTGCATCAAAGTTTTGGAGTCACGCGCACCCCTTCCACCCCTTTTCAACAGCTCTTACAAACTTTCAGCTAGAGTCACCAAATTTGGTATGAAGATAGAAATTGACATTTCACAAAGATCTGCAGTAAAAATTTGGATGCCACGCCCACCCATACCGCCCCCAGCCCCCCTTTCCCCACATTTAACAATTTTCGAGCTAGAGTCACCAAATTTGGTATGAAGATAGCAATTGACATTCCACAAAGATCTGCATCAAAACTTTGGATGCCACGCCCAGCCATACTGCCCCCAGCCCCCCTATCAACAGCTCTTACAAACTTTGAGCTGGAGTCACCAAATTTGGTATGAAGATAGCAATTGACATTTCACAAAGATCTGCAGTGAAAATTTGGATGCCACGCCCACCTATACCGCCCCCAGCCCCTCTTTCCCCACATTTAACAATTTTCGAGCTAGAGTCACCAAATTTGGTATGAAGATAGCAATTGACATTTCACAAAGATCTGCAGTAAAACTTTGGATGCCACGCCCACCCATTCTGCCCCCAGCCCCCCGGCATTTTAAAATCAGAAAGCTTATGTCTCCCACAGTTTTTGAGCTAGAGCCACCAAATTTGGTGCCAAGATAGGTGATGATGACCCCCCAAAAACTGCATTAAAAGTTTGGATGCCACGCCCACCAATACCACCCTAGCCGCCCCCAGATGCCCCAACGCATCGTCAAAAAGGGGAATGCGTGTATCTTCCAGATTTGTGGAGCTAGAGCCACCAAATTTAGTAGGAAGATAGCTGGTAATGAACCCCAAAAAACTGCATCAAAGTTTTGGAGTCACGCCCACCAATACCACCCTAGCCGCCCACAGATGCCCCAACGCTTCGTCAAAAAAGGGGAATGCGTGTATCTTCCAGATTTGAGGAGCTAGAGCCACCAAATTTGGTAGGAAGATAGCTTGCAACGACCCCCAAAAACTGCATCAAAGTTTTGAAGTCACGCGCACCCCTTCCACCCCCTTTCCATACCTTTTACAAACTTTGAGCTATTCCCCACTTTAAACAATTTTCGAGCTATAGTCGCCAAATTTAGTATGAAGATAGCAATTGACATTCCACACAGATCTGCATCAAAACTTTGGATGCTCTTACAAACTTTCAGCTAGAGTCACCAAATTTGGAAGGAAGATAGTTGGTGGCATCCCCATCTGCATCGGAGAATTTTTAAGGCAGCGTACACCCCTGCCCCATCTGTACCCCTTTGCAATCAGGCCTCTTTTTACCTGTTTTAATACTGGTATCGAGTATGCCGCAGTCGGTTGCGTCCGACTACAACGTTTCCACTTGTTCTTCACGCGTTTTACCTAGTGGGCAGCTTTCTTCATATGCATCTGTAATGCTACTTTTCAGATTTCTAACAACTCTTTCTAGTTCACTCGCGCATCTGGGTATTCCAGAGTTTTCTGTGGCTAGGTTAAGTTCTAGGGTAGACCTAAATTTTTCCCAGTTCGTTTTCCTGGGGTTACGAGTTGGTATACTACTATCCGTATTAACCTTAAGTTTGAATAGGATAATCCTGTGATCGGACATAGATTCTTCTGAAGAGACATGCCATGCGGTCGAAAGAGTTAGTGATCCCTACACCACTAAAACGCTTTATACATCCCTAGTACGTCCCATCCTGGAGTATGGATCTTGTGTGTGGTCCCCACATACTTAATACACTAGGATAGAATTGAATCTGTACAGCAGAAATTTCTTCTATTTGCCTTTAGAAGTTTTAACTGGGTTCCTGGAGTTGACTTATCCCCGTATTCAAGTAGACTCTTTTTGATGAATCTTCCATCCCTGTTAAACCGTAGAACTATGCATGGAGTATTTTTATACCCTTAACCCATAAAATGGGTAAGTAAGGGTATAATGGTTTTGTGCAAAAGTATGTAACAGGCAGAAGGAAGCATCTCCGACCCTATAAAGTATATATATTCTTGATCAGCATCAACAGCCGAGACGATATAGCCATGTCCGTCTGTCGGTCTCTTAATCGATGGAAGCTAAGCCAGTATACCAAAGTCTTATATAAATTAAATATATTTATTGCAACTGGGTTCAGGGTATCTTCTAGTCGGGCTCTCCCGACTAGAGCCTTCTTACTTATTTATTACTAACCTATTATTATTATTATATTGGGGGTAAATACACTGCGACCAAATAGATCTATTGCGCCCTCTTCTTGGCCTATAGCTCTTCCATCAGGCCCAGGTGTTGCATAAAAGCAAGTACCTTTGTTGGGTCGATGGTTTCTCAATCGCTAAATTGCACAATATGTTTTCCTAGAAAACGACTTTTTTTCCTTACTTAGGCTACGAATTCTGCTATAATGTGCAAGTGGGATTCTCCTTCCATTTCGCAGAATCTGCAAATCTCGCTGCTGACTATACCTAGCTTTGCCAAGTGACCTCAAAGTCTACAATGTCCTGTCAAGAGACCGGTGAGTATCCTGAGTCTATTCTTACCCATTGATATTACTTGCTTAAACCGTTTAAGGTTATAGCTACCCAAGAGAAGCTTTGATTGTCTGAGTCCTGGTGTCCTTGCCCAGCTTTTTCTTCGCAGGAGTCTCTCTTCATTCCTAAGCTCTTGCCGTATTGTGCTCCTTCCTATACCACAGTACGGCTCGGGTCCTATTAGGGGTGTCGCTGCCCCCAGTCTTGCCTGCTTGTCTGCCTCTTCGTTCCCCGCTATTTCGACATGTCCCGGGACCCATCTTAGGGCAAGCCTATTTTGTGATCCCAGAGTGTCTAGCTTGGTTCGTACCTGACGAACTACCTTTGACCTGATTTCGGTCTTACTAAGTGCCATTATTGCTGCTTGACTTTCGGATAGGATGGCTATATCCCTATTCCGATAGTTACGCTTTAGATTAAAGTCCAAACACCTCCCGATTTCACATACCTTAGCTTGGAATATGCTGGTGTGCATACCTAGGGGCGCATGGTACATTAGACGAGGGCCTACCACACCAAGACCGGAGCCTTGTTGCGTTAGGGATCCATCGGTGTACCATTTTATGGTGTGTGGCTTCATGTTGTGGACCTCTTCCAGAGTTGTCCACTCCTTTTTATTACAGAGGTGAACTTGAAACTTTTGGCCGAACATGTGTTCGACTTTCATTTCGTCCCTTGGCTGTGCCAGTAGGGGAAGTGCTCCCGATAGCATATCTGCCTCTACTCGACTAAGAATGTGTCCTCTCCCAACTCCTTCAACGGACATTCTTAAGAGGGTTGCCTTTTGTTGCAGCCTAATTGTGTGATGGAGTGGCGTTATCTACAATAGAACCTCAAGCACTGATGTGGGACAGGTCCTCATCGCTCCCGTGATTCCTACACATGCCTTTCTTTGTAGCTTTTGAAGCTGATTTTTTACAGTGATTTGCTGGGCCTTATCCCCCCATGGAATCACCCCGTACGTGAGCATGGGCCTTACTACCATAAGGTATAGCGATCTTATTATCTTTGGTGATGTTCCCCATGACTTTTTGGCTAAGTAACGAGACGTATACAGCGCTCTGCAGCACTTTGCAATCGTGTTTTTAACAAGGGTGCCAAAGTTTTATTTGTTGTCAAAAGTGACCCCAAGGTTCTTGACTTTGCTTGTTTCTGTTGGACTCCCTGCGAACCTAATCTCCCTCATTCTTTGTAGCTTGTATCTTCTGGTGAACGGAACGATGATTGTTTTCGTAGGGTATAGGTTGAGACCAAGCTCCCTACACCAATCATGCGTGATCCTAAGTCTGGACCCTAATAGGGATGAAATCCATCTACTAGTTGTACTGTCCAGCCCTCTTCTATTCAAGGTAGCTTTGACAGCATCATGTGATGTGTTGCCGAAAGCACCTTCGATGTCTAAAAATGCACAGACTGCTACTTCTTTGTTTACTACTGCCACCCACAGAGATCGGTGCAGCTCATACAGGGCAGTGTTCGTAGACCTGCCTGTTCTGTATGCGTGCTGCGCTGCCTGCAGTGGACTCTGTGTGAGCAGAGTACTCCTTATGCTATAATTTACCAGCTTTTCCAACGTTTTCAACAAAAACGATGTTAAGCTGATGGGTCTGAAGTACTTTGGGTTGGTGGTATCTGTCTTCCCTACCTTGGGGATGAAGACCACCCTAGCTCTACTCCAAGTGCTTGGTATATGACCAAGTGCTAGGCTACTGACCAGGATTTTCCGTAGAGTGGGTAGGAGTATTCCCTGTCTCTGCTGAAGGAATTCCGGTGATATGCAATCTAGACCAGGAGATTTGTAAGGCTGGAAAGTTCCAATTGCCCATTTTATTTTCTCCACTGTGACCACCGACTTGGCACATGCCCAGTCAATGGCCGTTGGTCTGTGTTGACTTCCTGTTTCAAGCAATTCGCACGGTTGCCATGGGATACTTCCTGGGAAGTGCGTCTCAAACAGAAGCTCTAACCTTTGCTTATTGGTGCTCGTATATGTATTATCTTTACGCTTCAAGGCTAAATTAGCCTCCGGCGCCCGCTTTGATAATGCTCTATTTAGCCGGGCACCTTCACTCGTGCTTGTTATGCTTTCGCAGAAGTCCCTATAGTTCCTGCGCTTGGCCTTCCTAATCTCATTGCTGTAGGAGGTGAGTCTTTCGCGGTATGTATCCCATGACCCGTCCCTCTAAGCTTTATTGAAGAGGTGACGTGTGGTGATAAGCAGTCTCTCAAGACCGTCATTCCACCATGGGGCATCTTTTTCTTCACGCGTTTTCCCTAGTGGGCAGCTTTCTTCATATGCATCTTTAATGCTACTTTTCAGATTTCTAACAACTCTTTCTAGTTCACTCGCGCATCTGGGTATTCCAGAGTTTTCTGTGGCTAGGTTAAGTTCTAGGGTAGACCTAAATTTTTCCCAGTTCGTTTTCCTGGGGTTACGAGTTGGTATACTACTATCCGTATTAACCTTAAATTTGAATAGGATAATCCTGTGATCGGACATGGATTCTTCTGAAGAGACATGCCATTCTTTGAAATGTGGCCTAAGAGACCGACTAATCAGAGTAATGTCTAATACCTCTTCTCTAACTCTAGTTACAAATGTCGGTGTCGATCCGACATTACCAATTTCTAAGTTATATTTGAATATAAAGTTGGTAAGACGCGCACCCCTATTGTTGAGGTCCGTGCTGCCCCATATGGAGTGGTGCGCATTGGCATCGCAGCCGATTATAACCGGCAGCTTCTCTCTCCTGCAGTGGTCTACAGCTTATCTATTTCCGGTGGCGGGCAGTCCACATCACCAGCAAAATAGGCAGATGCCTCCACAATAGGGAGGGGGGGGGGGGGGGGGAACGTTTCCAATTGCCCTTACGGCAATAGGTACGCAGTCCCTAGTGAGGAATTCTGAAAGAATAGTAAAATTAATACATTTCCTTACCATAATGCATGCTCTAGCTGTAGGATCTCTTTGATCCCAGATTACCTTTGAGTCAGCGGTGTACAGGCCTTTTATACCATTTTTATCTATGGCTCCTGTACCAGGGCTAGCCCAATATGTTGGCTGATAAACATCCTGGCCAACACAGCAAGATGGAGGTTTATCAGGGCTAGCCCAGTGACGGTGACGTTTGATGTCACCATCACTCATCCGCCGCTCCAGCTCCTGGTGATGTAGGTTGGGAGCTGCCCACATCACCGCTGCCCGTCATGGTGACGTCAGCTTCTGCCTTTTCAAGCTCCTCAGCGAGCTCTTGCGAGGACATCGGCACCTCATCATCCATCCCTTCCAGGTCTGCTGGACCAAGCGTTATCTCCGCCAGGTCCTCATCCTCGGCCACATCCCCCGATGAATCGGCGACATCTGCCAGATGAACCCTCGAAACAATGACAATGGGAGGCCTGCAGCTCACGGCTCTGTCGTTCTCTTCTTTTTCAGACCGTTTATGGGGATGGTCCCATTGCGGAATGAAACCTGGTGGCCTCTCGCCACTATCGCTTGCTTGGATGCCACATCAGTGCACCTCCACCTTCCGTCCTCCTTGATAGCACTGTCCATGAGTCGGTCTCGATCCTTTTCTGGTTCTTCAGCAGAACCAACAAGGATTCGGTTGACTGATCCGCGCTTCTTGGGCAGAAGATGGTGCTATTATGGAGTGATGGAATATCATCACCCACCTTGCAGTTCAGTGTCCCTTCGAGCCGTTGCCATGCGCAGTGGCTCAGCAGGGGGTAGTCCCTGCTTAAGGAACCTCAAGTACCATTTGGTCTTTGCGCCGCTTAGAGTTTTTCGGTTCGGGTCATCCAAACCGCCCGCCTCAGCTGAGCCCCCTCCTAACTATCCCACAAGTTCTTCAGACCAGGGATACTTTATTTAACAATTATCAGTTCAACAATTAGAACGAATATGCAAGCGGGGAGGTATAAGGCGGGCCGATGAATAACGGATGAAGGTTCAGAGTGAACTTAAAAAGATAACAGTAGATACTCTTTGGTGAGATTAGTGTAAGATTCGCTACGCAGGGCAATTAGATATTAATGTTGTTTAACGAGTGGCTGTTGCTGCTGCGAACATAAGCTTTTTACGAATTTTTCTTCAATAAATGTTTCCTATAATGCACGATGTCATTGAACACAAAAATTACAATAACAAACTTTTTGCACCTACCATTCTTTGATTTATTTTAAGTCAGCACTTAAAGAAGAAGCAAGACGACTTGCATGCAATTTTTTGTTTTTTTTATTATTTGTAGCAACAACAACCATCAAAGAAATTAAAAAAAAAAAATTTTAGAATGACCAAGAAAAAAAATAAAACATATTAACAGATGACCAAAAAAAAAAAAAAATTATAAAGGTCTTTGGCTGACCAAAACAAAAATATATATATATACGAAGGTCTTTGGTGACCAATATAATTTTTTGGCCAGAATAATGGTTAAATATGACCAATATAATTTTTTGGTCAGAATATGGTTAATAGACCAATAAGTTTTGGTCAAAATATGTTTAAATATGACCAAAATATTTCTTCTCAATTATAATGGTTAAATGCAAGATTTTTATTTTTTTGGTTAATTTATTGAGACCTTTTTGGTTCAATTTTTAAAAATAATGGTTATTATTAGTCCCTGTGATAAACTCTTCGAGCGGCAAACTTGAAAATGTAGCAAATAAGCTTCATTGAAATAGTATTTTCTTGTGTTGCTGTTTGTGGGCACACAAAACGGAATTCATGAATTTCTGGGTGTTTAAACATTTTTGTTGCTGCTTGTAAAAAATGCTTTATCTAAAATTTATTGTTTTGATATGACTTAATTATATGTTAATACAAAAAAAAAATTTGTTATGTAATCATCATTTATGGATATAATTAAATACATAAATAATATGGCAAAATATTAAAATTATTTCATAAGTGCTTTTTAATAAATTAAATTAGAAAGTCACTTAAATATATACACATGTAAAAAATTTAAAATATCATAAAAACTGAGACAGTTTCTTGTACACTTTACATGCATACAAATAAACATAAATTCATGCATGTGAACACACATTTACTCAACGCTGTTCAATTTTCAAAGACCCACTTTAAAAACCACAAAACCCTACACGCAAATCAAAGACGTAAATCAAATACGCATATAAACAGCAGAGCCGCGTGGATCGACCGTCTCAGACGACTGCCTCTCTGCATCTAGTCGTAAACTAAAATAATATAGTATAATAATAAAATAATAAAATCAACAGCCGAACTGTTCTGTGGGTTCCGCCGTGCAAATGTACAGCAAAAGCCGACCGAATGTACGAAGAACGATGTGATTGCTACTTAGTGGCGTTAGTCTTTGAAAATTGAACGTAATATTTATAATTATTAGTAATATATCATCAAATTCGGCTAAATATCGCATTTGGCGTTAGTCTTTAAAAGTTGAACGTGATACTTATTATCATTAGTAACAATATCATCAAGTTCGGCTAAATATCGCAGTAATATCTTCCAGCACGCAATATAAAGTGCTTGCACGCACATACCGACGCATTCCCGCAACTGTATCGTGTCTCACATTATTTTCGACTTCAAGATAGCTACATATGTATGCTACTTAATTCCACTACAAACTACGCACCATCCAGTAAAATACTGAAGCTTTTTTCTTGAACATATCCCATGATATACTTATAACTTTCGTTGGTGACGGTTGTGTTTTTGCGTGCTCCCAGTAAATTATCTGTTTTCTTGTGATTGTGAACGGTGTTTTCATTGGTAACATTTGTAAACATTTAGTAAAGTGATCGCAAGTGTACGCTGTATGTATTTACGTGTGAAATATTGATTTGCCGGCTTAATATTGATTTTAATTTGTAGTCGAACAGCCGCTGCATTGCTTAAAATTATAGGAAACACACGTACACGTGCTTTCGTATATTCTGTGATTTCGTCTGCTAACGCCAAGCACTTTGTCTATTTTCTTGTTCTCGCTCTCCAACGTCAGTCCTCCCCGCTCTCGTCCGCTCTAATCAGTCGTTTTTGCAATTATAACTGCTTACGCGCTCACGCACTCTTGCCTAAGCGCTCTTTTGATCATTACTGTATTATCGTGCTCTTTGCATTGATAAGTTTTAACTTATACATACCTGCACCCTACCTTTTTTTTGCTTAAGCATATTACTTGCATGATGCTTGTCTGTTGCAGTGAAAATTGCCTGCCTGGTGCCGTACTAACTTACTGAATTTAAATTGTTCAAAATGTACCCCTCATACTTGACTGCTTGTTTGAAATTAAAGATTTTGGCATTTTTCTTGATCCTAAATTAAAGTTGACGCTCATATTTCGTCGATGGTCAATAAGGCCATTAATGGCATTGGCTTCATCAAGCGGTGGTCGAAAGAGTTTAACGATCCCGACACCACTAAAACGCTTTATACATCCCTAGTTCGTCCCATCCTGGAATATGGAACTTGTGTGTGGTCCCCACCATACTCGATCCGTCGATGACTGTGCAGAAGAAATTACTTATATTTGCCCTAAGAAGTTTTAACTGGGTTCCTGGAGTTGACTTACCCCCGTATTCAAGTAGACTTTTTTTGATTAATCTGCCCTCCCTGTTAAACCGTAGAACTATGCATGGAGTATTATTTATTACTAACCTACTTAATGGTGAAGTTTACTCATCAGTTCTTTTGAGTCGAATTAAATTTCATGTCCCAATTAGATCTTCACGTAACTTTTTACTCCTTAGCATGGATCGTTGCTTGAGCAACTATTTAATTCATGAACCATGTCGTGTTATATGTTCTGACTATAACAAATTTTATTCTCTTGTCTCATTAGAGGACTCAATTTCAGTACTGAAAAGATCGATCCTCTTTGCTTTATCTAATCGTAACCACTCACTACTAATCTAATGTTGGTCTGATTGGGTTTTCTGGGCTTTCCCCAATCCACGCAACAAATGTTGGACTACTACATTAACGTTAACTTTTGAATTTTTGCCTAAATTTATTTTCAGATTTATATATAATACTATATACTATGCTTAATTTAATTATTTTAATTATTTTTAATTTAAATTAAATTTGATTTCATTTTAATGTCAGCTGCTCTTAGCTGACTATAAAAAAATAAAAACTGCTAAACTGAAAATCAGTAAAATCTCTGCTGTTTACCTAAATATTTAAACATACGATACCGTCTAAAAAATGCGGGCATATGAGTATAAGCAATGACTACACGCATATCATTCTGCTTTTCACTTTTGATAGGTTAACACAGAGTTTTATGTATCTTCTAGTCCAGCTTTCTCGCTTTAAGCATTTAATATTGTTACTTATACAGAGTCTACATTTTAGGACTTTCCTGTTGAAGCGTTTAAGCCATATGCGCTTATTTCGGAAATTCAGGGACATATTTGGAACTTTGCAATGGAATATCGGTAAGTTATAAGGCATAATCTTGAATAATACATGAATAAAAATACTTCACCATTAAAAAGAGCTTACTAAGCTACTACTTTTCTGTTGTTGCAAAGGGCAAAATAAAGTAAACACACATTAGCACTTTTAACAATTGGAATCGTTGCAGTCGGACGCAACCGACTGCGGTACACTCGTTACCAGTTTTAAAAGCGGTAAAAAGAGGCCTGATTGCTAAGGGGTACGGATGTGGCTGGGGTATACGCTGCCTTAAAGATTCTCCGATGCAGATGGGGATGCCACCAGCTATCTTCTTTGCAAATTTGGTAAATGTGTCACAAAAATTGAATAAGTTTGGGGAAGTGGGCTGGGGTAATATGGGTGGGTGTAGCATCCAATTTTTTTGATGCAACCTAAATAGCGAAGCCTTCAAATTGGTAATTGATGACTAACACGAATGACTCCGCCAAGCTGCCACCATCTTTTTGTCTGAAGTCAAAAATATTGGTGTTACCCATTCATGCCTATACCTATATATGCCAAAATTAAAACAGACCAGTTCTACTACAAAACACAACGCGATGGTTATAAAATATTAATCCTTAGTTGTATTGAAGAATACAGGAAATTAGTAAAAAAAAATCTTTTGAATAAGTGTGTATCGATATTGATATGAAAATGCTCTAGTGTTTTGCAGTTATGCAGCTTTAAAATGAGCATTTTAAATTAATTCTACAATTTTTAGGTGCCTATTTAGGGGTATGCAAATTGGAAATTGGTGAAAAAATCAATTTTATGTGAAGGAAAAAAAAATATTTGTTAAAATTTTTGATATTTTTTGTATTTTTCTTAAGGCTTTTACATTTTAAAATTAATATTACAATTAAAAAAATTATTTTTTTATGCTATGTTTTTTATTTTTTTGTAAAATATTCATCACAATCCGTAAAAGATGGTATATCTAAAAGAGTAATCATGAACTATAAGTATTTTCTAATATTTTTCGTGACTTCGTGACTTGGTGACTCAGTGATAAAATTTGAGCACTCTTCCATGTTTTTAGTTGGCCTCTCCTTGCTCATGCGGTTGATGTGCTGGGTTCATCATCTGTCAATGTATCCAGGATGGTATCATTATTAAGTCAGTCTTGGTGTTTGGAGTTGAATCTCTCAATCATTCTGTTTGCTTGCGTCCATCTTGAGTTTAGACTGGCATAAGTCAAGGCAAGTTTTTGTTTTACATTTTCACTTCTCTGTACATTGCCGTATAAGCTATAAAGTTCTTCGAAGGTAGCTTCCATGAAATTTGTTGGTGTGTCTGACTTCCTAAACAGGTCAAATAATTATTGATTGTTCAATGACATGTTTGAAGAGTAATGTAGTACTTCTCTCGCCAATTTACAGTCCTAGACTTATCCAGAGAATATGATTGTTTTTCAATATATAGTCTAATCTACTTCAATTCAAGAAAAGAGTTAGCTTTCATGCCTGCAAAATTTACCTAATATATATTATATATTTGGGCTTAGGTCAATTTGTGCAATTAGGATACTTCGCACGTGTCCGAATAAGATGCCTACATGTAAGGGATGTTACTACTTGAACACCAGGGCAATTTCTATATATGGTGCGTATCAGGTAGTTTATTTGTGTATCCTGTAACTGCACCTGAGTTTAGGGACCAGAATTTGACAAAGGGTTTCAGGCAAGCATAACTGAATGAAAAACAAAAATCATGCATCTTAATAAGGAACGAAACAATAACGATAAGAATGGGTTTTCTTTCACGGTTATGGGTAAAAAATGGCCCAGAAATGCATGCAACATATTTTTTACCCATGACATTTTTAATTTTTTTAAAACAAGTAAGAAGGCTCTAGTCGGGAGAGCCCGAATAGAAAATACCCTGAACCCAGTTGCAATAAATAAGTTAAACTTATAATTGACTTTCGTATACTGATTTAACTTCAATCGATTAAATTCGATGTCTTCGGTGTTTCTCAACCGATTTGGACAAAATTTTCAGAAAAGTTCTATCATTACCCATTTCTTCAACCCTCATTTTTAGATTGTCCAAATTCGATATTTTTGTTATCGATAGCACGTGTATATCGGAGACCAGAATAGTTATCGATAATTTTAAGCAAACTTGTTCTGCTCATAGTATAGGAGAACTTATAGAAAAGTTCTATAGTTAAGCTTAGTACGCAGGAACTTGAAATATTTTTAGTTGTGTCAAACTCCATATAAAAAAAAACGCTAGAAATAATTTCTGGACATAATTTCTAGAGACATTTCTAATGAGTATATGCAGCAGCTAGAAATGTATACTCAAAAAATGTTGAGAGTTGCCACATCGATTACATTGAAGTGGATCGTGTGGATGGCATTGAACAGCTGAATTTCTGCTAGAAAAAATGAGCAGCACATTATTTCTAGGCACAAGTGTGCCCGTATTACTCTTTTACCTTTTTGTTTTGCCATTTTTTTGCGTTTTTGGGATTTTTCCGGTATTTTTAAGGGGCACACGGGGTCTTAGGATACACATTAGAAATAATGTGTAAATTTCTATCAGAAATAATTCTAGTTCCTGCGTACTAAGCTTTACCCATTATTTCAACCCTCAATTTTACATTTTCCAAATTCGATATTTTTGTTATCGATAACATGTGGTTTCGGAATTTAGAATAGTTATAGATAATTTGAAGCAAACTTGTTCTGCTCATGGTAAAGGAGAACTTATACTCAAAATCTGAAGTCTCTAGCTCTTGTAGTCTATGAGATCCAAGTGTTCATACAGACGGACAGACGAACATGGCTATATCGTCTCGGCTGTTGATGCTGATCAAGAATATATGTACTTTATGGGGTCGGAGATGTTTCCTTCTGCCTGTTACATACTTTTGCACAAAACCATTATACCCTTATTTACCCATTTTAACGGTTAAGGGAGGGTATAAAGAAAGGGGCAAAAACGGCCAGCTGAAACTTTTTGTATTAGATAAAGGAATAATCAAAGAAATAATTTGAAAATATGGCAGATGTAATATGTGACATTTTTTTTATTTTCCATCAAAGGTCAAAAATATTGAAAAAATGGATAGTTGGTAAATATCGATTTACCTGGCCAACTGCAAAGCAAAAATTACAATTTTTTTTTATTCCACTTTTAAATAAAAAAATTTTTAATAGAATCAAAAATAAATATGATTCGTTCCTTAGTTTTTGAGTTATTGAATCTGAAAGCCAACACAATATATTAAAATTGCGATTTTTATGTAACACAAAAAATCAGTCAACTTTGCAGGGCTATATCTTCTAAACAAAAAATCTGGTTGTGTTAAGGATTGCAGATCTGATATCGTGGGAAAATTTATTATAAAGTTGGTTTATTCAATATATTTTAGAGGCACATGAATTTTTTGATTTTTGCCACTTGACTTGTTCTACGGGCGCCACTGAGCGACGCACAGTGGGGCCATTTGAGTTTTTTCATATCAAAAATTATTTGAACCAAATGAGATAATCGAACAATTTAAAAAGCATATGATAGATAATTAATCAACCTATAAAATGAGCGTTTGAAATGAATTCTACGATTTTTCTGTGCCTATTTATGGGTATGCAAAGTTGAAATTTGTGGAAAAATCAACTTTACGGGAAGGAAAAAAATATTTTTTAAATTTTTTGATTTTTATTGTTTCGTTTTAATGGTTTTTATAATCTAAAATTAATATTAAAATAATTAGAAATAATTTTTTTTGTTTTATTTTTTTTTTTTTATTAAATTTTTGTAAAATATTCATCACAATCCGTAAAAGATGGTATATCTAAAAGAGAAATCATCTCTGAACTATAAGTATTTTCTAATTCTTTTCGTGACTTAACATGCCTCAGTGATGAAATTAGTGGATCTGAAGATGCTGCTAACATGTTGAAGAGGTCCTCATTTTGTCTCACCCTTGAAGCTTTGAAAGTGTTTAGCAATCTGTATTTTTTATAAAACTTATTAAGGGACTCTTGTGCTTCTTCAGAGAGCTCTCCAATTGGCAAAGACTGATACTCAATTATATCCTTGCCATGCGCCAATATTTTATGGACTGTCGGGGTCAACTTTTTCTGCGGATATAATTCTGCTAAAAGTGATGCAGTTTTTGAAGCATATTCTCCATATTTGGCAGGATCAACTTTTTCCTTGCAGTTCAAAATATTTAAGATCGTTCCCAATCTCTTAACGGTTTGATTGTTGATTCCAGTGATTCGAGTTACAGCTTCATAATTTTCAAAAAATCTCCTTGAAGTGTTTCCATGGTTTAGTTTCCGTATCCGTACTTGGGGCTGTCTACTTTAAGTCCAACTTGTTTGAAAAACGCATCCTGTATTCGCTTCTTTCTGATATTTTCCTTATCTTTGTTTGATGTGTTCTCGTCAAAGTTTTCAACCCCTTGTGGAAGCGTATACGCTAATTTTAACAAGAACTCGATACATCTTATTCTTGCGTGCAATGGTGAGATCCCAAATTCATAATTCTCTTCATTTGTAGAATCATTTAAATCGTCGTTTTTTTTGCGTCTTTTTGCAAATTGGGCATGACAAAGTTGACCTTGTGCTTGTCAGTTCGTTGACCACTTTTCCGTCAACCATGGTCAGGTGGAACTATTAACTACATTCAATGTATTTTCCTTCACTGATTTCGAACTTTGTTGGCTTAGTCTTGCTTATTTGGTCTTCAATATCCTTTACTGTGTTTCGTATGAGTTCCGGCGATTCCCTTGCATACTGAAACATTATTGGTCGGCAACAATGTACAGATGACGGCCGTTCATTTTTCCAGTGTAAAGAATCATCAGACTTTAGCCGCAAAGGAAAAACGGATGCCATAAACATGTTTCCGTCCGATATTGTAGCGTCATCGGATGATATTCTTTGCTTATACACGCTTTGTCCAGATGATCCATCGCAGCCCCATTTACTGATCAATGTCAGATTCTCAGGAAGAGCTTCAACCACATTTTCAGCAAGACTCTCCAACAGCCGTTTTGTTGTATGGTCCATTAGATCCTGCATGTTAGTTTTTACAGAGACTTCAGTAAACTCCGTATGCAGTGGTCGTGAATCTAATTTTGCTTTCGAAACATGTTTGTATCCCGGTAAAATGTCAGCTCCATGTTGCCTCAAAGATGCCCGTAGTATCTCATATTTCTCTTTTGAAAGCGCTAAGTCCATAAACAACGCCAAAGCTTCTTCGGGACCATACTTTGTAAGGTTTGTGTTTGGGGGCGTGGGAATGCTTTTCTTGATTCTTTGAAGTCGCGGTGGGCTTGCAATAGCAACTGCTTTTGTAATGTGTGACCTTACTTTTTCAACATCCTTTGTATATCTAATAGACAGCGCTTCCGATAAATGTTCCGTAGATAAATCATTTGTTGAATCAGCAAGTTTCCTCTTTCTTGTTAAATTTGAACACTCTTCCATGCCTTTAGTCGGCCTTCCTCTTGCTCGTCCGGTGGATGTGCTGGGTTCATCTTCTGTTAATGTACCCAGGATGGTATCACTATTAAGCCAGTCCTGGTGTTTGGTGTTGAATCTCTCAGTCATTCTGTTTGTTTTTATCCATCGTGAGTTTAGACTGGCATACATCATGCAGAGTTTATTTTTTATATCTTCGCTTCTCTGTATATTGCCGTATAAACTATCAAGTTCTTCGAAGGCAGCTTCCGTGAAACTTTGTAATGTGGTTGACTTCCTAAAACGGTCAAATAATTTATGGTTGCTCAACGACATGTTTGAAGTGTAAAACAGTACTTGTCTCGCCAACTTTCAGTCGTAGACTAATCCAGGATTATAGTTTTTTTTTCATTATATAATCTAATCTATTACCTGATATATACCGTTTGGATTAAGGGTTCAAGAAAAGAGTTAGCTTTCATGCCTAACAAATTTACCTATTGTTTGCATAAGTCCAGGTCAATAAGGTCAATTTATGCAATTTGGGTACTTGGCACGTGTCCGAATAAGATTTGTGCCTACCTGAATGGGATGTGTGACTAGTTATACGCCAACGCAATTTCTGTATTCGGTGCGTACCTGGAAATTTATTTGTACATCCTGTAACTGCACCTGAATTTAGGGACCAGGATTTGACAAATGATCTCAGGTAAGCATTACAGAATGAAAAACAAAAGTCAAGTATCTTCACAATAACGAACGTATGACTTTTTTCACTTTTTTTACATTTAAAAAAAAGGGGGCAAAAACGGGCACATGAAACTTTTTGCATTTAATAGAGGAATAATCAAAGAAATTAATTTAAAAAAATAGCCGATATAATGTGATATAACTTTTTTTTATTTTCTATCAAAGTTGAGAAATAGTGAAAAAGTGGATAGTTGGTAAATATTGAATTGCCTGGCCAAACGCAAAGCAAACAGTATAATTTTTTTTATTCTTTTCTTAATAAATAGATCTATCAATAGAACCAAAAATAATGACGATCCGTAACTTAGTTTTTGAGATATTGTATCTCAAAGCCGACCAAATTACCTTAAAATTGTGATTTTTATGTAACACAAAAAATCAGACAACTTTGAAAAGCTATATCTTCTAAACAAAAAATCCGGTTACATTATGGATTGCAGATTTGAAATCGCTGGAAAATTTCCTATAAAGTAGGTTCATTCAATATTTTTTAGAGGCACATGCAATTTTTGATTTTTGACACTTGACTTGTTCTACGGGCGCCACTGTGCGACGTTTGGGTTGACATCCCGACCCGATCTTGACTGCCGTCATCTCCATATGAATTTTTTCTTCTGGGGAGCCCACCCATAGCATTTTAACCTAACTGCCAAGGACCTCGAACCGTGCCTTGCTCTACGACCTCGCAATGCCGAAGCCTTTGAGTGGCGTATAGCTCACCTTAGCTAGACATTGTGCTACTTCTCTTCAGGCGAGTAGATCCGCAGTACCTTCGTTTTTTTTAGAGCAGGATGGAACCTGTTGCTTTGGTTTGTCCCTTGCCATCGCCGTGTCGAAGCCTTTGAGTGGTTTGGAGCACCCCTTCGCCAGGCAGCGATGTCCTTGCCTTGGTTTACCCCTACCTGCAGCAGCCTTTGATTGATTTAGAGCTCCCCTTAGCTGGGCATCGCTGCCTGTTGCCATATTGCTGTCATATTGCCGAAGCCAGTTTTGTTGGCTAGACGCCGCCCTGTCCCTCCGCAAGGCAAATTGCACCAGTTTCCCCTCGTTTGTTTCAAGGCTGCACGATACCCGTGGAGGGTTCAGTTGAGTTGATTTTTGCCAACCTAAATTAACCCTAAGGCCGGCCGCACACCGCAGCCAACAAAACGTCTTTAGATGATATTTTGTGTCGAACGAACCATGAATCCATTGCTTCTTATGGCCGGCGGGATACCAAGACCAACAAACAAAAACACATAATATTATAAGCCGACAAAGACCAACAAAAAACGTTTTGTTGATTCCGATGTGCGGCAGGCCTAACGTGAAAAAATTGAACTATTGCTATTATTACCTCAAGCATGTACTAGGTGAACAAATTATTCATGCACCGATATGTGATGTATAAAGAAAGCCTTAATAGGTCGGTGGGGTTTACATTAGCCCATAATAAAACAAAAATGTAAAGTTTGTTAAAATAGTTTTATTTTTAATAATCTTGAATTAGCAACTAGTCTATGTTTTTGATCTTGCATACAAGTTTGTTTGTTAAGGTTATTTATTCAAAAATAAATTCTTATAATAAAACAAGTGGAAACGTTGCAGTCGGACGCAACCGACAGCGGTATACTCGATACCAATATTAAAACCGGGGGTGTACGCTGCCTTAAAGATTATCCGATGCAGATGGGGATTCCACCAGCTGTCTTCGTTGCAAATTTGGTGACTCGAGCTTAAAGTTTATAAAAGTGGGAAAGGGGGACTGGGGGCGTTATGGGTGGGTGTGGCATCCAAATTTCTTATTACGATCTTTGTGGAATGTCAATTGCTATCTTCATACCAAATATTGTTAATCTAGCTCAAAGTTTGTAAAATGTGGTGAGAGGTGGGCTGGGGGCGGTATGGGTGGGCGTGGAATCCAAATTTTTGATGCAGATCTTTGTGGAATGTCAATTGCTATCTTCATACCAAATTTTGTCAATCTAGCTCGTAAATTGTCAAAAACTCGGAAAGGGGGGCTGGGGGTGGTATGGGTGGGCGTGGCATCCAAAGTTTTGATGCAGATCTATGTGGAATGTCAATTGCTATCTTCGTACCAAATATGGTGGCTCTAGCTAAAAGTTTGTAAAAGGTGGTGGACTGGGGGCGAAATGGGTGGGCGTGACTCCAAAACTTTGATGCAGATTTTTGGGGGTCGTTGCCAGCTATCTTCCTACCAAATTTGGTGGCTCTAGCTGCACAACTCTAGAAGATACACGCACTCCCATTTTTGACGAAGCGTTTGGGCAGATGGGGGTGGCTTGGGCGGTATTGGTGGGCGTGGCATCCAAATTTTTGATGCAGTTTTTGGCGTATCATCATCACCTATCTTTACACCAAATTTGGTGGCTATAGCTCAAAAACTGTGGGAGATAGAAGCTTTGTTGACTTTAGAATGCGAGGGGCTGGGGGCGGAATGGGTGGGCGTAGCTCCAAAATTGTTGATGCAGTTTTTTGGGGGTTGCTAGTAGCTATCTTCTTACCTAATTTGGTAGCTCTAGCTGTAAGGATGTGCGAAATATATGGATTTATCGGTTTTGAGCTATCGAATTTATCGATTTGCCAGCCCCCCAGTTATCGTAGAACCTTCATCTTGACACTTTAATTTACTATCCCATAGATAAAGAGATTTGGACAGTTTCAAGTCTCTAGCTTGAAGGGTGTGAAAAAAACTTGCAACCATACGGACGGACAGACGGACAGACACCATGACGGACATTGCACAAAACCAATATACTCTTTACCTTCGGTATCGAGTATAAATAAGTTTCAACACACATTTCAACTTCTACATGTTGCGCAGCCATTATTAATTTTTCCCTCATTTATGGTCTATCTGAATTGCTCAGACGATTTAACAAGTCCTTCACTTATAATAAATGATAATATTGAAAAATAAATCATTAAACTTAAAAAAAAAAAGTTAAAATTTGCAAATACTATAGTTTTTGTTGGCGCTTGAAGGTTAACGATTTAGAAGAAAATCGTCCGCATACATCCTTCTGCGTCAACAAAAAAACCAACAAACAAAAACGATCTGGCTTCGGCTGACGACGAGGCTGCTTTATACTTATTTTATCATCATACGGTGACACTTATTTGCAGGGAGAGACTATTATCATACAAAAACGACATAATATTTACGGCAGAGCAGCCTGAAGGCCTTCGTTGCTCTGGCTATACCATTGTACCATAGAATTTAATTCTAAGATACAATTAAATAATAATTTACGGCAGAGCTTCGACGTTAATAACGCTGTTTATCTAATGCGGTGTGAAGTTTGCATGTGTTTACTTTTCGGTTTTGCCCTACCCGCGACTACCCACATCGAAATACAGTAACAGTTCGCCGAAACCCAAGTATTACAAAAAAATATACAAAGTAATAACGGAATATTACAATATTTAGCCGGTCTCTATGCACCAACATCCAGTCAATATCACAATGAGTACCAATCCTATGCCCAAATTACATAAGAACAAATTTAAACAAATACCTCACTCGAGAGAAATTAGTTGACTATGAAAAAAAAGAGCTGTACATCCGACAGGCAGAACTCATGGCGGATATAAAATATAAAATTATGGACTGTATTACGGAAATCGCTATACACTCAGATATACCAATAACAGCAATATATCTACCCCTTAAATTCTCACTCAATAAAAAGCCGACTTCAAGAGATTGTTTCAAAAACAAAACAAGGGGCCACGGCCAATAATAATAAATGCTATTACATCAGCTTTTGAAAATAAAGAATACTGTACTGCAGCATTTTTTGATATCCTACAGCCCTATGCATAATGGCATACTGTATATATTGGGTTCATGGTTTATTAGAGACTAAAGAGAATATGAGCTGCATCGAAGGCAGCCAAACTTAAACGCAAAGAAGAACAGAAGCATGTCCGTTATCTTTCAGTGAACGGACGTATGTATAACAAAAGAGAGAATAGACATAAGCGGTGTGTACATAACATATTTTAACAGTATAAGATCAAGAAATAGCTACCTGTGCCATACTTTCTATTATTGCAATCGTATTTAACCGAAAGATGTTTCAATGTGCAGCCAAAAATATGCATCATCGCCATTATTTCGCATAAATACAGGTGTTCCACAGGGAAGCGCGCTGGGGCCTATTTTACACACCCCATACACTGCTGACATGCTAATGCAAAATTATAGTGTTCTTGCTTCTTACGCTGATGGCACAGCCATCCTAGCAAAGATGAAACTCAGAAACTCCTGCAATCAGGGTTCTGACTAATGGAAAGTAAAAGTCAACTTAATTCGGCCTAGATTACTTTCACATTGAGAAAGTCTGACTGACCATATGTTTTATTACACGGCTCAATAATGAGTAATAGTGTAAAGCACCTCAGTCCACATCTCGATCGCAGACTCTCGATTGCAGACTTAAATGTTAAAAATAAGCTCCAAACATTAATGATCGAAAAATTCTAGTATAATTGTGGGCGCGGGCGTATATATATTTTCGTTATCGAGGGCCTGCCGGTTTTCACACAGTAATACTAGAATTTTTCGATCATTAATGTTTTGAGCCTATTTTTAACTGTTAAGTTCGGTATTATTTGAAAGCGTGTTTGTTGGTTAATTTTAAAATATCTTTATTACATATCAAAGGCACACACTAGAGACAAAGATTTGAAATGAGAAGCGAATCAAAAAATATATTGAAAGGCTCCATAATTACGAAAAAATCTAGCCGTAAATTTATTTCTTAATAGGTTACCAGGCTACACATTCTCGACCCCCCAAAACGTAAATTTAAACAAGTAAGAAGGCTCTAGTCGGGAGAGCCCGACTAGAAGATACCCTGAACCCAGTAGCAATAAATAAATTAAATTTATGTAAGACTTTGGTATACTGACTTAGCTTCAATCG
Source organism: Scaptomyza flava (assembly GCA_030179655.1). Lineage (NCBI taxonomy): Eukaryota > Metazoa > Arthropoda > Insecta > Diptera > Drosophilidae > Scaptomyza > Scaptomyza flava. Next base: position 45,241,124 of record JARNME010000012.1, read on the forward strand.
ATTAAACTCGATATCTCCGGTGTTTCTTAACCGATTTGGACAAAATTTTCAGAAAAGTTCTATCATTACCCATTTCTTCAACCCTCATTTTTAGATTTTCCAAATTCGATATTTTTGTTATCGATAGCACGTGTATATCGGAGACCAGAATAGTTATCGATAATTTGAAACAAACTTGTTCTGCTCATAGTATAGGAGAACTTATATACTCTTTTCCTCCATCGGGTCATACATATATATTAAATATATTTTATTTATTTTTATTTTACTTTATTTATTCTTTTTTTTTTTTACTTTTTATTTATAGTTTTCACGTTCAAGTTTTTCTTTTCTATTTTCTACTAACATCTCTGTTTTAAGTATATAGTCTATAATGTCACTGACAATTTTGGCTGTGGAAAGGGGCATAGCTGGCCGGACTGGAAAATAAAACACCCCCATCGGTCGGTGATGTTATTAGACATTTTTGTTCCCTGCCTAGGCTTTTTATGCCCCTAACCCATAAAATGGGTAAATAAGGGTATAATGGTTTTGTGCAAAAGTATGTAACAGGTAGAGAGAAACATCTCCGACCCCATAAAGTATATATATTCTTGATCAGCATCAACAGCCGAGACGATATAGCCATGTTCGTCTGTCCGTCCGTCTGTCCGTCTGTATGAACGCGTGGATCTCAGAGACAACAAGAGCTAGAGACTTCCGATTTTGTATATAAGTTCCCCTACACCATGAGCAGAACAAATTTGCTTCAAATTATCGATAACTATTCTGGTTTCCAATATACACATGGAATCGCTAACAAAATAATATCGAATTTGGACAATCTAAAACTGAGAGTTGAAGTAATGGGTAAGGATAGAACTTTTCTGAAAATTCCGTCCAAATCGGTTAAGAAACACCGGAGATATCGAATTTTATCGCTTGAAGCTAAGTCAGTATAGCAAAGTCAATTATGAATTTAATTTATTTATTGCAACTGGGTTCAGGGTATTTTCTATTCGGGCTCTCCCGACTAGAGCCTTCTTACTTGTTACTTCTTCTATTTTATTGTAACTTATTTTTTTTTAAGTTGACTCTAGATTTGTCAACAACTTTCAATAAAATATAATAAAATAAAAAATAAAATGCAAAATGTGAAGTCTCTAGCTCTTGTAGTCTCTTAGATCCTCGCGTTCATACAGACGGACAGATGGACATGGCTATATCGCCTCGGCTGTTGATGCTGATCAACAATATATATACTTTATGGGGTCAGAGATGCTTCCTTCTGCCTGTTACATACTTGTGCACAAAACCATTATACCCTTTTTACCCATTTTAGGGTTAAGGGTATAAAAAATTAATACTATTTTTAAAAAATAATAACAGGGGAAAAGTTTCGGCATTTTTAAGATTTATTTTACTGGACTGAGTTCTACCCCAGCCCTTGAAAAATTTATTTTCAACTGCCGACTTTGCGGCCGACTGCAACGTTTGCAGTTGTTTAAAAACTTTGTCTTGAAACTTGACCGTTGATACAGCCAGACTTTCCATTGCTATGCTTAGGCCCTTTTACAGCTTCTATTGTTATTCCCCAATGCTTACCATCTTGCTGAAGCTCTTTTGGGTACTGTCTGCTTAGAATGCTTCGCCACTTTGCGCCTTTTGCGATTGGCGTTACGTCGCTGGGCTGCAGGCTTTTGGCACGCGAGCACAACGGCTGTTAGATGAAACGCTGCTAAAGCAGGAGACTTCTTCGATGGAACGCTGCAGGCTGTATTCAGACAAGCTTGACGCTAGAAAATTCTTTAAACGGAAACTTGGACTTAATTCCATAACTTTCATAAAGCTTATGCACTTTTCGCTCCATGGAAATCTGTCCAGTTTAAAAAGTACTTTCATGTAGAGTGCATACCATCCGAGGGGTCAGTTAATTTCAGATTACATCTGAGCTTTTCGAAAATATATTATATTTTCCTATAGAAACTTGTTGTATTGTATGTTTTGACATCCAATCCGTTCGGTCTAGGGTCCTAGATATTTGCCCACAAATTTGCGAGTTGCGCTGTTATGTTCGAAGTTTTCTCTTACCACAAATCATAATAAATAAGTTGATTATTAAGAACAAAATTGAACTTATTGACAAGCTGTTTTCCTTAATTTGGCACCAATACTTCTTCGATACTAAAATTTGATATTTAACAGAATTGTGTTAAAGCAATTTGTTCATGTTCGCCTTCCATTTTTCCAAACCAGTACGAACTTGATTTCAGCACTGACCACAGAGTTTATTTGCCCCTTTAAAAAAAAAAAAAAAAACTTTGTAAACGAACATATTTATATAATACTTACTGTACCCTACCACCCTTCGCTGTGACATATTGTGAGGGGGTTTTCGGGTACTTCAATTCACTTTTATTCAGCTTCAATTAAACTTACTTTCTCTATATTCTCTACTCTACAAACTAACTGCACAGGAACGTGCGCAGTGTATGTTTCAATATATGTTTCCCGAAATTCCACGTCCGCGCTTTTGCTACTCTACTGGGCAAGTGATCCGCCGGTTACTAGTGTTATAATTGTAGCTTATGTTTGTATGTAAATAATAAAGTCTTCTAGACCATGAATTGTTTATATTATAATGTAAATGATATAATAATGTAAATGTGGGGAGACCTGTGGGCAGCCTACCTCAAAAAATATAACCCAGCATATCAAAATACAAGACGATGGTATTGCTCATGTCTATCTACTGTAATCTGTGTACGAAGTTCTGCTACCCTTATCATATTTTGTTCATTCCTCTGCGAGCGAAGCAAATCTGAGGATGCAGACCTTGACTCTCGTGCTCGCAATAGTCTAACTTCAAGCCTGGCGGCACGGCTTTCTGCTGGTTCCATGATAATCCTCTGCCTTTGCCTTAACCGATCCGTCTCTCGCACCAATTCCCGCTCTTCCGCAGTCTTTTTCGAAACCTGGATTCTCACTCTTTCTGCATGGCGAGTACGACGACCCAAATTTGCTTTTTTGGGAGGCATTATTTCGTAAACGTCTCGAAATAACAAAAAATATTGTATACCAAACTGTTCTATAAATAATCAAGAGTTATACAACAATAAATAAAACACAAAGTAAAAACCATTAAGAGTTTTAATCGAATTAGGTTTAGCGAGGCGCACTGTGAAACATCTACTACTGTATAAAAAGCAACAAACGCAGAAAGCAAGAAGTGTGAGTGGCGTGAGTGCCAGCAGAGCATGGGCAGCCGTTTTGTTCAGTGTTTTTGCATTCAGTGGCCGATTATTATTTATTATTATTTAGTCAGCTAAGAGCAGCTGACATTAAATGAATCAATTAATTTAATTAAAATAGTTAAAATTAAATAAGTAAATATAGAATAATATAATCTGAAAATAATTAAAAGTTAACGTTAAGCTCTGGAAATTCAAAAAAATGAGTAGTCAACATTGTTGCAAGGATTGGGAAAAACCCAGAAAACCCAATCAGACAGCGTTGATAGTAATAGTGGTACGATAGATAAAGCAAAAGGATCGATCTTTTAGTACTGGAGTGAGGCCCAGGAGACAAGAGAATAAGTTGTTTAGTCAAACATATACACGAATGGTTCTGATTAATAGTGCTGAGCAACGATCAAGGCTAGGGGTAAAAGTTACGTGAGATCTAATGGACATTAATTAATTCGACTTATGGAAGGATAGGCGGCGGGCGAGCGGAATGTAAGAACCTTTACAATTTAATAGTATTGGTATGTATATAGGTTTGTTTCATATCTAGTTTTCTTTTAAAACAAATCAAAGATAATAATATAGTTGATTTTTTTATAAATTTCGCTTATTATATTATTAAATTGTCAAATCATAATAACTGAAGCAGTCCAATAAATAAAAAAAACAATTGCCACGCATAAAAACTTATGGAAACTTTTTTTCATAATGCTTTAGAAGTACGTAACCAACTAATAAATTTGAACCTTTATCTATGGCTTAGCAGATAAGTCACCCAAAGTATCTGGTCACTACCCTCTTACTTACACTCAAAGCAACAACAGTAGTGGCATCATACGGACCATACGTCGCTCTTTATTGGTATCGCAAATAAGACTGTCAAATTAATCTTAAAATAAGGTTTAGCTAGCCCTACTGCCGCCGGCTGCGCTGTAGGCGATGCGTCGATTGTGTCTAGCATGTTGGCTGCTAATGTGAGGTGTTGGGTTGCATCCGGTGCAGTTTATTGTTTATTTGTTTATTGTCAACTATGATCAGCTGACATAAAATCCAAATTAATTAAAATTAAAATAAAATCTAAAATCAAATTAAAATTAAGTTAAATAAAATTATATATCAATCTGAAAGTACGTTTAGGTAAAAAAATTTATAAAGTTATTGTTTGGTTACGAAGTTAACTAAACCAAAACCAGCATCAACAGAACCATAACACTCTTATCTCTAATCGCTATAACCTATCATGCTCTGCGCAGCATAAGAGCAACTTAACGTAAAGTCCAACTATTGTTTTGCATAAGCTCTTATATTTCGTTTCTTACATTGTCTATTGTTTGCCCTTGGCCTTCAGCTGAGTGCAAGCCGCTGCTGCAGTTCTGCAGCCGCTCAGTTTTATCAAATTCGTCGGTAGCTCAACCTCGGTCGTTTTGTCTGCTTCGCGACAAACGAAAAAATCGTTTATTATTGCACAGCCCAAATCGGGGTTAGTTGCAATACACAACTTTAAACAATTGTTAATTAATTTAAGTTCGGCCACGAAGGCAAATTAAAATATACATATTATACTCAGTAATGCAAATCTCGCAGCATTTATAATTTGTTTAGTGAAATTTCGGAAATTCGATAGCTATTGAAAAAGCTCAATAGCTCAACATTTGGTGACCCCGACGTGATACTCTGCATTTGTTTAAATAATTAAAAATTATTTAACTTATAGAGTTAGTAAAGCGCGCCCGCGCTCTTTTATCGTTTTCGCAGTTGTCGCTTCGTTTTTGCGTTCACTTTTGCATTAAGGTGTTTGACCTGCATTGACGCCCGCGCATTATCTTCGCTTGTCTCTTTAAACATTTTACCGCTGCAGCAATCGTTTCTGCATTGCTATTGCTGCTCCCGATTCGCTTTGCATTTGCTTGTGCTCAAGGTGTTTGCCCTTTTTTGACCTTGGTATATTGGTGCAATTAAATCGTTACGTTGTCACCAGCTGCACTTGCAAAAATAAGTAAATCGCAAGAATTCAGTGCATACAAAACTGTAATATATGAAAGTGTTTTTCGAGGCAATAAACTGAATTGTGATTGACATACTCTGTGCTTTAAACAATAGCTTGCAAGTGTCCGAAATTCAGTGGCTCTAGAACTTTATTTCTCGTGCGTGTACATATAAAATCAAAAACATATTCAACATGCCGAATACTGTTGAGGTGATTAATAATCCTGCAGTTCCGTCACTTGGTGCTCCGTTTTATAAAGCTAAGGCCAAGGCTATTAACGAGCAAGTGAAGCGGATAGCCAAAGCTATTGCTCCGGAGCATATTGGGCATCTCAGCGAAGACGAATTGGCGATCCGGCTTAAGGGTCTTGAAAGCGCGCAGCAGCAATTCAGCAGTATGCATTACGCATTGGAGGAGCTGGATTATAATGAAATCGGGAGTGAATTACGTGAATCTTTTGATGAATTATCAATACTCGTTGAGACTAGCTTGCGCCGCGAACTTAATAAGCGAAAGTTATCATCGCCTTTGTGTTCGACCATGAGGCATGAAGCATCTGCTGACAATCACACATTGTCTCAGAGCCGGATTCGGTTGCCTGAGCTTAAGCTTCCAGAGTTCAGCGGAGGCTACACAAAGTATGCAGATTTCATTTCAATGTTCTCGTCAATCATTGACAGCGACTCAGGATTATCAGATGTAGAGAAGTTTCAGCATTTGAGATCGTGCCTGAAAGGACCAGCCCTGGAGTGTGTTTCATCGTTGGAAATCAGCAGTGCTAATTATTCAATTGCGTTAGATTTACTAAAAAAGCGGTTTAATAACAAGCGTCTTATTTTTCAGGCAAATGTCACTGAGATTTTGGGTTTGGATTGCATCGAGTCGTCGTCAGCGGCTAAACTTCGAACCCTTTCGGATACCGTAAACGCCAACATCCGCGCTCTTCAAGGCATGGGCAGCGTTGAGCAGATTGCAGGCTTTATTATTGTGCACAGCTTGCTACAGAAAGTGGACAAGGCAACTCAGACCAGTTGGGAGGAGACAGCACCGATGGATACAATCCCGACCTGTGAACAATTCATGGCTTTTTTGGATAGACGATGTCAAAGGTTGGAAAATGTGGAACACGCTATGGCAACGTATACGCCTAACTCCAAGGTGGGAAAAAGTAGCAAAACCCTTAACACCAGTAGAAAAGCCTTTGTCGCTACTAACTCCAGCACAAATGAATGCGTGTTTTGTGAATCATCAGGCCATTTGATTTACAATTGCTCCCGTTTTGGAAATCTGTCTCCGCAACTGCGTCTTCGCGAGGTTAAGAAGCTGTCTCTTTGCATTAATTGCCTGCGCAAGGGGCATAGAATGAAAGAGTGCAGTTCGACCGCCTGCAATCGTTGTAAGGCCAAGCATCACACTCTTCTTCATTTTGAGACTCAGATTGAGGGCTCTCAAATTATATCTGCTCCGCATGCGCCTGCTGCAAAATCCTCGTCAACACTTGTAGCCCAAAATCTCAGTCAAGACATTGTGCTATTGGCAACTGCTGTCATCAGCATTAGGAGTCGCACTGGTGTTCTTGTTCCTTGCCGTGCTCTACTCGATTCTGGTTGGCAGGTGCACATTATTACATCCCGTTTAGCTCACTACCTTCAGCTACGTAAGCATCGGTCGCCTACTTCGATTTCAGGACTAGGGGAGTCTAGTGTTGACTCAGAAGGCTATGCAGCTGATATAAGTCTTAAATCGCGAACAACTGACTACGCTGCTAGCATCTCAGTTTTAATAGCTCCGTCTATTACTGGAAACAGCCGAGCTATGATGTTAGCACTGATCGTTGGAATATACCCTCAAATATTCGATTGGCTGATCCAGAATTCTTTAAGCCGCAACAAATCGATCTTCTAATTGGAGCTGCTCTGTTTTTTGAATTGTTATGCGTTGGCCAAATTAAACTCGCTCCTTGCTTACCCATTCTCCAAAAAAACTCAATTAGGTTGGATAGTGACAGGAGGAACGTCGTCAACAAGCCCTGCCTCATTGATGGCCACTCGCTCGATTTCAACGCCAACTACTAGCCCTGATCATAAGCTTGATGAAATCGTACGTCGTTTTTGGGAGTAAGAATCCTGCTCTAGTGTAGTAAACGAATCTACTAAGGAGGAACTTGACTGTGAAGCCCATTTTAAACAAACTTTTGCTCGTTTAGGCACTGGCGAATATTCGGTTCGCCTTCCAGTTAAACATCCTGTGGATCTGATTGGGGATTCCTATCAGCAAGCTTATCGCCGTTTTTGTAACCTGGAACGCAAATTGGAGCGTCATCCTGAGTTGAAGTCTCAGTATTCCGCGTTCATCAAAGAGTATGTGGACCTTAATCACATGTCTATTGTTGAGTCGCACATGCTAAGTCGCTGCAAGTATTATTTACCTCATCATTGCGTGCTGAAAGAGGATAGCTCAACCACTAAGCTTAGAGTTGTGTTTGATGGTTCAGCTGTGTCTTCGTCTGGTTATTCGCTTAATGAAATCCTCATGACAGGCCCAACAATTCAACGCAAGCTTTTCAGCACTCTTTTGCAATTTAGAACATTTCCAGTAGCCTTGACTGGTGACATTTGCAAAATGTATAGGTGCGTTAGGATGGCTGAATCCGACTCGTACCTGCAATGCATCCTTTGGCGTGATGCGCCTCATCAGAAAATTCAAGTTTTCAAACTCGATACCGTTACCTATGGCACAAAGCCAGCTTCTTTTCTGGCAGTTCGGGCCATGCAGCAATTGGCCATTGATGAAAGAAGATCGTTTCCTCTTGGATCTAAGGTGGTCTTGCGCGATTTCTACGTAGATGATCTCATCACTGGAGGCGACTCTGCCCAAGAAGTAGTTGAAGTCATGCATCAAACAGTCAGTCTTTTACGGAAAGGGAATTTCAAGCTTCGGAAATGGTGTTCCAATGATCCTAGCGTGCTTCAACAGGTGCCTGATGAAGACAAAGAGACCTTTCTAAAGTTTGATGATGGCACAGATATCACTAAGACGCTTGGATTGGCATGGGATCCAGCTTCAGACTGCCTTCTGTTTAACTTCTCTCCAATGAAAGCGCCTGGCAAGCCTAGCAAACGGACTGTACTTTCTACCATTGCTCGATTCTATGATCCGCTTGGGCTTATCGGACCCATGATATCCAAGGCCAAGATCTTTATGCAGCACCTTTGAAGAGAACATTTGGATTGGGATGAAAGTCTTCCCGCTTCCCTGCATTGTTCCTGGAACAGTTTGTGTGCTGACATTTCTCATACGGAGAAAATAAAGCTTCCGCGTCTGGTTATAGTTCCAAAGGGCATCATCGAAGTTCATGGATTTAGTGATGCTAGCATTGAAGCCTACGGTGGATGCATTTACGTCGTATCTATAACAGGTGGAAGGCGCGTAGCTCATCTTTTGTGCTCTAAGTCTCGAGTGGCACCCTTGCGTACTCTTACAATACCAAAGCTGGAGTTATCTGCTGCTGCACTTCTTTCACAGCTAATTCGAGAGGTAGCTCAAATGAATTTGTTCAATTGTAGGTATTATTGCTGGTCGGATTCTGCAGGTTTCTTATCTTGGATACGTGATGAGCCTTCCCGATTCCAAATGTTCACAGCTAATCGCATATCGTTAATCCAAGAATTATCGACAGGAATGGAATGGCGCTACGTACCAACGGCATGCAATCCGGCAGACATTCTTTCTAGAGGAGCACTTCCCAGCGAGCTTATAGAATCATCGTTATGGTCTCATGGTCCCGATTTCTTAACCAAGGGAGAGTGCGAATGGCCTGCATCATGTCTGCCGGCCCAGACGCTTCCAGAGCTCCGGCAAAGAGTACTAATTGGTGTTTGTAAATCTTCTGATGTCAGCATAGGATGTAAATTTGTAAACTCCTTTCATCACCTACGGCGTGTGTTCGGTTTCATACATAAATTTCGATATCAAATCAGGCATCCCGGTCTTACAGTAGAGTGGATACACAAAGGCACCCAATTACTGTTGCGCAGCATCCAGATGGCTAACCTAAGCGATGAATATAGGGCTCTTCAAAGCAGACGAATGATCAAATCATCCAGCTCTATTGCCTCGCTTACCCCGTTCATGGATGAGTGTGGACTTCTTCGTGTTGGTGGCCGTCTAAAGCACTCGAGTCTGGATTTCGATGCGCAGCATCCTGTAATTCTTCCAAGCCATCTTCCTGTCACACGCACCATCATCATGCATTTTCACAGGCGTCAGCTGCATGCTGGACCTCGTTCGCTTCTTGCTCACATTCGGCTCCACTATTGGCCTATTGGTGGTCGCAAGACTGTCTCCAGCGTGACAAGCAAATGCATCATGTGCTTTCGAGCTAAACCGGTCCTAGCTGAGACAATCATGGCGGATCTTCCCCGGGATCGTGTGAGTGGTTCGCATCCTTTCGCTGTCACTGGAGTGGACTACTGTGGACCATTTTACTTCAAGAGTGAAGTTCGAAACAAAGGTCCTGTAAAATGCTACATCTCGGTGTTCAGTTGCTTTGCGACAAAGGCAGTGCATCTCGAACTGGTTCCTGATTTGTCTACAGCAGCTTTTCTAAATGCACTTAAGCGTTTCATTCTAACTAGATGTAAACCTACTCGCATATGGTCGGACAATGCTACTAATTTCGTGGGAGCCAAGAATGAACTAGCTGATCTCAAGCGGCTCTTACTGAGCACATCGACGCTGTCCGAGAGTTTTGTACTTCCGATGACATTGAATGGGATTTCATCCCACCTCGTTCGCCACACTTCGGTGGACTTTGGGAGGCGGCGGTGAAGACAGCAAAATATCATTTTTATCGATCGGTCGGACCCTCGCTTTTGCCCCTGGATGATCTTCGCACACTCGTTTGCCACATTGCCGCTATAATAAACTCACGACCTCTTTTTCCACTTTCAGAGCACCCTGCAGATCTGGATGTACTAACCCCTGCGCACTTCCTTGGTAGTGTGCCACTCGTACTGTACCCAGAGCCTGCTGTCACGGCGCTGAACGTTAGCCGCCTAGATCGCTGGCAGCGTATAGCGTATTACCAACAAATTTTCTGGAATCGCTGGCGTGAGGAATATTTAACGCTTCTTCAGCAGCGCTCCAAATGGCGGACATCGCAGCCTGGTGTTCTTATCAATGATGTCGTTCTGGTAAAGGACGAAAACTTGCCACCCCTTAAATGGCCACTGGCTCGTGTGGTAGAGCTTGTTGCTGGTGCTGACGGCGTCTCCCGAGTAGCTGTTCTCAAGACATCAACTGGGATCATCAAGAGAGCTGTGCGCAAATTATGTGCACTTCCCAAACAAGATGTTGTTGAAAGCCCATGTCTTCCAACGGGGGGAGAATGTTTGGTTACGAAGTTAACTAAACCAAAACCAGCATCAACAGAACCATAACACTCTTATCTCTAATCGCTATAACCTATCATGCTTTGCGCAGCATAAGAGCAACTTAACGTAAAGTCCAACTATTGTTTTGCATAAGCTCTTATATTTCGTTTCTTACATTGTCTATTGTTTGCCCTTGGCCTTCAGCTGAGTGCAAGCCGCTGCTGCAGTTCTGCAGCCGCTCAGTTTTATCAAATTCGTCGGTAGCTCAACCTCGGTCGTTTTGTCTGTTTCGCGACAAACGAAAAAATCGTTTATTATTGCACAGCCCAAATCGGGGTTAGTTGCAATACACAACTTTAAACAATTGTTAATTAATTTAAGTTCGGCCACGAAGGCAAATTAAAATATACATATTATTCTCAGTAATGCAAATCTCGCAGCATTTATAATTTGTTTAGTGACATTTCGGAAATTCGATAGCTATTGAAAAAGCTCAATAGCTCAACAGTTATTGTTAAAGATCTGGGAAATTCAACAATAAAATTAGTGGTCCAACACTTGTTGCGTGGATTGGGAAAAAACCCAGAAAAACCCAATCAGACCATCGTTAGATTAGTAATTAGTGGTTACGATTAGATAAAGCAAAAATGATCAATCTTTTTAGTACTGGAGTAGGGGCCTCCAAGGTGAGAAGATATAACACGAAATGGTTCATGAATTAAATTGTTGCTCAAGCAACGATCAAGGCTAAGGGGTAAAAAGAAACGTGTAGTGCTATTATTATTATGAAAAAGGAGGTTAGTGCACTGCGACCACCTGGGTCTATTGTGCCCTCGTCCTAGTGTATGAGCTACAGCTCCCCGTACAGTGCAATCGATCGCAGAAACGCGATGATGTCGCCTGGACGGAGAGCCCTCATCTCCTCAGTGTTTAGTGTGACCCGCCCGAGCTGAGATAATCTCAGCCGACCTATGGCAGGGCACTCCTCTAGTAGGTGCTCTGGAGTTTCGTCCCCCTCCAGACAGAGCCTGCATGTAGCCTCGTTCCCTATGCGTATCCTATGTAAATGCCTACGCAATCTGCAGTGTCCTGTCAAGAAGCCTGTGACAATCCGAAGAGAGACCTTGCTCAGCTTCAGACAGTCCTCAGTCCTCGTCTTGTTGTAGTTGCCTTAAAGCCTTTTACTTTGTCTCGCCCCCTGCGAACACAACCAGAAGTTCGTACTATCGGACCAAAGGTCAGAGCGGCTGCTCTGCTCGATGATCCCAGGGCCCAACCCACAGAAGGGTTCCGGCCCGCAGAAAGGAGTGCTTGCCCCCTTCCTGGCCATTTGGTCCGCTACCTCATTACCCGGGATTCCCGCGTGCCCAGGGACTTAATAGATGGTGACTCTATTATTAGTCCCCAACCTGTTTAATGTTTCTATACATTGCCAAACCAGCCTGGAAGCTATTTTATAAGCACCTAGTGCTTTTATACCAGCCTGACTGTCTAAAAAGATGGCTATGTCTCTGCAATCGTACCCTCTGTCGATGTTGAAAGCGGCACATCTCTCTATCGCGTGTATTTCCGCTTGGAAGATACTGGCGAACTTGCCAAGGGGTTCATGGTAATTGAGTCGAGGTCCGCAGACTCCGGCCCGGGCCCCCTCCTCTGTAAGCGAACCGTCTGTGTACCACCTAATAGCATGTGTTTTCACATTATAGGTAGTTGACAGGTTGGTCCATTCTGCCTTATTGCTAAGCTCTATGTTAAAGAGCTTACTGAAGCTAAATTGCGCCAACTGCGCATCCTGTGGGCATTCTAACAGTGAGCCTGAGGCTCCTGCAGCCGATTCGGTTGCTAATGCCCCCGTTATCCTCATATGACTTCTGCTTGCGTTGTGTTTTATGTATATGTGCAGCGGTGGAAGCCCTAGTAGAACGTCTAGAGCCGTGGAGGGGCAGGTGCGCATTGCGCCCGAGATGCACGAGCATGCAAGCCTCTAGAGTTTACCCAGTTGCTTTCTCGCACCTTCCCGGTCCATGCGTCCAGCCCAGACCACTGCTCCGTAGCACACCATGGGCCTTACCATAGCAGTATACATCCACATCAGAATCTTAGGTGAAAGCACCCAGTTTTTCCCCGCAAGAGTTCTGCAGCTCATCAGGGCTAAAAATCCCTTCCGAACAGCGTGCTCCACCTGCTGTTTCCAGAGGAGTCTTTTATCTAGTACTAGTAAGTGGCCCGCTTACTTCGCTGCGCGGATAGTTTATATAAATTTTAGCAATAGAAGATAGATACAAAATAAATAAATTAGAAAATATTTCACAAAATATTAAAGCAAAGTATTTAATATTCTCTTTTCCACGCCACCATTGAGGTAGAGAATCAGGCGCGTAATTTTTTATTGTGGTTTCCCCAGTAGGCCTTATCCACTTATTGAATTGAATTTGCAATTATTAACAATTTTTAAGAGCTTCTTTATAAACGATATTGGTTGTTTTTCCGTCAGGTGCTAATACAAATAAACTTTTTGGTGAACTCACTCTTGAGTAGACTACATAAAATTGGCCATGAGAAAAACAATCGTGTCTTAAGTCTAGTCCGGCTAATTTAAGAGTTTGTCCCTGTGATTTATTAATTGTTAAGGCAAAGCAAACTTTTAAAAGAAATTTCAATCTTTTAAATTGAATTTGCAATTCAGAATCAGAAGGTATTAATGGAATTCTCGGTATAAAAACCGTTTCCCCTATACCATTGCCAGTAAAGATAATTGCTTCGACAACATTCTTATGAAGGACTTTAACTTGCAATCTTGTACCATTGCACAGTTTTGGCGGCTTCAAGTTGCGAATCAACATTACAGGTGAACCAATCTTTTAAGTTAATTAATGTTGAGGCAGGCCAGCCGGATTTAATGAATTAAGAGACTCGACGGGGTAATGAACTGCATCTTCGATTTCAGTAACAGAGTCAACAGAGTTATATGTCATTTCTTCACTTTGAAATGATTTTAATAAAAACTCGTTTATTTCCAATGCACTGTCATTTCTGGCAGTCAAAATAGCACGTTCTGAAAACCATTCGAGTGATTTTTGAGAGATATTTGTAATATCCGGAAATATTTTTAGAGTTAGCTCTTTAATACTTTTCACAACATGACACAAAGTGGATGGTAAAGTTATTTTGCCATCATGGGTTGGAAATAATCCATTTTATATTTTAAGAAGCATTTCTGCAAATTCACCAGCTATGCTATCACCTTTTAAGTGCACTCGCATATTCTTCGTTAATGCAATTTTCTCTATTTTGGGCCACAAAATTGAAGACTTTAAGCACGAATTTATTTCATCTGCTCTCGTTCCTCTGGGGATCACTAATTGGTAGTGGAAGTCCATAATAAGTCAAGTTTTGACCACCAATAGACAGTACAATATCTTCAATGTAAATAAGACATTTATTAAATACATTATTCACAATACTTTCATCAATATTTCTGTCTTGTGCAAAATGAAAGGCTCTTAAAATATCTTCTGAGAAACTCTCTTAATAACTATTCCACAGTTTAAGAGCATCTAAAATTTGACAAAATACTAACATTATTGGAAAAAGTTCTCTCAGTTTTGTAGGATTTTGACATATGACAGCATCGGCTATAGTTGAATCCCAGTGCTTATCATCTTCTAGTAATCCTAGAGCTTTACACCCCAATTGAAATGATGCGTATGCTATACCATTAACGGTTTTTAAATTTAAAAATGAAGTTGAGCCCCTTACAAAATGTAATAAAAGTCTTAAATAAAAACATTCTGTATCATTGGGATGAATAGTGTAAACTCTTCCCAAAGCTGAATCTCTTTTAACTCCAGGAAAATTTGGCACATCATGCCCTAGTTTTCTTCTTTGAAATTCTTTATTGTTCCATGTAAAATACGATGGAACTTCACAATATAGAAGCGTTCTTGCAAACTCATCACGTGTGCATAGCTCAAAGAAGACTAGCAAAGTGGTTTTGGGTGTAATGCAATTTATGTAAGCTTCAAATGTTCTCAATAGTACACAGTTATAAGGCACAACCCAACGATTATCTATGTTATTACCTTTTATACTAATTGCATTTTCACCATCTTCTATCTCTCTTCTACGATATAGAGGGTAACTATCTTTTCCAGTCACAGTTTCTTTATGTAATTGTCGAGGAAACCTTTTGGTACATTTTCCATTTTTCATGCATGGCGATTTATTATTAAATGCACCGCAAGGACCATGAATCATATTTTACTTAACAATGTTAAATAACAAAGGATCCTCATCTGCGTTTGGTATTTCGGCACAGATAATTTTTATCAATTTTATCTGGTTTTACTTTATTTTCTAACCAAAGTAGAATATGTATATGTGGTAAGCCCCGCTTTTGGCATTCCACAGAGTACATGAAACATTGCACGCTTCCAAACAAAGAACCTTTTGTCAATAGTGACATTAATGCTTTAACTTTTAAATGAAAAAATCGAGCTATAATATCGTGACGATCATGCGATTTTTGACCCGGTAATAAAACACTTTTTATGTCATACCATTATGTCATAACATCTTGAGTCTTTTCATGCATATATCGTGCAGAGCTTGTAAAAGAAGATGGTAAAATTACCATCTGACCAAGTTGAGCTGCTTCAACATCTTGTTGGCCTATTGCATCTTGTAGATGTATATAGCTATATGCTCTGAGTTTCGCTTGATTGTAGCGAATATAATTTAATCTTTCTGTTTCAATTTAAGCATACATATCAACCAAAAACTGACTAAAAAGGGAACGACAATAAATTAAATGATTTATCTCAGATTGACGAATCATTATTTTATAGCTGTAAAAGCTTAACGCAGATATCATTTTTTTTTGGTACCTCTTTTTATACCCTTAACCCATAAAATGGGTAAATAAGGGTATAATGGTTTTGTGCAAAAGTATGTAACAGGCAGAAGGAAGCATCTCCGACCCTATAAAGTATATATATTCTTGATCAGCATCAACAGCCGAGACGATATAGCCATGTCCGTCTGTCCGTCTGTCTGTCTGTATGAACGCGTGGATCTCAGAGACTACAAGAGCTAGAGACTTCTGATTTTGTATTTAAGTTCTCCTATACCATGAGCAGAACAAGTTTGCTTCAAATTATCGATAACTATTCTGGTTTCCGATATAAACATAATATCGATAACAAAAAATATCGAATTTAGAAAATCTAAAAATGAGGGTTGACGTAATGGGTAATGATAGAACTTTGCTGAAAGTTTCGTCCAAATTGGTTGAGAAACACCGGAGATATTGAACTTAATCGATTGAAGCTAAGTCAGTATACCAAAGTTTTACATAAATTTAATTTATTTATTGCAACTGGGTTCAGGGTATCTTCTAGTCGGGCTCTCCCGACAAGAGCCTTCTTACTTGTTTAACAATGGATTCCATTGTGGTATATCCACTGAATAGCCATCTTCGCCATAAGGAAATACCAAAGGGTATTGTAAGGCATCGTATGATCGATGCACCTCACTCATACGATGCAATTTATTATTATGGCTTTCAATAATAATATCACTTTAAAGGTTGACCAACTTTCATTTATAATTTTTGTACTTCCAAAAGAAGTCATTTAAAAGCAGCTTTTATACTTTCTTATACGATCAATGAAATGATCATGGTTTGGATGCCCACCAATTATTAAGCTTTTAAGTGGATCAGGCAAACTTTCATTTTGTGAAAGTTTAACTTTTCCTGCCTTGCAACAGATACCCAAAGGCTAATTTTTCCATTTTAAAGCATCACAATGTTTGCATATCAAATTCATACTACCAAGTTGAGTAATTTTATCTAACTTGTAAGCTATTTCAAAATCATAGTTTAAGCCAGACATGGCTTTAACTCTCCATGCACGCAACCGCCTTTCTTGACGTGCATTAGGATTATTAGCCTGATGTCTTCTCACTGCAACTCTATGAGCTTCAGTATTATTAGCCTGATCTCTTCTCACTGCAACTCTATGAGCCTCAGAATTATTAACCTGAAATCTTTTTGATGCTTCTATGCGCTTAACCCTATTGATATCACTATTTTTTTTGTAATGAACGTTATTTTACCTTTTTTCTGTTTTGCCGGTGAACCGACTACGTCTTTTAACAGGATTTTTAACATTTTCAGTTATACATTCACTTGACGTATCAGAATCTTGAGTTAATACTTCCTCTAAAGGAATATAAACATCAAAATTTCCATTCGTTAATGGACCGGTAAAACGCAATCTTTTAACAGGATGCATATTATTTCCGAATGCTTGTAATAAATTTCCATTCTGAAAAACTTGGAAATTCACAGCAAAAATTTCTGCTGCTGATTGAAGCTCACATGCTGTACCATAAGTATATGAGTATGACATAGCGCACTCATATTGTTTAGAAGAGCTATAACACTCTCCATTTAAGTTTATGCTGAAGCAAGCAAAAGTTTGCCAGTTGGTTACAACATGTTCAACAATATTTTGGCGTATGGTGCCATGGAAACCTTGCCTACCAAATAAAAGGTAGGAAATAGATCTAAAAAGACAGGCTCCATCACCAATTATGGCAACAACTGAATGCGGCACCAAAACACCACTAATATCTAAAGCTTCAATAGACATATTTTAATTTGGCTGTGAGTCAATTGACTTCACTGTAAAACGATTGTTACAACGTTACAGTGTATATACGTAAGTATAAAATTCAATAAAATTGAATATACCAACTTATATTAATTTAATAGAATATTCAGACTGCTAAGTTTTATTTGATTTTTAAATGCACTAAAGCAGCGTCTATATAACTATTATATAATATGCAGAATAGAAGACAACAATATATAATGTTGCTTCAATTATTAAGTCTAAAATCGACTTATTAATTTTGTTTAAAAAAACAACAAAACAAATTAACAACTTAATTTAAAGTAAGTATTATAAATAAATAAATACTTCAAAATAAGTCAAAAATTGACTTCACTGTACAACGTTACAGTGTCTATACGTAAGTATAGAATTCAATTATATTGAATATACCAACTTATATTAATTTAATAGAATATTCAGACTGCTTAGTTTTATTTGATTTTTAAATGCACTAAAGCAGCGTCTATATAACTATTATATAATATGCAAAATAGAAGACAACTATATATAATGTTGCTTCAATTATTAAGTCTAAAATCGACTTATTAGTTATGTTGAAAAAAACAACAAAACAAATTAACAACTTAATTTAAGTATTATAAATAAATAAATACTTCAAAATAAGTCAAAAATTGACTTCACTGTACAACGTTACAGCGTCTATACAAAGTATAGAATTCAATAAAATTGAATATACCAACTTATATTAATTTAATAGAATATTCATACTGCTTAGTTTTATTTGATTTTTAAATGCACTAAAGCAGCGTCTATATAACTATTATTTAATATGCAAAATAGAAGACAACTATATATAATGTTGCTTCAGTTATTAAGTCGAAAATCGACTTAATTTTCTTGTGTTTAAAAAGCAACATAAGAAATTAAAATACGTTGATCGTTATTTAAATATTTAAATAATAGCAATTCAATTTTTTTTATAACTTATCATAAAATACGTATTTAAAATGAACTTATATATATACGTAATTTTAAAGGAATGTATATATAGTATATAATACGAAAATCAGAATATTGAAAAACTCACTGATTCAAAAAGTAACTTTCAATTTTATTATTATCCTTAATATAAACAATATTAAAAAATTCACTGAAACGAAAATTAACTTTCTTTGTTCACATTAAATATGAACTAAAATGCATAACCAATTCCCTTACCATTGTATGCAAAAACATGATGTTGGAAAGAGCATTACAGTTATTCCTCTAAGCAACAGACACCTAGCTCTAACATACAACGCTTGCACTTAAGAGCTAGGTATGGGTGGTGCAAATTAGGCAATGCCATTCCCTTAACTGCAGCCTCTTAGTTATGGCAAGCTTAGCTTAGTGAGTGCGGAGGAGATAGGGATATTAAGATTTATGTTTGACATGCAGAGCGCGCGCATAAACAAAAGAGTGAGCGTAAATAACAACAAAGACGCA
The DNA here is from genome assembly GCA_030179655.1 of Scaptomyza flava. Lineage (NCBI taxonomy): Eukaryota > Metazoa > Arthropoda > Insecta > Diptera > Drosophilidae > Scaptomyza > Scaptomyza flava. The sequence continues at coordinate 45,259,836 of JARNME010000012.1, forward strand.
TGATTGCATTCAAATTATTTTATATCTAGCGGCAGTCATAAGAGCGACGCGCGCGCTGATTAAGCTTTAAGCCGCTCTTTGTGATGCAGACATGCATATATTCCCTCAGCTGTGCATGCTGCTTGCAGTGAGTACCATAAACAGTCATATTTCTTCTTCTTTGTTCTTCTCTCTGTTCTCTTACTGTGGCTACAAAATATAAAAAAAAACTTTGTTTTTAAAGCAATCGATGCGTAAAATATTAAATTTTTTATACCCTTAACCATGAAATGGATAAAAAAAAAGGGTATAATTGTTTTGAGCAGGCAGAAAGAAGCATCTCCAACCCCATATAAAATATATATATATTCTTGATCAGCATCAACAGCCATGTCGATATAGCCATGACCTTCTGTCCTTCTGTCCGTCTGTCCGTCCGTTCGTCCGTATGTATGAACGCGTCAATCTCAAAGACTAAAAGACCTAGAGACTTCAAATTTAGAACATAACTTCTCCTAAGCCATAGGCAGATCAACTTTATTTCAAACTATCGATAACTATTCTTGCTATCGATATACATATGGAATCGATAACGAAAAAATCTCGAATTAAGAAAATTAAAAAATAGAAGTTGAAACTATGGATAACTTTATAACTTCCATGAAAATTTGATCCAAATCGGTTAAGAAACACTGGAGATATTTTAAATTAAAGTTAAAGTCAAGAAACACTCACTTCTGCAAGTCATTTAATACACGGGTTCAGGGTATCTTTTAGTCGGGATTTCTCGACTAAAACCTTCTTACTTGTTTTCAGATTCGCTCGCGCATCGCTCTTCATGTTCGGCGCTAGATGACAAATTATTTTTAAATCGCGCCTTCGTTGTTGGCTATTTCGGCTAATTCTCTTATCTATGCGCGCGCTCTGCAAGTCAAACAAAGAGCGTAGTATCGCTACCTTCTTCACACGCACTGAATCAATGCAAAACATATCTAAGAGGCTGCAGTTAAGTGAATTGTATATTGCCTTTAGCTTTAATTTAGAGTGTGTGCGTAGGAGCTAGGGTTATTAAACTTTATGATTGACATGCAAAGCGCGCACATAAAATAGAGAGTGAACGTAAATGAGCAACAACAAAGGCGCATGATCGGAGCGAGATTTCAAATTATCTGATTATCATAAGAGCAACACACGCGCTTATGTGAACGCCCTTTGCTTATTCAAAATTGTACATCAATAATTTTAGTGTGTTACGTTTTGTCTAAGTTATATAAGCAGCAAGTAGGCGAATCCACCCCCAAAACATATTCTGGTGTGGGAAATTTTTCTAGACGCACCAAGTTTTGTTATGTTGTTGTTGTTTTTTTAAAATCAATGACACCAACAAAAAGTAGCAGTGCGGGCCCAACAACAACAAACGCTACTTGGGTCGTACATCAATTGTCAAAGACACACAAATTTGAAAAAAAAAAAAAGAATATGCACTGTGCGAAGTGATACATGTACATAAAATTATGAAAATTATTTTCAAGCGCGTTGTTCACTTAATTGTGTATGCACTCATTCATTCAGAAACGGAAATCCGTTTCGTTTTTGCAAGTGTCGAACCTTTTTTATGACTTTGCTTGTGCGACGCGAAGGCGTCACAGCGCATTTGTTTTGTTTTTGTATTCTCGCTCGCGATCAAACCCTCAGCTTGTGCGACAATCAGGCGACAGTAGTGGAATGGGTACTTGTTGTAATTGTAATTTGTTTTTTAAAATGGGTAAAAAGTGCTCAAAATCGTATGGGAGGTACTTGAAGGAGTTGTCCAAATAAAACTTCCCTTCTTAGTGCTCACTTACTACCTGCATGGAAAATTGTGTGAAAATTTCAGCCTTCTAGCTCTTTTCGTTTAGGCTGTGGCTCTTCCATTATCATCAGGACAAACTCTGTTATGTATAAAGATAACCCCCAGATGTTTGACCTCCGTGGACACTGGTATACTTGTACCTCCAATGACTATGGGTCTCATAGACTTAAGCTTGTCCCGATTTGTGAAGGTGACAATCGTGGTCTTTGTTGGGTTGATGTTCAGCCCCACGTCCCTACACCAGTCCAGGCTTAGTCGAAGGCCCAGGGTGACTCTATCACATAATGTGCTCTCAAAATTCCCTTTGCAGATAATGGTTATGTCATCTTCATATCCTAGACATCGAAAGCCATTATCCGTCAGCTTAGCTAAGAGATCATCTACCACCATACTCCAAAGGAGAGGTGATAGGACACCTCCTTGAGGACAGCCTCTGGTGTTTTGTGCTCTAATCGTCGAGTTGCTGACGGTTTCTTCTGCTATGCGAGAGTCCAGGAGTTTGCTTTACCAGGACGTGAGTCCTGATTCAACTCCTCTACTCTCAAGAGCTCTGACCACCACGTCATGCGCCGTGTTGTCAAAAGCACCTCCTATGTCCATAAAGGCGCAGAGTGCGACCTCTTTTGCTTTCACAGACTTCTGGAGAGTATTCACTAGGTCAAGCAGAGCTGACTCCGTTGACATCCCTGCCCTATACGCATGCTGATGTGCATGTAGTGGCTTGGCCACTAGGTGCACAGATCTAATGTGATTGTCTACTATCTTTTCGAGGGTTTTTAGCAGGAATGAGGTAAGGCTGATTGGCCTGAAGGATTTGGGAAGAAATGGGTCTTTCTTTCCTACCTTCGGGATGAAAATCACCCTCGCCGTCCTCCACTCCCTAGGTATGTACCCCAGGGCAATGCTCCCACGGAAGATTCTGATTAGAAATACTAAGAGAGGGTCTATACCCTTCTGTAAGAGGATGGGCAGGATGCCATCCACCCTCGGGGCCTTATAGGGACTGAGTGATCCGATGGCCCACCTGATCCTATGCTCAGTTACAATTTCTGCAGCTAATCTCCACTCGGGTCTCCTCCCAGAGGTTTGTACGTAGCTGCTATCACTATCTGAAATGGTCCTACAAAGCGGGAAATGAGTTTGTAAGAGAAGTTCAGCCTTCTCTACCTCATTGTCCGTGAAAGTCCCATCCTGTCTCTTAAGGCAAAGTTCCGAGAGCACTTTCCCTTTTGAGATGGCTTTGAACACCCTTGCAGCGGGCGTGGCCTGCTCTAGAGTGGAGCAAAACTTCCTGAAATGATCCCGTTTGCTATTACGTATCTCCTTGTTATACTCAGTAAGCTTCCTGGTATAACAATCCCATTTATCATTACTCTTTTTATCTGAGTTAAACAGTTTCCTGACCTCCACTCGAAGTAGTCCTAGCTTCTTAGTCCACCATGGATTATCCCTGCTGGATTTAATGCTCTTGATATGACAGCTTGAATGATAAGCATCCAAGATAGTCTTGCCCACGTCAATAGATAGCTGCTCAATCTCTTCCTGTGAGGAAGCTCTTTTACTGTAGTTTAGTCTGCTCAGATTTAACCCCAGACAGGACCGATATGGTCGCCAATCTGACTGTCGAGGATTTCTGATGTCCTTGCTAAAACTTAGGTTACTACAAATGTCGAATAGGATAATCCTATGGTCCGACACTGATGGTTCAGTAGAGACTCTCCAGTTGCGAACCAACCTGGAGCCTCCGTCATTGCCAAAGGTGATATCTAACACCTCGGCCCTGCTTTTGGTTACAAACGTAGGTTCTGCCCCCACGTTGAAAACAGTGAGATCCTTAACTAGTAGAAAATCAAGTAAACACTCACCTCTGCTGTTTGTATCTGTGCTGTCCCATGTGATGCTATGTGCGTTGGCATCGCACCCCAGCAGCAATGGCAGCTTCTTGCTGCTGCAGTAGTCCACTAGAGCCTGAACCTCTAATGGAGGAGCCTCCGCCTCATCTCCCGGGAAGTACGCCGACGCCACCACGATTCTTCCGCGCTCTCCAGTGATCAGCACTGTTACTAAATCTTTGGTGAGAAAGTTAGAAAGACATAGAAAGTTAGTATTCTTCCGTACCAAGATACAAGCTCTTGGCGATGCCTCTCTTACATCCGCAATTACTCTTGCACTTACGTGGTTAAGGCCGCAGATCCTGCCTCTGACGACCCATGGCTCCTGGATGAGCACCAGCCCCAGGTCCAACCTGGTGACCAACCTGCCGATGACAGCCGAAGCTGCCCTCGCATGATGCAGGTTAATCTGAGCAACGCTGGTGGTCTCCATCCCTAGAGCTCTTCTTCCGCTCCGAGAGCGTCAGATATGCCTCTGACTGCGCCCCGGTGGGTGTTCGCTCATCATCGGATGGCCCATCCTTACTGGTGATGTCATCTTCGCGGACGTTGAGTCTGGACAGGTCCAGACCCTTGAGGGACACCGAGTCTAGCTCGGCCTCCATCACCCCCAACGCCTCTGCTTCCGCTGCTCCATCTGGCGGACACTCATGCGTCGTTTCGGCTGAGGCTGCTGAAGTGCCAGGCACATCGTCAGCTTTCGCCTCCGCATCAGCCGCCGCCGCTTCCTCCTTCTTCCCATGAAGCTTGCATTTGAGCTGCCCAAATCGGAAGCTCATCAGCATGCCCCGGTTCTTTAGGAGAGCAAGTGCGTCATCCTCCACGCCTAGCGTCAGGATCTTGCCTCCCTCAGCCTCCTTCCACCTGAGCAGCTTCCAAGTGTCAGAGCTGAGCCCTCTGTCCTGCTCCGTGAGCAAACCAAAGGACTTTGCCCCCGGCTCTCCAGCAGTCCATGGCAAAAAGACGGTCACGATGTTGGGCATCGGAATCTCGTCCTTTGGGCAGGTGCAGAGCTACACGCCCTCCGCAGAGCTGATGCTAGGGACCTTAAGCTCTAGCCACTTCTTGGTTTCATCATCCATACATTCCACCAGTACCAGGCCTGTGCGAAAGTGGATGCCGTTGAAATTCAGGCTTGCGGTCCAGCCCTTCCTCATTTCCTCGACGAGGGCCAGTTCCACCGCCGTCAGCTCCTCTTTGGACAGAAGCCTCTTCGGGTACTCGCTCGCCTTAAGCCAAGATTGTGCCCTAGGCTACGCTGGCGTACGAGGCTGCCCTCGGATGCTTCGTGCCCCTTGAGGTTCCAGAGCCCTCAGGAGCCTCAGTGCCCTTGCGCTTCGGTTTCTTATTTTTGTTGGCGTCATTGGGGCCTCAGAAGGCGGTGTTTGTTGCCATTGCCGCTTCTTCCCCACGCCAGCTTCCTCTCCCTTCCTCTCGCCTGGAGACACGGTCGGGGCCCGATGCTCAAGCGCTCTCCTGCGCGCCTCCTCCGGCTTCAAGCCACGATCCAGGTACCGAAGATACCATTTGCGGCCGGCTCCGCTTAGGCCATGCCTTAGCGGGTCACCAGCCCCACCGGGTTGGCCTGGTGCCGGGATGGGCGGCATCTGCTTCCTCTTCTGCGGACCAGAAGAGGGTGTTGCAGTGTCTTTCCCGCCGACATTGCTTGTCTGCGGGACAGCCACTGGGGCAGTGCCGGGCACTGCGCTCCCACCCCCTACGTTCGTCCGTTTGGTGTCCCCACTGTCCACCACTCGCGGCTTGAAAGCCTCTGCACTTCTGGAGGTGCTTTGCTTCGGGGACGAGCCCTTTGGTTTGGCAACACTCCTCGAGTGGGGGGCCTGGCCCCCGCGCGGTGTCAGCTTGCCACCCAAGTCCAGAGCCGCCTCTTCCATCCGCTCTGCTAGCTGAGTAGCGGTTAAGCCCCGCATATCATTAAAAAGTTTACTTTTGTCCATATATTTGGTCCCACGAGTATGGGGGAAAGTAGTACCGGCGTGTCATAGCCCCCATTAAGACGCCAGGGCCAGGTATACTCACCGAGGTGGCGAGGTATCGGTGAGGCTCCGTTCTATTACAGTCGGTAACCCCTGACTGCAAACCAACCAATGGGCACGGACCACGTAACACCCTGGCTTAGGGGAGTGAAGAGGCACCCTTGCCTAAGGACGTCACCACTGCCCGTATGAGATGTGGGGGATAGGAAATGGGTAGGATCTTGTGTAGGAATTGGGTGTGTGTGAGACTATAATTTAAAGACGGTCAGACAAGCGCCTTGTCGGTCCCACTAACGGTGTGGTACCCGCTGTTGTCCGGGACTGCTTATTACGACAAGTCGCTATTCGCAGCTAACCTCCACTGGAGGCCTTGCGCTATCCGCAACCTGCGACCCGTCAGGTGGCTTCAGCTAGCCCACCTCAGAACCATCTCTTAAAGTTCGTTGGTACCAGAAACGTGTAGTGCTAATTGGGACATTAAATTTAATTCGACTCAAAAGAACTGATGAGTCGACTTCACCATTAAAGTAGGGTTCACAATGTCAGCGTGAGATTGGAAAATGTTTTGCTTGTGTCTGCCCCACATATTTTTCAAATAAGTTCGTCTCACTCACTCTCAATCTGTAACCGCTTTCAATTGCATCTCAGCTTGGGGTGGAAAAAAGCTTTTCAAAAATTTAGTTTTAAAAGCTGTCAATAGATGGCGTATTTTTTAAATTAGTAACATGTGCTTGAAAGCTCCCAAGGTTTTTGCCTCTATTTTGCTCAAAACTGAGGTAAATGATACGCGGTCAAGTGGTGAAGCATCAAGCAAGTTGTGAGCAGTATGAGGGGTACGTTTCCAAAAGGCATGGCCTTACATTTAGAACAATTTTGATTGAGTAGATTTAAACGAGACCAATTCGACAATGCATCCAAATCCGACGGTAGCAAGTTACAAAGAGAAGCATCATTATAGGTGAAACATAGTAGCCAGGTTTAATAGAGTTAAATTCAATCAGGAGCGTAGACTCAATAATTACTGGGACATAAATGCAATTTGACATTTGAAAAGGATAGGAATAACTACTACTAAATATTTTCGATGAGTATTCTGATTGTAAATAATCAGCAAATAGATCGACTACCGATTGATCAAAACTTGCTTCATCAAGGTAGACTGAGGATGGCAGGCAAGAACACTTAAGTTTAGAGTTAACAAATTTATAAAACTGTTTAGGGTCACGTGAAAAGTTTATTCTACAACGATTAAAATAATTATTATAACAAGATGCGTTAACAGAAAGAAAACTAGATTTTGCTACTAAATCTAAAGTAGTTCCCGATTTTTTATGTGATCGTGTCCTCGCATTTTTCAATTTTGATAGTTCCCTCGTAAACCAAGGTGGTTTATTATCACTTGAAGAACAAGTGAGAGGAACACAAATATCCAAAAGCGAATTCAAGGTCCCATAAAATATCGCAATGGTAGTTTCTATATAACTACAAGAATAAAGGCGAGACCAATTATTATGTTGAAGAAGATTATTTAATTTAGTAAAGTTACTTTTACGAAAGCAACGCGTTTTTAAAGTATTATTAGATACGGAACTAGGATTAAGAATTTCGATGGAAAGTGCTAAGGGGGTATTCTACAAGCATTACTGCAATCTGAGTCCGAAACAAATATTAAGTCCAACATTCTACCACTACAGTTGCGCCGGCATATGCGCTTGTTTTACTGACCGATATTTTGTCTGGATCAGCATTTCTTTGGTATGCAGCCCAAAGCGTGATTTGCCCCCACAGTAGACATGCGTTATGGGATAACTTATGCATCAACAATTTGTTAAAAAAAAACCTCAAAGAGTGTACAATTTTTAATAAGATCTAGTTTAAGTGTCCAAACATTATCTATAAACATAAAATTCTAGTGTCACAGGGTTAGGGCGCAAACTGACAACAATGGCAATCGAATGTAATAATAGTAGAATTGTAGGTATATAATAATTATTTAATATAATTTTCATTGATATTCCTATCGGCCAATCAGTTATCCTTGCCAGGTTTTTCCTGTTGCCACTGCTTAAATTAATGAAGATAAATACAGTACGACCTCAGTTAACGCAACCCCCGTTGCACTCAACTCCTCGATTATTGCAACACCCGAATTCTTGACATTGTTGACTCTGTTAACGCAACTTAAAAAAAAAATTACCTCATTTTCTTTCATTTTCTAAGAAAATCGTGTGTTTTAGTTTGTTTCTACTACTTTTGATTCGTTTTTTTTTTTTTTTTTGGTCATTCCTTCTCTGTCGAGAAATATAAACTGGGGAATCCCACGCATGATGGGTGCATCAATGAACAGTGGATAATATTAATTTTTGGTTTTTTTTCCAATCGGTTGGTTCACTCATGCTGCGTTGAATATGTCCGTAATAAAACATGTAAATAAACTTACAGTAGCCCAAATATGTGGAATCTTACAAAAAATTGACAATGGCATTGCTATTTAATCGATATGCCAAGAAAATCAAGTGCATATATCCTCTTTTCCTTCCTCAGGAAAGTTTGTTGCAATAAGAGCTTGCGAACATGACAATATGGAGAAATCATTGTACGCGTGGTTTCTAAAACAAAGAGAGCGTAAAATGCCTATTTCTAAAGAAATTGTAAAAAAGTACAGACTGCAATTTCTCAATTGCTTTAAACACAGTCTTATTCGATTTCATTTAATTTAAAGATAAGCGAAGGCATCTTTTTATTAAAAAGGGTCTCGTGGCCACCAGAACATTTCACCTCAGTTTTCGCTGCCACCTCAGTTTTCGCAACTGGCCAAATTTTAATAGGTTGCGTTAACATAGGTCGTACTGTGTAAGGCGGTAGGCAATTCAAAAAATGTATCGAGAAAGCAAAATGTATTTAGAAATTGTAACAGTCTAGCCACTTAATTGTCAATGAAACTAAAAAAAAAATTTTTAGCAGTCAATATTAAAACTTAAATCCCTGTGTGAAATATAAAACATACAAAACAAAACCATATGCACATATATGCTAGCCGCTATCGCACTTGCTCACACTTATTGCTTACATCACTAATAGTACGCACGCTTTTTTCCTTTTATTTTGCAAATATTTTGTTAAATATTTGCGCATTTTAAGCCCGTTTTCTTAATGTCCGGTTAGCGTAACTATTCTAAGTTAAGTCGAAATTGAGTTTGTCAATGTCCTGTTAGGGTTAAATGAGACATAAATTAAAATGAGGCAACTGTCTCAAGCCGACAATGGCATTGTATTTATTTTATTGTTAAAGCAAAATGGCATCGCATAAGCGCATTTTTAACATTCGCGCAATGGAAATTTGATTGGGAGAAATGGAGCAAAGAGTGAAAAATTCTAGTTATTATAGAGATACGGTAAATTATTTCACTGCATTGGATGAAGTACATTTTGTCAACGGTTCAGGTTGACAAAATCAACATGAAAAATGATTCTTGCCAATATGGCCGCTTTCTGCCATGCTTCTCTTTCTGCTTCAAATACACAGCATCGCTCCTTCTGTTCACCAAAAGGTTACTATTTGCCTCCACAAGGTCAACAAGTATATGCTCTTCAGAGACAGAAAAGTTTTTACCCCGCTGGTTTCAGTCGGGCTCATAAAAGGCAATTTATTTTCCATTTTAAAAACAAGTAAGAAGGCTCTAGTCGGGAGAGCCCGACTAGAAGATACCCTGAACCCAGTTGCAATAAATAAATTAAATTTATGTAAGACGTTGGTATACTGACTTAGCTTCAATCGATTAAACTCGATATCTCCGGTCTCTCGATATCTCAACCGATTTGGACGAAATTTTCAGAAAAGTTCTATTGTTACCCATTACTTCAACCCTTTAGATTTTCCAAATTCGATATTATTTTGTAATCGATTCCATGTGTATATCGGAAACCAGAATAGTTATCGATAATTTGAAGCAAACTTGTTCTGCTTATGGTATAGGAGAACTTAAATACAAAATCTGAAGTCTCTAGCTCTTGTAGTCTCTGAGATCCACGCGTTCATACAGACAGACAGACGGACAGACGGAAAGAGGGACAGACGGACGGACAGACGGACATGGCTATATCGTCTCGGCTGTTGATGCTGATCAAGAATATATATACTTTATGGGGTCGGAAATGCTTCCTTTTGCCTGTTACATACTTTTGCACAAAACCATTATACCCTTATTTACCCATTTTATGGGTTAAGGGTATGATAAAATTAACTTTTCAAGTGGCACTAGAATAAGAATTAAGAACTAATATATATATATAATATCCTTAGGAGGCAGTTTATTAAATTTGTATTCTAAGAAAACAAACATATTTTTGTATTCATCCATGCAAAAATGTCTGATAGCTATTGCTATCGGTAGGCGCTGCTGCCCTCGATAGTGCCAGCGATAGTATAAACCATCGATTGTCCGATAGTTCCATCGATTGTTTGCTGAGACGCACAGTGCAAGTGAAACAAACCCATGCTTTCAGCTATCGCGCTCGCTCACACTTATTGCTTACACCATTAATACTAATATACACATAAAACACACATTTGAAAAAAATTTAATTATGCCCGAATATTTTAATAAAATTTCCATACTTAGAAAATATTAATCATTACCGCATATATATCAAACGAAAAGAAATCAAGTCTATATTATATTAAGAAAAAATTCATCAGGGAGTTTTTAGCAATTTGCAATTAATGAAAATTAATAATTTTGCACTGCAAGCCATCCCAACAACAATTTGTACAGAATCGAGTTTACACTTTTTGCTAGAACCCTGCCTATAACTAAAATATCGATGTACTTTTACAACGATTTCAGTGTTAAATAAATATAGTTTCAAAAAACTAAAAAATACTCTTTTTAAAAACATTGAACTAAAAATTTTAAAAATAATTTCTAATGTTAGCTTAAAATATCTAAAAATTCTTGAATTATTGTCAAAAAATCGTGGGCGCTTTGTGATACATTTTTCGTGTATCAAGCGCCAGACGCTTTTTCAAAATAATTCAAGAATTTTTAGATCTTTTAAGCTAACATTAGAAATTATTTTTAAAATTTTTAGTTCAATGTTTTTAAAAAGCGAATATTTTAGTTTTTTCAAACTATATTTATTTTTTACTTTTAGTTCAATGTTTTTAAAAAACGTATTTTTTAGTTTTTTCTAAATATATTTATTGTAATTATAATTATTATTACTGAATATTACAAAAATGCAAAAAATCTGTTAAAAAAACAAAATTGGACTAACTAAAATACCGAATTTACTACACGGGGATTCGAACCCAAACCTACCGGATGAGAGTCTGCCACTCTTACCACTAGACAGTATGAGAGTGTACCAGAAGAGCCTTTGAAACCCAATTTATACTTTTTTTTTGAGTTACATACTCCGCCTCAAGTGAAGATAATAAAAAGCTATTAAAAATGATACAAAAGTGAAAACGTGTTGCACAATACAAGCAATTTTCTGGTATATTTATACTCGATACCGAAGGTAACTAGTATATTGGTTTTGTGCAATGTCCGTCATGGTGTCTGTCCGTCTGTCCGTCTGTCCGTCCGTATGTATGCAAGTTTTTTCCACACCCTTCAAGCTAGAGACTTGAAACTTTCCAATTCTCTTTATCTATGGGATAGTAAATTAAAGTGTCAAGATGGGGGTTCTACGATAACTGGGGGGCTGGCAAATCGATAAATTCGATAACTCAAAACCGATAAATCCACATATTTCGCACATCCTTACAGCTAGAACTACCAAATTTGGTAAGAAGATAGCTACTAGCAACCCCCAAAAAACTGCATCAATAATTTTGGAGCCACGCCCCCCCATTCCGCCCCCAGCCCCCCCTTATTTTAAAGTCAAAAAAGCATATATCTCCCTCAGTTTTTGAGCTATAGCCACCGTATTTGGTGCCAAGATAGGTGATGATGACCCCCTAAAAACTGCATCAAAAGTTTGGATGCCACGCCCACCGACACTGCCCTAGCTACCCCCATCCACCCCAACGCTTCGTCAAAAACGGGAATGCGTGTATCTTCCAGAGTTGTGGAGCTAGAGCTTCCAAATTTTGTGGGAAGATAGCTAGTAGCGATCCCCAAAAAACTGCATCAAAGTTTTGGAGCCGCGCCCACCCATTCCGCCCCCAGCCCCCCCGCATTTTGAAATCAGAAATGGCTATATCTCCCAAAGTTTTTGAGCTAGAGCCACCAAATTTGGTGCCAAGATAGGTGATGATGACCCCCTAAAAACTGCATCAAAAGTTTGGATGCCACGCCCACCGATCCTACCCTAGCCGCCCCCATCCACCCCAACGCTTCGTCAAAAACGGGAATGCGTGTATCTTCCAGAGTTGTGGAGCTAGAGCCACCAAATTTGGTGGGAAGATAGCTAGTAGCGATCGCCAAAAATCTGCATCAAAGTTTTGGAGCCAAGCCCACCCATTCCGCCCCCCTTTCCCCACCATTTACAAACTTTCAGCTAGAGTCACCAAATTTGGTATGAAGATAGCAATTGACATTCCACAAAGATCTGCATCAAAAATTTGGATGCCATGCCTACCCATAACGCCCCCAGCCCCCCCCCCCCCTTTTCTCACTTTTTACAAACTTCGAGCTAGAGTCACCAAATTTGGTATGAAGATAGCAATTGACATTCCTCATGGATCGGCAGCAAAAATTTGAATGCCACGCCCACCCATACCGCCCCAAGCCCCATAGCCCTCCTAACCCCACCTTATACAAACTTTGAGCTAGAGTCACCAAATTTGGTATGAAGGTAGCATTTGACATTCCACAAGGATCTGCAGCAAAAATTTGGATGCCACGCCCAACCATACCGCCCCTAGCCCCCCTTTCCCCACTTTATACAAACTTTGAGCTAGAGTCACCAAATTTGGTATGAAGGTAGCATTTGACATTCCACAAGGATCTGCAGCAAAAATTTGGATGCCACGCCCAACCATACCGCCCCCAGCCCCCCTTTCCCCACTTTATACAAACTTTGAGCTAGAGTCACCAAATTTGGTATGAAGGTAGCATTTGACATTCCACAAGGATCTGCAGCAAAAATTTGGATGCCACGCCCAACCATACCGCCCCCAGCCCCCCTTTCCCCACTTTATACAAACTTCGAGCTAGAGTCAACAAATTCGGTATGAAGATAGCAATTGACATCCCACATAGATCTGCGCAAAAAGTTGAATGCCACGCCCAACCATACCGCCCCCAGCCCCCCTTTCCCCACTTTATACGAACTTTGAGCTAGAGTCACCAAATTTGGTATGAAGGTAGCATTTGACATTCCACAAGGATCTGCAGCAAAAATTTGAATGCCACGCCCAACCATACCGCCCCCAGCCCCCCTTTCCCCACTTCATACAAACTTTGAGCTAGAGTCACCAAATTTGGTATGAAGGTAGCATTTGACATTCCACAAGGATCTGAAGCAAAAATTTGGATGCCACGCCCAACCATACCGCCCCCAGCCCCCCTTTCCCCACTTTATACAAACTTCGAGCTAGAGTCACCAAATTTGGAATGAAGATAGCAATTGACATCCCACATAGATCTGCACCAAAAATTTGGATGCCACGCCCAAACATACCGCCCCCAGCCCCCATTTCCCCACTTTATACAAACTTTGAGCTAGAGTCACCAAATTTGGTATGAAGGTAGCAATTGACATTCCACAAAGATCTGCATCAAAAATTTGGATGCAATTCCACCCATACCGCCCCCAGCCCCCCTTTCCCCACTTTATACAAACTTTGAGCTAGAGTCACCAAATTTGGTATGAAGATAGCAATTGACATCCCACATGGATGGGCATCAAAATTTTTAATGCTGGTATCGAGTATACCGCAATCGGTTGCGTCCGACTTCAACGTTTCCACTTGTTTTGGTGTAGTTTTGTGCTTTAGGTGCTAAATCAAATTAAACAGCTGTTCATTGTGAAAAGGCGCTAAAAGTAAATTAGGGTTGGTTTGCTAATTTTCTTAAATAAACCAGTTTATGGGATGCTGTCCGTTCTAGGAGTGATGCTTTCACGCTTTTAAAGGCCAATTTTAAATTTTTTATTTATTGCAAGCAGCAAATAAAATATAACATATGGCAAACTCAGCTCAAACGATAGCGAACAGCAACATTTCCACTTGTTATAATAAACAAGTAAGAAGGCTCTAGTCGGGAGAGCCCGACTAGAAGATACCCTGAACCCAGTTGCAATAAATATATATAATTTATATAAGTCTTTGGTATACTGACTTAACTTCAATCGATAAAATTAGATATCTCCGGTGTTTCTTAACCGATTTGGACGAAATTTTCAGAAAAGCTCTATCGTTATCCATTACTTCAACCCTCATTTTTAGATTTTCCAAATTCGATATTATTTTGTTATCGATTCCATGTGTACATCGGAAACCAGAATAGGTTTCGATAATTTGAAGCAAACTTATTCTGCTCATGGTATAGAAAAACTTAAATACAAAATCTGAAGTCTCTAGCTCTTGTAGTCTCTGAGATCCACGCGTTCATACTGACAGACAGACAGACAGACAGAATGACAGACAGACGGACATGGCTAAATCGACTCGGCTATTGATGCTGATCAAGAATATATACACTTTATAGGGTCGGAGATGCTTCCTTCTGCCTGTTACATACTTTGCACAAAACCATTATACCCTTATTTACCCATTTTATGGGTTAAGGGTATAAAAATGTAATCAATACATATATATTTATTGAAAGTTTGAAGTCTTGGCTTTAAAACGAAATTAATTTGAGGAAAATTGATCCAATGTTCATTAACAATAAGCGTTTTTGTGAAACAACAACAACAACAACAACAACTTTTTCAGATAGGAACCTCATTATTCAAAGGTAATAAAATATATATATATATTTATACATATATTAATAATAATATAATATAATAATAATAATAATATAATAATATCTTATATACCATATATATATATGTATATTTAATATATATTTAATATTTATTTAAGGATTATATAAGATGAAATGAAAAAAAAAAATACCAGTAAGGCTTAATTTTTGTATTTAAATTATTATAATTAATCCTACAAATCAACAATTTATATTTTAGGCCCAAATACTTAGCTTATCGTGCGTTGCTTGACGTGGGATATTGTTCCTTTAGCAGCAACATTATATATCCAATCACTGGATGTACTTTACGCCTTATGACTGAAGATTGCACTTTGTCTATTGGCCCAACAGTAAGTAAATCATAAATCCCATTAATTTCAATTATTATATCCTCATACCGAAGTAAGCAGAGTAAAAACCTTCCTACTGTCTGTGTCGATGAACATAACTCTCTTACCCTAAAGCAAAAGGTTTAAATTTTGCATTGTTTGATGCATACCTGCGTCAAATAACGGGGCGCTATACCCACTGGGAGCTGAGAAGTCGATCAAATATCAATACACCTCGATGTTGAATTCCGATAATTTGGTAAAATATGTGTAATATATTTTTAGAGCGTTTGTACTCATTCTGTTTGCAATTGTGATCACAGTTAGCGATAGGTTGACCAAAGATTTTATCCTCGAAAAATAGCACTTCATTAAGCAAGCAAGATTTAAGTGCGTTTATATGTGCAGGTCACGTAAGTTTCAAATAATGAATCTGGAAAGTAAAAAAAAAAAAATTTTGAATTGAATCAATTTTTAACTTGATCCAGAAACCATAGCGATCATCTATTAAGGTTTCAATAAAATCGAAAATTGAAGTTAAGTCAAGCATTCAGTGAACAGTATTACGTTACAGAATCTAGAGGAGAATCCTATGCAGTATCGCATAAAAAATAATGATTGGCACCCAATAAACAAATATCTAATTCTATTTTACCGTAGAATTACTATAAAAGAACCGCATTATTGCAACTGTCCGGCACAATGTATGTATAAGCAGCCAACAGACTGTTTACGCCCAGCATGCGTAGTTTTAGAACTTCACACTGTCAAGCAAGCAAAGATGCCTCCGAGACAAAAAAATAAAAATAAAATAAAAAATAATAATGCAACTGCAGTGGATTTCACACACTTAGTAACAGAGGCTGACCAATATTCAAAGAACATAAAAACCTAGTAAATCAGCTTGTGACCACAGTACTCTCTCTCTCCTAATACACAAAAAATTTTTAATTTTATCTCCGGTCTTTCTCAACCGATTTGGACGAAATTTTCACAAAAGTTCTATGGTCACCCATTACCTCAACCCTCATTCCTAGATTTTCCAAATTCGATATATTATTGTAATCGATTCCATGTGTTTATAGGAAAACAGAATAGTTATCGATAATTTGAAGCAAACTTGTTCTGCTCATGGTATAGGGGAACTTAAATATAAAATCTGAGGTCTCTAGCTCTTGTAGTCTCTGAGATCCACGCTCTCTGCCTTGTCAACTTATTCTGCCAGCTATTTGAAAATGAGCTGTTGCATAGGGAAGTAGAAACGAATCAAAGTCGGCCATCGTTCTTAGGGCTTTTGTTTTGATCGCAAAATGTGCGATGCGAGTGCCGAAAATTAGATGTTGCCGTACTTCGTTTCTCTTGATTTGAACTTGAATTTGTCAATTTAAGACTTTTGCTTGAATCTACTTGCTGCTGCCCAACATGGAAGGGTATTATAGACTGAATATGAACTTTGCGCAATTGTGATGCTAAACGTAAGATACTTTAGCACAATCTCTATTTAATATGTTTATTTATATTTTTCCGGGCCAGCGGAAAGCAAGACGGTAAAAATGTGTTAGTACTTGTATGCATGCGCGTTTGTTTCATTCTTGCTGGGCCTGCTGCAATGTGGGTCATTTTATCACCTAATCAGAATATCTTGCTTTGTGCACGAGTTTTTAATGAATCCCACAAAAAGTGGTCAAATTACCCATTGTGTGCTGTGTCGAGATTTTTCCCAGCAAACATTTACCCTTGACGTAAAGTTGATATCAAGTTGCCGTAAAGGGTTATGTCAAGCGCTTGCTATTGATGTGATGCTTGATATAGCCTTGACGTAAAGTTGAAAATGATAGCGAAATCAATTAAAATTGACTGTTGGGCTAGGCAGCTTTTTCACTAGCCGTAGATTAACGAAAAAACGAACAATTTTGTTTTATTTGTTAAATATATTTAGCCAGTTAGGGCATATAATTTGACTTAAATTAGTTTATATAAATCAGCAGACAGGCTCGAAATTGCCTCTGCTAAATTCCGTACAAATTTTGGCAAGTCGATCCGAAAATGATCGATGCGCAGCGACAACGAAAACGAATTCAAAACTGGAGGGGTTAGCGATCGTAACATAACTAACTTTGTCTGCTCAAACGCCGAATACAAAGTGCATGCAATGCAAGATAATTGACAAGCCGTTAACATAGAATGAGCATGCAATTTCAAGAAACATAAGAGTTTAGTTGTTGTTGGAGTAATTAACATTATATATATATATAGGAGCAGCTGTTGCTGCTTATGGTGTGGTGATACTGCTGCTATTTGGCTGCATAGCCAAACATACTCCCCCGTTGAAAGAATACGGCTTTCAACAACATCCTGTTTGGGTAGGACGCACAGCTTTCGAACTGCCTGCTTAATTGTTCCGATGGCAGTCCTGAGAGTAGCTACTCGTGCCACGCCATCATCTCCAGTTACCAGCTCGATGACTCTTGCCAATGGCCACTTGAGTGGCGGTAGGTTCTCGTCTTTGACTAAAAGAACATCGTTGACGCACAGATTAGCCTGAGGTGTACGCCGTTTTGAGCGTTGATTTAGGAGCGTCAGATATTCCTCTCGCCAACGGCTCCAGAAAATTTGTTGGTAGTAAGAGATCCTCTGCCAGCGATCCAATCGATTAAGGTTTAGCCCTGTGAGATCAGGCTCGGGGAACAAGGCCAGTGGAGCAGTACCCAGAAAATGTGCCGGTGTCAACACATCGAGGTCTGCAGGATTTTCTGAAATGGGAACTAAAGGTCAAGAGTTAATTACGGCAGCGATATGGCATAGAAGAGTGCGAAGGTCATCTAATGGGAGTAAAGAGGGCCCAACAGCTCTATAGAAGTGATGCTTTGCCGTCTTAACTGCTGCCTCCCAAATACCGCCAAAGTGGGGCGAACGTGGAGGAATAAAACGCCATTCAATGTTGTCAATCAAGCAGAAGTCGTTGACCGCTTGCTGATGATTGCTGCTCATAAACAACTGCCGCAAATCCGCCAACTCGTTTTTGGCGCCAACGAAGTTAGTGGCATTATCCGACCATATGCGATACGGTTTACCGCGAGTTAGTATAATTTGCCTTAGTTCGCATTTAAATGCTCCTGTGGACAAATCGCTTACAAGCTCGAGGTGCACAGCCTTCGTTGCGAAACATATAAAAACGCAGACGTAGCATTTTACAGATGCGCGATTCCGAACATCGCTTTTGTAGAAAAATGGGCCACAGAAGTCGATGCCCGTTACAGTGAACGCGTGCGCTCCAGTCACTCGATCCTTGGGTAAATCAGCCATGATGTGCTCAGCCAAGCGTGGTTTGGCTCGAAAACACATCGTGCATTTGGCCACAACCAATGAGACTGTCTTGCGTCCTCCAATGGGCCAGTACTGCAGTCGAATGCGTGCAAGCAGCGAGCGAGGGCCAGAATGCAAAGTGCTGCAAAGCTTAAAGCCGAATTCTTTAATACAAAGGGTGCCAGAGACAACAATGAGCTGGATGATGCCACCTGAAGACCGTTCTTTAAACGGCTGTAGTCCTCAGACAAATGCAACATTTGAATACAACGGATCAGCATTCGTTCACCTCGGCGCACATCATCTCCGATGAGTCCAGGGTGCTTAATGCGATGACAAAACTTGTGTACGTAGGAAAATACATGTTTTTAGCTTTTCCCAGGAGTTAGCATATTTTCAGTTTGCAGCAAGAGCTTCGGTATTGACAGTCGCAATGAGAACCTTTTTCTTCATTTCTGGCAGTGACTTAATGGCGAGACAGGATTCTGGCCGTTCATTCTTGTCTTTTGTGAGAAACTCTGGACCATGTGCCCAGAGTGATGATTCTATCAATTCACTAGGAAGCGCTCCTCGGGATAAAATATCAGCAGGGTTGACTTTGGTGGGCACATAGCGCCATTCCATGCCGGCACTAAAACTCGGATTAAATAAATTCGATTAGATGCAAATATTTGAAATCGTGAGGGCTCATCTCGTATCCATGATAAGACTACTGCAGAATCAGACCAACAATAAAAGGGACAATGAAACAAGTCCATTTGCTTAATTTCTCGCATAAGTTGTGCCAGCAAAACTGCCCCACATAGCTCCAGCTTAGGCACCGTAAGGGTTTTTAACGGAGCAACACGAGATTTGGCACAAAAAATATGCACTTCTCGCCTTCCCTGATTCATAGAGACAATATAGATGCATCCACCTTACGCTTCTATGGAGGCGTCGCAGAATCCATGTACGCCTATAGCGACCTTGGGCAGCTGAGCCAACCTTGGAAACTTCAATTGTTGCGCGCTGCCAATATCAGACAATTAGCTACGCCACGATGAGTTAAGTGCTGCTGGTAGACTCTCATCCCAATCCACTTTTTCTATCCAGAGCTTCTGCAAAAAGAGTTAAGCCTATGTAATGATCGGGCATATAAGGCCGAGAGGGTCATTAAATCGTGCAATTGCAGACAGAACAGATCGTTTAGTTGGCTTTAGAGGAGACCGAATTGGCGAAAATGAGAACAGCAGAGTGTCAGACACAGGATCCCATGCGAGGGTAAGCGTTTTTGTGATGTCACTATCACCATCAAACTTAAGAAACGTGTCCTTATCCGAATCGGGTATTTTTTGCAGCACAGATGAGTCGTTTGAGCACCACTTTCGAATTTTAAATTTGCCACGATCCAGTAAACCCGAAACTCTGACCAATACATCCAGCACTTCAGAAGCAGAGCTGCCACCAGTGATCTAATCATCAACATAGAAATCTTTTTGAATTTGAATATTTTGAACCAATGGGAAACGATGCCTGCTCGTCAGATGCAAGCTGCTGCGTGGCACGAAACGACAGAAATGATGCAGATTTCGTGCCGTACGTAACGGTGTCCAACTTGTACACTTGCATCCTTTGATGAGCTGAGTCCCGCCACAAGACGCACTGCAAGTAGCTGTCTGATTCATCCATCCTGACGCAACGGTACATTTTACAGATGTCACCCGTTAAAGCTACTGGAAACGTTCTAAACTGCAGCCAAGTGTTAAGAAGCTTTGCCTGTAATGTTGGACCTGACATAAGCAGCTCGTTTAAGGAATATCCTGATGATGAACTAGCAGACCAGTCGAAAACAACACGAAGTTTTGTTGATGTACTTTCCTCCTTAAGGACGCAATGATGCGGCAAAAAATATTTGCAGAGACTTTGGAATTTTGCTGGAACCAGTGACATATGTTGTAGCGATAAGTATTCAGCAATAAATGCCGAGTATTGAGCCTTGAGCTCAGGATAACGTTCGAGCTTTCTCTCTAGGTTAAGAAAGCGTCGCTATGCTTGCTGGTAAGAATCTCCTAGCATATTCAATCTTGTTATGCCTGTAGGCAAGCGCAAACAATTAGCAACAAAATGATCTTCGCAATACTGCTCTTCCTTCGTGTAACCGTGGCTAGACTCTTCGAAACCTTCAATCTCCCAAAAACGGCGCACAGCCTTGTCTATCTGCGAATTAGATTCTATATTGGCGCTTTCAGTAGATTGACTAGCTACCAAAACTGAATTTTGGCGAATATGCTTCCCACCGGATACTATCCATCCAAACCGAGTTTTCTGGAGAAGTGGGAGATCAGCCTACAACTTGATTTGGCCAACACAGAGGAGTTCGAAGAATAAACCGGCTCCAATCAGCAAGTCTATCTTACGCGATCTATAAAATTCTGGATCTGCCAGGCGAATATTTGCGGGTATATTCCAAGTTTCTGGGCTTAATGTTAAACTTGGTTGATTCTCAGTTATTGCTGGAGCCATTAAAGCTATGATGTTTGCTTGATATTCTGCGTTTAGAGATATTAAGTAAATGCACATTAACTGAGAATCCTTCTGAGCGAAAGTTGGTTTGGCCTAATCCGGTAACAATAGCTGTTGATTTGGTTCGCCTAAGTTGCAATTGATGAGCTTAAAATTAGGTAATTATGTGCAATTGCGACCCAGAATCGAGCAATGCACGGCATGGCACCCATTGGCCGGAGCGATTCCTTATACTGACAACAGCAGTGGCAAGAAGAACAAGATCTGGGTTTTGTTGCAGAGCTAACAGAGAGGTAAAGTGCGGTGGACCAGATTAACTGCTAACCGATGTTTCATTTTGAGGTCCAGTAAGTGAAGCATTCACAGCGCCTTGGTTTCATGGCACGGTCGATTGCGAGTTCAGATGTAATAAGGTATGATGTTTGCTGCCACATGTGCGGCAGGCAGCTGAGCTACAATTTCGCAGCTGATGTCCCTTTTTTAAACAGTTTAGGCAAAGTTATAGTCTCTTAGCTTCTCTAAGGCGGTTCTGGGGCGTTAAATTCGAAAATTGTGGGCACGAGTAAATTGAGTGTCTTGCATTATGGCAAGAGACGCAACCATTTGCTGATGAGTTAGTGGCAATTAACGAGCTTCTACTGAGGTTAGTCTTTTTGTTCTGTCCCACCTGTGAATTTACTGAATATGATTCAGTTGCATGCTCCACATTTTCCATCTTTAAGCAGCGCCTCTCCAGAAAAGTTGTGAATTGTCCACATGTTGGAATCTCATCACTTGATGCTGTTTCTTCCCACTTGGCCTGTGTAACCTTGTCCAGCTTCTGCAAGATTGAGTGCACGATGATGCTATCAGCGATTTGCTCGATAGTGCCCAAAGATTTCAATGCACGAAGGTTTGCATTGATAACATCCGAAATCTCCCGCAGCTTCACTGACGACGCCGACTCTACCTTCTGAAGCCTTAGAATGTTGACAATATGTGCCTGAAGTGTTAAACGTTTATTATTAAATCGTTTATGCAACAATTCTTTTGCCACTGCATAGTTAGCATTGCTGATTTCCAGAGATCTGATAGTATCCAACGCTGTTCCCTTCAAAAAAGTCCGCAGATGCTGCAGCTTCTCGATGTCTGACAACTGGTTATCATGATCAATAATGGTTGAAAACATTGACATGAAGTCCGAAGATTCAGTGTAGCCGCCACTAAACTCGGGCAACTTAAGTTCAGGTAACCAATTGCGTTTCGTGAATGTACTATTATGCGCCTCGTGTGGCATCAATGTATCACCTCTAAATGTAGAACAAGCCTGCACTTGATGCGTACGTTTATTTAATTCGCGGCGTAGATTTGATTTTACCGAAACAATAAGTTACTGTCTACAGATTTCATCACAATTTGTCTCCTCAAGACTGTCATAAGTTAACCCAAATGCCGATTCCGTCTTGTCAATAAGTTCTAAACGCACTTCCAACTGCTCGTCGGACATTTAGCTTAATTCACGTGAACTTAGTGCACTTGAAATCTTTTGAGCATGGTTATAAAACAGTGTTGGGCAGACACAAATATTGTCACAGTTTTCACACGCATACCAGCACAATTTGCGTGCGCTGCAGCGAAAAAAGGAAGTGTGATCAGTACAGTGCACGCTGCAAGTTAACGGTTACTCATTGTGCTTATTATTTATTAATAAATAATGCCATCTTGAAAAATATTTAACATTTCGAAAAACAATGTTATTGCAAATCAAGCATTTTGATCTGCAATTTTTATTTTTTATGAAAAAAAAATGCATTCTCCCATTCGGGCATAAACATTTTGGAACGCACTGTAAAAAATTAGTTTTCTTGCTAATGCGCTGCGTTGTGCCTGCCTGTCAATAGTTCGCCTTCAACTAAAATTACAATGTTAAGTCTAATGAATGCTTCGGCACGACAACCGACGACGAACGAACAATCGTGTTCTAAAAAAAGATTTCAATGCTTATAGCGTAAGTGTGATTTCGTGCAGTCGGCAGCGAAAAACCCAACTCACAAGAGGCGCAGCCAGCGCGCTGCCTCGTGTGAGTTAGAAATAATATGGACGTCGACGTCTGCCCATCACTGTTATAAAACGATAGAGCCTTCCGCTTTAAAAATTCGGATTTATTTGCACACGTTATAACTGTCTCATTATGTGCCATCGTCCTCACTCAACTTTCAGCAGCACGTAAAGTAAAACAAACCAAGATTAAATGTGTTTGTATAAGAATGTATGTACAGTCAAAAGCACTTCAACAGCTGCACAAAATAGCAAGCACTTGCGCAAGAATAGGCAAAGCAACTACAAGTAAGGGTCATTTAACTTTAGCTAGCGGCGCTTTAGCCAGCAAACGACAGAGAAAATGGAAAGCGTAAGCTGCGATTACAGTTTGCACTTGCTGTTGGGTTTGTTAATTGCAAATTATACCGAATACAAAGCAACTGGCCGATGTGTAGTTGTTTGTAGTTTTATGCGAACAACGTTAAGTTTATTAATAAGCGATTTTAACGAAAAGTATATAAAAAATCACGTCGGGGTCACCAAAATGTTGGGCTAGGCAGCTTTTTCACTAGCCATAGATTAACGAAAAACGAACAATTTTGTTTTATTTGTTAAATATATTTAGCCAGTTAGGGCATATAATTTGACTTAAATTAGTTTATATAAATCAGCAGACAGGCTCGAAATTGCCTCTGCTAAATTCCGTACAAATTTTGGCAAGTCGATCCGAAAATGATCGATGCGCAGCGACAACGAAAACGAATTCAAAACTGGAGGGGTTAGCGATCGTAACATAACTAACTTTGTCTGCTCAAACGCCGAATACAAAGTGCATGCAATGCAAGATAATTGACAAGCGGTTAACATAGAATGAGCATGCAATTTCAAGAAACATAAGAGTTTAGTTGTTGTTGGAGTAATTAACATTATATATATATATATATAGGAGCAGCTGTTGCTGCTTATGGTGTGGTGATACTGCTGCTATTTGGCTGCATAGCCAAACATACTCCCCCGTTGAAAGAATACGGCTTTCAACAACATCCTGTTTGGGTAGGACGCACAGCTTTCGAACTGCCTGCTTAATTGTTCCGATGGCAGTCCTGAGAGTAGCTACTCGTGCCACGCCATCATCTCCAGTTACCAGCTCGATGACTCTTGCCAATGGCCACTTGAGTGGCGGTAGGTTCTCGTCTTTGACTAAAAGAACATCGTTGACGCACAGATTAGCCTGAGGTGTACGCCGTTTTGAGCGTTGATTTAGGAGCGTCAGATATTCCTCTCGCCAACGGCTCCAGAAAATTTGTTGGTAGTAAGAGATCCTCTGCCAGCGATCCAATCGATTAAGGTTTAGCCCTGTGAGATCAGGCTCGGGGAACAAGGCCAGTGGAGCAGTACCCAGAAAATGTGCCGGTGTCAACACATCGAGGTCTGCAGGATTTTCTGAAATGGGAACATAAGGTCAAGAGTTAATTACGGCAGCGATATGGCATAGAAGAGTGCGAAGGTCATCTAATGGGAGTAAAGAGGGCCCAACAGCTCTATAGAAGTGATGCTTTGCCGTCTTAACTGCTGCCTCCCAAATACCGCCAAAGTGGGGCGAACGTGGAGGAATAAAACGCCATTCAATGTTGTCAATCAAGCAGAAGTCGTTGACCGCTTGATGATGATTGCTGCTCATAAACAACTGCCGCAAATCCGCCAACTCGTTTTTGGCGCCAACGAAGTTAGTGGCATTATCCGAGCATATGTGATACGGCTTACCGCGAGTTAGTATAATTTGCCTTAGTTCGCATTTAAATGCTCCTGTGGACAAATCGCTTACAAGCTCGAGGTGCACAGCCTTCGTTGCGAAACATATAAAAACGCAGACGTAGCATTTTACAGATGCGCGATTCCGAACATCGCTTTTGTAGAAAAATGGGCCACAGAAGTCGATGCCCGTTACAGTGAACGCGTGCGCTCCAGTCACTCGATCCTTGGGTAAATCAGCCATGATGTGCTCAGCCAAGCGTGGTTTGGCTCGAAAACACATCGTGCATTTGGCCACAACCAATGAGACTGTCTTGCGTCCTCCAATGGGCCAGTACTGCAGTCGAATGCGTGCAAGCAGCGAGCGAGGGCCAGAATGCAAAGTGCTGCAAAGCTTAAAGCCGAATTCTTTAATACAAAGGGTGCCAGAGACAACAATGAGCTGGATGATGCCACCTGAAGACCGTTCTTTAAACGGCTGTAGTCCTCAGACAAATGCAACATTTGAATACAACGGATCAGCATTCGTTCACCTCGGCGCACATCATCTCCGATGAGTCCAGGGTGCTTAATGCGATGACAAAACTTGTGTACGTAGGAAAATACATGTTTTTAGCTTTTCCCAGGAGTTAGCATATTTTCAGTTTGCAGCAAGAGCTTCGGTATTGACAGTCGCAATGAGAACCTTTTTCTTCATTTCTGGCAGTGACTTAATGGCGAGACAGGATTCTGGCCGTTCATTCTTGTCTTTTGTGAGAAACTCTGGACCATGTGCCCAGAGTGATGATTCTATCAATTCACTAGGAAGCGCTCCTCGGGATAAAATATCAGCAGGGTTGACTTTGGTGGGCACATAGCGCCATTCCATGCCGGCACTAAAACTCGGATTAAATAAATTCGATTAGATGCAAATATTTGAAATCGTGAGGGCTCATCTCGTATCCATGATAAGACTACTGCAGAATCAGACCAACAATAAAAGGGACAATGAAACAAGTCCATTTGCTTAATTTCTCGCATAAGTTGTGCCAGCAAAACTGCCCCACATAGCTCCAGCTTAGGCACCGTAAGGGTTTTTAACGGAGCAACACGAGATTTGGCACAAAAAATATGCACTTCTCGCCTTCCCTGATTCATAGAGACAATATAGATGCATCCACCTTACGCTTCTATGGAGGCGTCGCAGAATCCATGTACGCCTATAGCGCCCTTGGGCAGCTGAGCCAACCTTGGAAACTTCAATTGTTGCGCGCTGCCAATATCAGACAATTAGCTACGCCACGATGAGTTAAGTGCTGCTGGTAGACTCTCATCCCAATCCACTTTTTTTATCCAGAGCTTCTGCAAAAAGAGTTAAGCCTATGTAATGATCGGGCATATAAGGCCGAGAGGGTCATTAAATCGTGCAATTGCAGACAGAACAGATCGTTTAGTTGGCTTTAGAGGAGACCGAATTGGCGAAAATGAGAACAGCAGAGTGTCAGACACAGGATCCCATGCGAGGGTAAGCTTTTTTGTGATGTCACTATCACCATCAAACTTAAGAAACGTGTCCTTATCCGAATCGGGTATTTTTTGCAGCACAGATGAGTCGTTTGAGCACCACTTTCGAATTTTAAATTTGCCACGATCCAGTAAACCCGAAACTCTGACCAATACATCCAGCACTTCAGAAGCAGAGCTGCCACCAGTGATCAAATCATCAACATAGAAATCTTTTTGAATTTGAATATTTTGAACCAATGGGAAACGATGCCTGCTCGTCAGATGCAAGCTGCTGCGTGGCACGAAACGACAGAAATGATGCAGATTTCGTGCCGTACGTAACGGTGTCCAACTTGTACACTTGCATCCTTTGATGAGCTGAGTCCCGCCACAAGACGCACTGCAAGTAGCTGTCTGATTCATCCATCCTGACGCAACGGTACATTTTACAGATGTCACCCGTTAAAGCTACTGGAAACGTTCTAAACTGCAGCCAAGTGTTAAGAAGCTTTGCCTGTAATGTTGGACCTGACATAAGCAGCTCGTTTAAGGAATATCCTGATGATGAACTAGCAGACCAGTCGAAAACAACACGAAGTTTTGTTGATGTACTTTCCTACTTAAGGACGCAATGATGCGGCAAAAAATATTTGCAGAGACTTTGGAATTTTGCTGGAACCAGTGACATATGTTGTAGCGATAAGTATTCAGCAATAAATGCCGAGTATTGAGCCTTGAGCTCAGGATAACGTTCGAGCTTTCTCTCTAGGTTAAGAAAGCGTCGCTATGCTTGCTGGTAAGAATCTCCTAGCATATTCAATCTTGTTATGCCTGTAGGCAAGCGCAAACAATTAGCAACAAAATGATCTTCGCAATACTGCTCTTCCTTCGTGTAACCGTGGCTAGACTCTTCGAAACCTTCAATCTCCCAAAAACGGCGCACAGCCTTGTCTATCTGCGAATTAGATTCTATATTGGCGCTTTCAGTAGATTGACTAGCTACCAAAACTGAATTTTGGCGAATATGCTTCCCACCGGATACTATCCATCCAAACCGAGTTTTCTGGAGAAGTGGGAGATCAGCCTACAACTTGATTTGGCCAGCACAGAGGAGTTCGAAGAATAAACCGGCTCCAATCAGCAAGTCTATCTTAAGCGATCTATAAAAATCTGGATCTGCCAGGCGAATATGTGTGGGTATATTCCAAGTTTCTGGGCTTAATGTTAAACTTGGTTGATTCTCAGTTATTGCTGGAGCCATTAAAGCTATGATGTTTGCTTGATATTCTGCGTTTAGAGATATTAAGTAAATGCACATCAACTGAGAATCCTTCTGAGCGAAAGTTAGTTTGGCCTAATCCGGTAACAATAGCTGTTGATTTGGTTCTTCTAAGTTGCAATTGATGAGCTTAAAATGAGGTAATTATGTGCAATTGCGACCCAGAATCGAGCAATGCACGGCATGGCACCCATTGGCCGGAGCGATTCCTTATACTGACAACAGCAGTGGCAAGAAGAACAAGATCTGGGTTTTGTTGCTGAGCTAACAGAGAGGTAAAGTGCGGTGGACCAGATTAACTGCTAACCGATGTTTCATTTTGAGGTCCAGTAAGTGAAGCATTCACAGCGCCTTGGTTTCATGGCACGGTCGATTGCGAGTTCAGATGTAATAAGGTATGATGTTTGCTGCCACATGTGCGGCAGGCAGCTGAGCTACAATTTCGCAGCTGATGTCCCTTTTTTAAACAGTTTAGGCAAAGTTATAATCTCTTAGCTTCTCTAAGGCGGTTCTGGGGCGTTAAATTCGAAAATTGTGGGCACGAGTAAATTGAGTGTCTTGCATTATGGCAAGAGACGCAACCATTTGCTGATGAGTTAGTGGCAATTAACGAGCTTCTACTGAGGTTAGTCTTTTTGTTCTGTCCCACCTGTGAATTTACTGAATATGATTCAGTTGCATGCTCCACATTTTCCATCTTTAAGCAGCGCCTCTCCAGAAAAGTTGTGAATTGTCCACATGTTGGAATCTCATCACTTGATGCTGTTTCTTCCCACTTGGCCTGTGTAACCTTGTCCAGCTTCTGCAAGATTGAGTGCACGATGATGCTATCAGCGATTTGCTCGATAGTGCCCAAAGATTTCAATGCACGAAGGTTTGCATTGATAACATCCGAAATCTCCCGCAGCTTCACTGACGACGCCGACTCTACCTTCTGAAGCCTTAGAATGTTGACAATATGTGCCTGAAGTGTTAAACGTTTATTATTAAATCGTTTATGCAACAATTCTTTTGCCACTGCATAGTTAGCATTGCTGATTTCCAGAGATCTGATAGTATCCAACGCTGTTCCCTTCAAAAAAGTCCGCAGATGCTGCAGCTTCTCGATGTCTGACAACTGGTTATCATGATCAATAATGGTTGAAAACATTGACATGAAGTCCGAAGATTCAGTGTAGCCGCCACTAAACTCGGGCAACTTAAGTTCAGGTAACCAATTGCGTTTCGTGAATGTACTATTATGCGCCTCGTGTGGCATCAATGTATCACCTCTAAATGTAGAACAAGCCTGCACTTGATGCGTACGTTTATTTAATTCGCGGCGTAGATTTGATTTTACCGAAACAATAAGTTACTGTCTACAGATTTCATCACAATTTGTCTCCTCAAGACTGTCATAAGTTAACCCAAATGCCGATTCCGTCTTGTCAATAAGCTCTAAACGCACTTCCAACTGCTCGTCGGACATTTAGCTTAATTCACGTGAACTTAGTGCACTTGAAATCTTTTGAGCATGGTTATAAAACAGTGTTGGGCAGACACAAATATTGTCACAGTTTTCACACGCATACCAGCACAATTTGCGTGCGCTGCAGCGAAAAAAGGAAGTGTGATCAGTACAGTGCACGCTGCAAGTTAACGGTTACTCATTGTGCTTATTATTTATTAATAAATAATGCCATCTTGAAAAATATTTAACATTTCGAAAAACAATGTTATTGCAAATCAAGCATTTTGATCTGCAATTTTTATTTTTTATGAAAAAAAATGCATTCTCCCATTCGGGCATAAACATTTTGGAACGCACTGTAAAAAATTAGTTTTCTTGCTAATGCGCTGCGTTGTGCCTGCCTGTCAATAGTTCGCCTTCAACTAAAATTACAATGTTAAGTCTAATGAATGCTTCGGCACGACAACCGACGACGAACGAACAATCGTGTTCTAAAAAAAGATTTCAATGCTTATAGCGTAAGTGTGATTTCGTGCAGTCGGCAGCGAAAAACCCAACTCACAAGAGGCGCAGCCAGCGCGCTGCCTCGTGTGAGTTAGAAATAATATGGACGTCGACGTCTGCCCATCACTGTTATAAAACGATAGAGCCTTCCGCTTTAAAAATTCGGATTTATTTGCAGACGTTATAACTGTCTCATTATGTGCCATCGTCCTCACTCAACTTTCAGCAGCACGTAAAGTAAAACAAACCAAGATTAAATGTGTTTGTATAAGAATGTATGTACAGTCAAAAGCACTTCAACAGCTGCACAAAATAGCAAGCACTTGCGCAAGAATAGGCAAAGCAACTACAAGTAAGGGTCATTTAACTTTAGCTAGCGGCGCTTTAGCCAGCAAACGACAGAGAAAATGGAAAGCGTAAGCTGCGATTACAGTTTGCACTTGCTGTTGGGTTTGTTAATTGCAAATTATACCGAATACAAAGCAACTGACCGATGTGTAGTTGTTTGTAGTTTTATGCGAACAACGTTAAGTTTATTAATAAGCGATTTTAACGAAAAGTATATAAAAAATCACGTCGGGGTCACCAAAATGTTGGGCTAGGCAGCTTTTTCACTAGCCATAGATTAACGAAAAAACGAACAATTTTGTTTTATTTGTTAAATATATTTAGCCAGTTAGGGCATATAATTTGACTTAAATTAGTTTATATAAATCAGCAGACAGGCTCGAAATTGCCTCTGCTAAATTCCGTACAAATTTTGGCAAGTCGATCCGAAAATGATCGATGCGCAGCGACAACGAAAACGAATTCAAAACTGGAGGGGTTAGCGATCGTAACATAACTAACTTTGTCTGCTCAAACGCCGAATACAAAGTGCATGCAATGCAAGATAATTGACAAGCGGTTAACATAGAATGAGCATGCAATTTCAAGAAACATAAGAGTTTAGTTGTTGTTGGAGTAATTAACATTATATATATATATATATAGGAGCAGCTGTTGCTGCTTATGGTGTGGTGATACTGCTGCTATTTGGCTGCATAGCCAAACATACTCCCCCGTTGAAAGAATACGGCTTTCAACAACATCCTGTTTGGGTAGGACGCACAGCTTTCGAACTGCCTGCTTAATTGTTCCGATGGCAGTCCTGAGAGTAGCTACTCGTGCCACGCCATCATCTCCAGTTACCAGCTCGATGACTCTTGCCAATGGCCACTTGAGTGGCGGTAGGTTCTCGTCTTTGACTAAAGGAACATCGTTGACGCACAGATTAGCCTGAGGTGTACGCCGTTTTGAGCGTTGATTTAGGAGCGTCAGATATTCCTCTCGCCAACGGCTCCAGAAAATTTGTTGGTAGTAAGAGATCCTCTGCCAGCGATCCAATCGATTAAGGTTTAGCCCTGTGAGATCAGGCTCGGGGAACAAGGCCAGTGGAGCAGTACCCAGAAAATGTGCCGGTGTCAACACATCGAGGTCTGCAGGATTTTCTGAAATGGGAACTAAAGGTCAAGAGTTAATTACGGCAGCGATATGGCATAGAAGAGTGCGAAGGTCATCTAATGGGAGTAAAGAGGGCCCAACAGCTCTATAGAAGTGATGCTTTGCCGTCTTAACTGCTGCCTCCCAAATACCGCCAAAGTGGGGCGAACGTGGAGGAATAAAACGCCATTCAATGTTGTCAATCAAGCAGAAGTCGTTGACCGCTTGATGATGATTGCTGCTCATAAACAACTGCCGCAAATCCGCCAACTCGTTTTTGGCGCCAACGAAGTTAGTGGCATTATCCGAGCATATGTGATACGGCTTACCGCGAGTTAGTATAATTTGCCTTAGTTCGCATTTAAATGCTCCTGTGGACAAATCGCTTACAAGCTCGAGGTGCACAGCCTTCGTTGCGAAACATATAAAAACGCAGACGTAGCATTTTACAGATGCGCGATTCCGAACATCGCTTTTGTAGAAAAATGGGCCACAGAAGTCGATGCCCGTTACAGTGAACGCGTGCGCTCCAGTTACTCGATCCTTGGGTAAATCAGCCATGATGTGCTCAGCCAAGCGTGGTTTGGCTCGAAAACACATCGTGCATTTGGCCACAACCAATGAGACTGTCTTGCGTCCTCCAATGGGCCAGTACTGCAGTCGAATGCGTGCAAGCAGCGAGCGAGGGCCAGAATGCAAAGTGCTGCAAAGCTTAAAGCCGAATTCTTTAATACAAAGGGTGCCAGAGACAACAATGAGCTGGATGATGCCACCTGAAGACCGTTCTTTAAACGGCTGTAGTCCTCAGACAAATGCAACATTTGAATACAACGGATCAGCATTCGTTCACCTCGGCGCACATCATCTCCGATGAGTCCAGGGTGCTTAATGCGATGACAAAACTTGTGTACGTAGGAAAATACATGTTTTTAGCTTTTCCCAGGAGTTAGCATATTTTCAGTTTGCAGCAAGAGCTTCGGTATTGACAGTCGCAATGAGAACCTTTTTCTTCATTTCTGGCAGTGACTTAATGGCGAGACAGGATTCTCGCCGTTCATTCTTGTCTTTTGTGAGAAACTCTGGACCATGAGCCCAGAGTGATGATTCTATCAATTCACTAGGAAGCGCTCCTCGGGATAAAATATCAGCAGGGTTGACTTTGGTGGGCACATAGCGCCATTCCATGCCGGCACTAAAACTCGGATTAAATAAATTCGATTAGATGCAAATATTTGAAATCGTGAGGGCTCATCTCGTATCCATGATAAGACTACTGCAGAATCAGACCAACAATAAAAGGGACAATGAAACAAGTCCATTTGCTTAATTTCTCGCATAAGTTGTGCCAGCAAAACTGCCCCACATAGCTCCAGCTTAGGCACCGTAAGGGTTTTTAACGGAGCAACACGAGATTTGGCACAAAAAATATGCACTTCTCGCCTTCCCTGATTCATAGAGACAATATAGATGCATCCACCTTACGCTTCTATGGAGGCGTCGCAGAATCCATGTACGCCTATAGCGACCTTGGGCAGCTGAGCCAACCTTGGACACTTCAATTG
Organism: Scaptomyza flava; assembly: GCA_030179655.1. Taxonomy (NCBI): domain Eukaryota; kingdom Metazoa; phylum Arthropoda; class Insecta; order Diptera; family Drosophilidae; genus Scaptomyza; species Scaptomyza flava. The sequence continues at coordinate 45,292,153 of JARNME010000012.1, forward strand.
TTGCGCGCTGCCAATATCAGACAATTAGCTACGCCACGATGAGTTAAGTGCTGCTGGTAGACTCTCATCCCAATCCACTTTTTCTATCCAGAGCTTCTGCAAAAAGAGTTAAGCCTATGTAATGATCGGGCATATAAGGCCGAGAGGGTCATTAAATCGTGCAATTGCAGACAGAACAGATCGTTTAGTTGGCTTTAGAGGAGACCGAATTGGCGAAAATGAGAACAGCAGAGTGTCAGACACAGGATCCCATGCGAGGGTAAGCGTTTTTGTGATGTCACTATCACCATCAAACTTAAGAAACGTGTCCTTATCCGAATCGGGTATTTTTTGCAGCACAGATGAGTCGTTTGAGCACCACTTTCGAATTTTAAATTTGCCACGATCCAGTAAACCCGAAACTCTGACCAATACATCCAGCACTTCAGAAGCAGAGCTGCCACCAGTGATCTAATCATCAACATAGAAATCTTTTTGAATTTGAATATTTTGAACCAATGGGAAACGATGCCTGCTCGTCAGATGCAAGCTGCTGCGTGGCACGAAACGACAGAAATGATGCAGATTTCGTGCCGTACGTAACGGTGTCCAACTTGTACACTTGCATCCTTTGATGAGCTGAGTCCCGCCACAAGACGCACTGCAAGTAGCTGTCTGATTCATCCATCCTGACGCAACGGTACATTTTACAGATGTCACCCGTTAAAGCTACTGGAAACGTTCTAAACTGCAGCCAAGTGTTAAGAAGCTTTGCCTGTAATGTTGGACCTGACATAAGCAGCTCGTTTAAGGAATATCCTGATGATGAACTAGCAGACCAGTCGAAAACAACACGAAGTTTTGTTGATGTACTTTCCTCCTTAAGGACGCAATGATGCGGCAAAAAATATTTGCAGAGACTTTGGAATTTTGCTGGAACCAGTGACATATGTTGTAGCGATAAGTATTCAGCAATAAATGCCGAGTATTGAGCCTTGAGCTCAGGATAACGTTCGAGCTTTCTCTCTAGGTTAAGAAAGCGTCGCTATGCTTGCTGGTAAGAATCTCCTAGCATATTCAATCTTGTTATGCCTGTAGGCAAGCGCAAACAATTAGCAACAAAATGATCTTCGCAATACTGCTCTTCCTTCGTGTAACCGTGGCTAGACTCTTCGAAACCTTCAATCTCCCAAAAACGGCGCACAGCCTTGTCTATCTGCGAATTAGATTCTATATTGGCGCTTTCAGTAGATTGACTAGCTACCAAAACTGAATTTTGGCGAATATGCTTCCCACCGGATACTATCCATCCAAACCGAGTTTTCTGGAGAAGTGGGAGATCAGCCTACAACTTGATTTGGCCAGCACAGAGGAGTTCGAAGAATAAACCGGCTCCAATCAGCAAGTCTATCTTAAGCGATCTATAAAAATCTGGATCTGCCAGGCGAATATGTGTGGGTATATTCCAAGTTTCTGGGCTTAATGTTAAACTTGGTTGATTCTCAGTTATTGCTGGAGCCATTAAAGCTATGATGTTTGCTTGATATTCTGCGTTTAGAGATATTAAGTAAATGCACATCAACTGAGAATCCTTCTGAGCGAAAGTTGGTTTGGCCTAATCCGGTAACAATAGCTGTTGATTTGGTTCGCCTAAGTTGCAATTGATGAGCTTAAAATTAGGTAATTATGTGCAATTGCGACCCAGAATCGAGCAATGCACGGCATGGCACCCATTGGCCGGAGCGATTCCTTATACTGACAACAGCAGTGGCAAGAAGAACAAGATCTGGGTTTTGTTGCTGAGCTAACAGAGAGGTAAAGTGCGGTGGACCAGATTAACTGCTAACCGATGTTTCATTTTGAGGTCCAGTAAGTGAAGCATTCACAGCGCCTTGGTTTCATGGCACGGTCGATTGCGAGTTCAGATGTAATAAGGTATGATGTTTGCTGCCACATGTGCGGCAGGCAGCTGAGCTACAATTTCGCAGCTGATGTCCCTTTTTTAAACAGTTTAGGCAAAGTTATAGTCTCTTAGCTTCTCTAAGGCGGTTCTGGGGCGTTAAATTCGAAAATTGTGGGCACGAGTAAATTGAGTGTCTTGCATTATGGCAAGAGACGCAACCATTTGCTGATGAGTTAGTGGCAATTAACGAGCTTCTACTGAGGTTAGTCTTTTTGTTCTGTCCCACCTGTGAATTTACTGAATATGATTCAGTTGCATGCTCCACATTTTCCATCTTTAAGCAGCGCCTCTCCAGAAAAGTTGTGAATTGTCCACATGTTGGAATCTCATCACTTGATGCTGTTTCTTCCCACTTGGCCTGTGTAACCTTGTCCAGCTTCTGCAAGATTGAGTGCACGATGATGCTATCAGCGATTTGCTCGATAGTGCCCAAAGATTTCAATGCACGAAGGTTTGCATTGATAACATCCGAAATCTCCCGCAGCGTCACTGACGACGCCGACTCTACCTTCTGAAGCCTTAGAATGTTGACAATATGTGCCTGAAGTGTTAAACGTTTATTATTAAATCGTTTATGCAACAATTCTTTTGCCACTGCATAGTTAGCATTGCTGATTTCCAGAGATCTGATAGTATCCAACGCTGTTCCCTTCAAAAAAGTCCGCAGATGCTGCAGCTTCTCGATGTCTGACAACTGGTTATCATGATCAATAATGGTTGAAAACATTGACATGAAGTCCGAAGATTCAGTGTAGCCGCCACTAAACTCGGGCAACTTAAGTTCAGGTAACCAATTGCGTTTCGTGAATGTACTATTATGCGCCTCGTGTGGCATCAATGTATCACCTCTAAATGTAGAACAAGCCTGCACTTGATGCGTACGTTTATTTAATTCGCGGCGTAGATTTGATTTTACCGAAACAATAAGTTACTGTCTACAGATTTCATCACAATTTGTCTCCTCAAGACTGTCATAAGTTAACCCAAATGCCGATTCCGTCTTGTCAATAAGTTCTAAACGCACTTCCAACTGCTCGTCGGACATTTAGCTTAATTCACGTGAACTTAGTGCACTTGAAATCTTTTGAGCATGGTTATAAAACAGTGCTGGGCAGACACAAATATTGTCACAGTTTTCACACGCATACCAGCACAATTTGCGTGCGCTGCAGCGAAAAAAGTAAGTGTGATCAGTACAGTGCACGCTGCAAGTTAACGGTTACTCATTGTGCTTATTATTTATTAATAAATAATGCCATCTTGAAAAATATTTAACATTTCGAAAAACAATGTTATTGCAAATCAAGCATTTTGATCTGCAATTTTTATTTTTTATGAAAAAAAAATGCATTCTCCCATTCGGGCATAAACATTTTGGAACGCACTGTAAAAAATTAGTTTTCTTGTTAATGCGCTGCGTTGTGCCTGCCTGTCAATAGTTCGCCTTCAACTAAAATTACAATGTTAAGTCTAATGAATGCTTCGGCACGACAACCGACGACGAACGAACAATCGTGTTCTAAAAAAAGATTTCAATGCTTATAGCGTAAGTGTGATTTCGTGCAGTCGGCAGCGAAAAACCCAACTCACAAGAGGCGCAGCCAGCGCGCTGCCTCGTGTGAGTTAGAAATAATATGGACGTCGACGTCTGCCCATCACTGTTATAAAACGATAGAGCCTTCCGCTTTAAAAATTCGGATTTATTTGCACACGTTATAACTGTCTCATTATGTGCCATCGTCCTCACTCAACTTTCAGCAGCACGTAAAGTAAAACAAACCAAGATTAAATGTGTTTGTATAAGAATGTATGTACAGTCAAAAGCACTTCAACAGCTGCACAAAATAGCAAGCACTTGCGCAAGAATAGGCAAAGCAACTACAAGTAAGGGTCATTTAACTTTAGCTAGCGGCGCTTTAGCCAGCAAACGACAGAGAAAATGGAAAGCGTAAGCTGCGATTACAGTTTGCACTTGCTGTTGGGTTTGTTAATTGCAAATTATACCGAATACAAAGCAACTGACCGATGTGTAGTTGTTTGTAGTTTTATGCGAACAACGTTAAGTTTATTAATAAGCGATTTTAACGAAAAGTATATAAAAAATCACGTCGGGGTCACCAAAATGTTGGGCTAGGCAGCTTTTTCACTAGCCATAGATTAACGAAAAAACGAACAATTTTGTTTTATTTGTTAAATATATTTAGCCAGTTAGGGCATATAATTTGACTTAAATTAGTTTATATAAATCAGCAGACAGGCTCGAAATTGCCTCTGCTAAATTCCGTACAAATTTTGGTAAGTCGATCAGAAAATGATCGATGCGCAGCGACAACGAAAACGAATTCAAAACTGGAGGGGTTAGAGATCGTAACATAACTAACTTTGTCTGCTCAAACGCCGAATACAAGGTGCATGCAATGCAAGATAATTGACAAGCGGTTAACATAGAATGAGCATGCAATTTCAAGAAACATAAGAGTTCAGTTGTTGTTGGAGTAATTAACATTATATACATTATATATATATATATATATATATATATATAAGATCAGCTGTTGCTGCTTATGGTTTGGTGATGCTGCTGCTATTTGACTGCATAGCCAAACATTGACTCTTGCTGTAAAATATTGATATGCCCTGAAAGCAAGCCAATATCAAGTCAAAAACATAGTGGCGCATAGTTAATTTTGGCTATGCCAAGACTATGATACCCTTCACACAGCCAAATCAATGCTCCCCCCTCTTATTAATGTTTCTGTGCAGTTGTTGGTAATTTTTCGCTAATATTTTTACTCTTGAGCGTCATTTACTTGTTCGTGTGCGACAACAACAACAATTTGACATGTAGGTACTTGAAAGTGCACGACAGAGACAACAATGGATAGTACGATATGGTAAATTTGTATGGCTATGTCGTAGAATGCTCCGATCGAAATGAAATTTCATAGTGAACAAACCCGACATGATCTAAGCAATCTGTGAAAGTTTCATCAAGATCGGTTCAGCAGTTTGCCCGGAAATCGTGTTGATATGGTAAATTTATATGGTGCATATATCGAAGAATGCTCCGATCGGGATGAAATTTCATAGTGGCCATATTTGGCCAGAAATCGTGTTGAAACAGACAGACGGACGGACAGACGGACAGACGGAAATAAATTCCTGAGCTCGTCCTGATCATTTTGATATATAGTTTATGGGGTCTCCCATCATTCCTTTAAGGCGTTACAGATTCATGACAAAGTCAATATACCCTGTGAAGGGTATAATCAATGTTTGATATCAATAAACGTTGCCATTTTATTTATTACTTATTGATGTGTTAAAATTTATACGCGCGGGTAGCGTGAAAGCACAAAGCTCAATTCGCTGCATAATTTCGCCGTTTTAACATTCGCTGCGTTGTTGCTGCGTTGTTACGCCGAGTAACTCACACCGATAGGCAGTCAAAAATTAAAACAGTGTGTGTTTGTTTTACAACAATTGTCTCTGCTTGCAAACGAATATGATAGAATTGGTGTTGCGGCAGAGAAAAGTGGTCGTAAAAAACGAAGTCTCGCTTGTGAATTAACTAACGCTGTGTGTTGATTTTAATTCGCTTTGTTTTGTTTGTGCTTAGTAATGATACAAATAATTAGGAAGTGTCATCCGAGAGAGCCAGTACCTATCGATTTGAACATGTGAGTGCGAGGGAGACAGCCATGTTGCTCTGTTTATTTTTCTCTCTTGACTCTGTTAAGGGGTTGTTTTGTTAGTGAAAGAGCTAGGTATAAAAAGTGTTTTGGTTGTATGCAGCCTATACAATTTTGTAGTTTCGTAAAAACATTTAGCTAAATAAATTTTTAAGTGAAACGCTTTTGATTATATATATTGTTTGCTTCTTTTGTGAATAACACACTCACACACACTTATAGACCAACATAGCGGACTTAAATAAGAGAATGAACCGACGAATGATAAACCCCAAATTCAACAAGTGGAAACATTGCAGTCGGACCCGACCGACTGAGGCATATTCGAAACCAGTATTAAAAAAAAGGGTGGATGGGGGAGGAATAGGTGGGCGTGTTATAATATGTTTCCCGGTGCGCTTCGCTACACCTAATTCGATTAAAAATTTTAAGTGAACGCGTAATATTGGCACCGAAAAATGCACACGTCAACGAAATCAATTTTGCCATTCAAGAAAAACTGCCAGGAGAAGCTACAACATGTACATCGATTGATTGCGTTTTGAATCAAGATGAAGTAGTCAATTATCGAACTGAATTCTTGAACTCTTTGGATCCCCCCGGTCTGCCACCGCATTGTTTGGTCCTGAAAGTCGGTTCACCCATTATACTTCTACGAAATCTGAAGCCACCGACTTTGTGTAATGGCACAAGACTTTAAGTCAAACAAGTGCAGTACTGAATACACTTTCGAAATTTTTGTGCATCGCTGCATAAATTGCGATGGCATAATTTGTGTCTAGTGTCATAGAATTAAACAAGTAAGAAGGCTCTAGTCGGGAGAGCCCGACTAGAAGATACCCTGAACCCAGTTGCAATAAATATATTTAATTTATATAAGACTTTGGTATACTGGCTTAGCTTCCATCGATTAAGTTCAATATCTCCGGTGTTTCTCAACCGATTTGGACGAAATTTTCAGAAAAGTTCTATCATTATCCATTACTTCAACCCTCATTTTTAGATTTTCCAAACTCGATATTTTATTGTTATCGATATTATGTGTATATCGGAAACCAGAATAGTTATCGATAATTTGAAGCAAACTTGTTCTGCTCATGGTATAGGAGAACTTAAATACAAAATCAGAAGTCACTCCAATGATTCAAATGGACACGCCGTTTGAATTTAAGCGCTTGCAGTTCCCAGTACGTCTTGCCTTTGCGATGACCATCAACAAATCGCAAAGGCAAACGTTTCGAGTGTGCACCGTCAATTTGGGAGAATCGTGCTTCTCCCACGGCTAATTGTTCGTCTTATGCTCGAGAGTAGGAGCACCAGAGTTCTTATTCATTTACGCGCCAGGTGTAAAAACCAAAAATATTGCATTCCATAATGTTCTATAAATAATCAAGTGTTATACAACAATAAATAAAACACAAAGTAAAAACCATTAAGAGTTTTAATCGAATTAGGTTTAACGAGGCGCACCGGGAAACATCTAGTACTGTATAAAAAGCAACAAACGCAGAAAGCAAGAAGTGTGATTGAGCGTTAGTGAAATAATCAAGTGTTATACAACAATAAATAAAACACAAAGTAAAAACCATTAAGAGTTTTAATCGAATTAGGTTTAGCGAGGCGCACCGGGAAACATCTACTACTGTATAAAAAGCAACAAACGCAGAAAGCAAGAAGTGTGAGTGAGCGTGAGTGCCAGCAGATAGCATGGGCAGCCGTTTTTGTTTCAGTTGTTTTTTGCATTCAGTGGCTCGATTATTGAAGGATAGGCGGCTCGCCAGCGGAATGTAAGAACCTTTACAATTTAATAGTATTGTTATGTATGTAGGTTTGTTTCATATCTAGTTTTCTTTTAAAACAAATCAAAGATAATAATATAGTTGATTTTTTTTATAAATTTCGCTTATTATATTATTAAATTGTCAAATCATAATAACTGAAGCAGTCCAATAAATAAAAAAACAATTGCCACGCATTTATTTTATTGTGCACATGCAAATGCAGGGCACATGAAAAGATATAGTATAAAAAATCCCGATAAAGCAAGCCCAGCAGGAGATTAGGTTCAAACTTATTTCATACCTTTAAAATACATCCTGTCCCTAAAGGACCATCCTTTTATAATTACTAAGCCAACTGGATACTTTTCGAGTCACTCCATCATAGTATTTCCAAAGGCACCAATGAAATTCAATAAGAAGCTAACATGAATATGATCATATCAAAAAGTGCTCACCTGAGCATACACAAGTAAACTCATAAAGCACCCAAAGGGTACCACGGTGAAACAAAAATCTTGAACTTCTCTGTGAATCTGAAAGACATCAGGAAAAACAATTGAATCCGTTACCTTCGGACGCCAACGACTACGGTAATCTCCAAACCTGTATAAAAACATGTAAGAAAAGTCTGATTGCAACAGGGCATATATGCGGCAGGGGTGTACGCCGGGTTCATTTTTGTGGATGATATATACATACCAGTTTTTAAAGGGTGGGAAATGGGGACGGTATTTATTGATGCAGGTATTTTGGGGTCGTTACCAGCTATGTTCCCACCTAATTTGATGACTCTAGCTTAAAAACTGAGAAAGAAACACTCATTCCTGATTTTAAAAAGCCGGTGGGGCGTAGAGCATAGTTCTTTAACGATCTTTGTGGGATGTCACAAAGGTGAGCGTGGCTTCAAAATTTGTCATGCCGTTTTTCGATAGATGCCAGTACCTTCTTACAAAATTTGGTCGTTCTAGCTGTAAGGAAATATTTTTAATAGAAATTGATTTTTCTTCATCTCTACGAGATATAGTCATATCAAATCTTTTGTTCTGACTTGTAAGTACGTTTGTATCTATTTGCTTTTTATTGTTCTTCTGTATATATGATATAAGATTGGATGTCCATTATTGTTCTGTATGTATCCGTTCTTGTCTAAATAAGGAAATATTGTTGGGGGCGTATAACCCGAGCTAAGGCAGTTATTAAAGTAAAGGTCGCTTTCGTAGAAAGGTGTATTTATTAACGAATTATCTATGGTGTTAAGACACCTAACTATATGAAGCCTCGTCAGGTTAATTATTTGATTATCGATACGTATGATATTTGCAGCGTTATATAAATCTAGATTAGAATGATACTTCAAGTAATATATAGCGTGAAGAGAATAGCCGCGTTAACAGTACCCTGTTGGAGACCGTTATTGACTGTGCATTCTCTACTAGTGATGGAGTTAAAATTCACAATAAATTTCTTAGAATTTAACATGTTAAAAATTAGCATAAGTAAGGTAAGGGGAATGTGATATTTTATTAATTTAACGATCAATCCTTGGATCCAGACTTGATCAAAAGCTTTCTCCAAGTCAATAAAGCAGGCACCCGTAGCGAATTTTTGTGCCAGTTCCTGTTTATCTCTGAGACTAAAAGGTTAATAGCATGTACCGTGGAGTGGCCAAATTTGAAGCCAAATTGCTTGAAGTTGTTGAGATTCAAGAAAGCTAAACATTTATTTATGTTTTTATTTATGACCACTTCAAAAATTTTGCTTATATTTGGTAACATACTAATGGGCCGAAGGTTGTTGATGCTGTTTTTAATATTCTCTTTTTTTGGTATGACAACGAGTTTGGCTATTTTCCATTGAGTAGGAAAATATGAATTATTTAACATATTATTGAACAGCGTGCAATACTGCGAAATTATGCTTTCCGGCAGGTGTTTGAGTACTATATTCGGAACTCTATCTATTCCCGAATTATCTTACTTCTCAACTTATAGAATATATCCTTAAGGTCATCCAGGGTTATAAAATAATTTTCGGTTTCGTTATTAGATAGAGCATTTGCAGGTTTAGAAGAGTTAAATATGGTTTTAGTGAGGTTAAAGCTTTCTGATCTAGTTTTTAATTCTAAAAACTAATTGAAGCAAAATTCAACCTCCTTATGAATAGGGTTATCTGGTAAACTCTGTTTAGCAGAATGAACTGATTGGAAATGAACGCCCAATATTTCTACAATTTTATTTCCTTCCTTAACATTAAAACTGGTTGTAAGACGATCTTTATCAAGGAGGTTTGGATTCATCCCTGCTCCCGTGATTTTGTCTATATCAGTGAATTGGATTTTGATGTGATCCAGAAAGCTTCGATCTCTTGCTAGAAAGCGTTTTTTCACTACTGCAAGTTTTGAGGAACTATTGGGACGAAGTTTGAGAAGAGCTTTTTGGAGACGTTCGTTTAATTGATTTTGAATATTGTCATTAATCATTCGTTTTAACAACTTTAGTTTGATTTTTGCCAAATTTAAAACGCTCAGTGGAAGGATCTTTTCAAGACGGTTATGTCTTTTAGTGTTGCGCAGATCGATAAGTTGCAATTATGGAGACCTTTTCTAAGTGCGAAAAAATAGCAATATGTCTGGTTTTTTGTTTTATAAAACCATAAAAGAATATTTTTATAATTTTTAGAGTACTCCCACAAATCTTTTATTGATAACATCGAAATTTATTTTATATTACATATTTTCATATGACCACAGAGTGTTCTCAAAAAAGTAGCAAAGTATAAAGATAAGCTAGATTAAATTATTTTTTGTTGAAAAAATTCAAAATACTGGTTTGTTTCTTGGCGGTTACAACTTTTTTTTGTATAGCGATATCTCTTACCTCCTGCAGCACTAAAATTGAGCTCATTTGTACAAGATTTTGTTCTTACCATTTGATGCTTACATTCAAGGCGTTAATGGCTTCATCCATTTTAACATTGGGAGTTACTTCAACAGCATCTTGTTCATCATCAGATTTGCCTTCTACACTAATTTCTCCAATATCATCTTCTTGTAGAACAGCCCAGACTCATCAGCGTTGTAGATTTGATCGGGAGCTAAATCCATTTCTTTAATTTTGTTTTTAAGCTCTTTTATAAACGGGTCAACCAATTGTGGTTTATTGGAAAGCTTTCCGCCACAAATCTTAAATTTGCGTATTCCATGACGTTTTTTGAATTTTATAAACCACCCGTGGCTTGCGTTAAAATTAGGCTTCTCTTTTGTTTTATCGAACAACTGTAGTTCCTTTGCCTTTAGAATGTCCGAAGATATGGGCACATTCCTTTCCCTTTGATTTAGGAACCACTTGTACAACGCCTTTTGCAGACGTGGATATTCGCAGGCTTTAAGTGTATATCGTTTAGCAGGAATGCAGTCTGAGTCTGCGACGAAGCTCCTCAAGGTCAATTCTTTCTTTTTCAACCTACTTTCAGTCGACTTGTTTACTCTGTGCTTCTCACAAACATATCGAACTGATTTTTCGTGTTTAAGCTCATCAAGAATTGCAGCCTTTTCTGTTATTAATAATCTTTTCATCGGCGGCGCCATGATTCTCAATTTTAACTTATAAATAAATTTACAAATTGCGATTTGCTTTCTGCCAACAGCATGGAAACATATGATCAATGCAGCTTCAAGCTGTTGCAGCACGGTTGCCACCTTGGTACAAGCAATTCATCTGGCAACCGTGCCAAAAGAATAACAGATTAACGGTAAAAAATCACAGCGTTGCAGTTATCGAGTATTTTTTCAAAACAAAGTTGCGCGTATAGAATCCATAATGTAAATTATTTCGCAGTTGCAAAAACCGAGATGTTGCGCAAATCGGGTGTTGCGCAGACCGAGACGCTACTGTATTTTGTCAAATTTCAGATGCTCTTAAACTTTGGAATACTTATAAAGAGAGTTTCCCAGAAGATATTTTAAGAGCCTTTCATTTTTCACAAGACAGAAATATTGATGAAAGTATTGTGAATAATGTATTAAATAAATGTCTTATTTACATTGAAGATATTGTACTGTCTATTGGTCAAAACTTGACTTATTATGGACTTCCACTACCAATTAGATCCGAGGAAACTGTTCCAAATATTGAATATCATAGAGAAACTAATTATGAAAATTGCGATAATTTTGTTGTTAATAATGAGCTACTCCTTACTGCTGAGCAAAAACAAGTATACGAAAAGATACTACATAGCGTTGAAGCAGAAGAGGGAGAAATCTATTTTCTAGATGCACCTGGTGAAAAAGGTAAAACGTATCTTTTAAATTTATTATTGGCAAAGGTACGGCAAAGTAAAAAAATTGCATTGGCCGTTGCTTCTTCCGGTATCGCAGCCACTTAACTTAATTGTGGTCGCACAGCGCATTCTACACTTAAGATTCCATTAATTTGATTCACTTAGAAGGACCACATTGCTCAATTTCAAAGCAATCTAATATTGCTGCTGTGCTCAATGATTGCAAGCTTATTGTTTGGGATGAGTGTACTATGGCCCATAAAGGTGCTTTTGAAGCTGTAGATCGATCTTTGAAAGATATTCGAGATAGTGAATACTTAATGGGTGGCATAAGTGTTCTCTTAGCTGGTGATTTTCGACAAACTCTTCCAGTGATACCCAGAGGAACAAGAGCAGGTGAAATAAATGCGTGCTTAAAGTCTTCAATTTTGTGGCCCAAAATACAGAAAATTGCATTAACGAAGAATATGCGAGTGCACTTAAAAGGTGATAGCATAGCTGGTGAACTTGCAGAAATGCTTCTTCAAATAGGAAATGGATTATTTCCAACCCAAGATGGCAAAATAACTTTACCATCCACTTTGTGTCATGTTGTGAAAAGTATTAAAGAGCTAACTCTAAAAATATTTCCGGATATTACAAATATCTCTCAAAAATCACTCGAATGGTTATCAGAACGTGCTATTTTGACTGCGAGAAATGACAATGCATTGGAAATAAACGAGTTTTTATTAAAATCATTTCAAAGTGAAGAAATGACATATAACTCTATTGATTCTGTGACTAAAATCGAAGATGCAGTTCATTACCCCGTCGAGTTTCTTAATTTGAGTTATCGAATTTATCGATTTGCCAGCCCCCCAGTTATCGTAGAACCCCCATCTTGACACTTTAATTTACTATCCCATAGATAAAAAGATTTGCAAAGTTTCAAGTCTCTAGCTTGAAGGGTGTGGAAAAAACTTGCAACCATACGGACGGACAGACGGACAGACACCAGGACGAACATTGCACAAAACCAATATACTCTTTACCTTCGGTATCGAGTATAACAAAACACATGCAAATCATAAAGCTTTCTATAACCTTCTCATTCGCACATACATAACCCATTTAGGTCACAGAGACTTAAGCAAAGAGAGATGCTTTGCTTAAATTCACACGTACGCGCGGCTGTGAGCAGCATGCTGCACGTGTAAGCAGAAGTAGACGACAAGGCTTTGAATAGAGATGTACAAAGTCAATGGTGGTGACTTACCACTAGTGAGTAACGCTCTCTTCGCTTTACCTCTGTTTTCTTATTTTATGTTCATATGTACATACATATATATATATCTTAACATGATCTTATTCTCTGTTAACATTTACAGTTCACTAGCTGCGTATACATATGCATATTGTTCGTTCTGTGCCTAACAACACGTCTGTATATTACAAAAAAAAAAAGAAGTGTGGCACTGCGGGACTGCCGCGGTGAAGCTATTGAATAGAATTTTTATTTCAACTTATGCAAGTTTTTCTTTGGTATTAATACAAGTCACGCTCTTTGAGCGTGGTGATCGATAAGTAAAAAAATGTTTTTCTTCTATTGAAAATTTTGTTTTCTATTGAATAAATAAGCAGTTAATTTCGTTTAAAATATTTTTATTGTGTTACAATACATATACGTTATTCAAGAAATTTTATCATTGAAATATAGGTTTATGGTATGAAATATGAAACATAAGTTTAAGACTTGATATCCTCAAAAATATCTGGAAAATACCGCGTCAATAGTGGTCCCATATTTTATTGTAGATTCTTGGGGATCATTTTTCGTTTTCAAATTAAATTTTTCCGAAAGAAAAGTTGAAGTTGATGTTGAAATCGCCATCCAAGATAAGTGGAAATTTATTACCATTTGTATCTTCTTCAGTGTACTCCAGCAAAGTGCGATGAATAAACTGCTCTACCTCATCCAATTTTGGATTCGGAGAAATGTAAATTGCTACCATGACTATCTGTAGGCCATTTCTTAGTTTGTACAACCACGCACAAATATCACCAACATTTGATCGCCTAACATTAACATCGCTTACGTCAAGGTTCGGAGTCAGAATGTTAAAACCATTATTATTATTTTGGTAAATAGCGAGCAAAGCGAGAAGGGGGGAAATAAAAATCTCTAACCATCTGCAAAGTATATGATTCTTAAGACTGGGTGCACACCAAAGCCAACAAAACGTTTTTATATGTCGAAAAGAACATACATTGCTTCTTATGGCTGAGTGCCCACCAAGCCCGACGAACAAGAAAACATAATATTTATTGTTGACTGTGCACACGAAACGCAACAAAAATGTTTAAGTATACAAGTGTTCGTGACGAACATTGCACACTTGCCTTTGGAGTTCTGCCGACTGAATCAAACCAGCAAAACAGCAAAGAGCAAAGCCCAATAAATGTTCTTTTTCTGTCGAATGCTTTTGGGTGGAATTATTTTAGGCTACGAAAAAAATAACTTCATCCAAATCAGTTGACATTTTAAACAACGCTTAAAATTATGTTTGATTGTAGTACACACCGAAGCCAACAAAATGTTGAAAACAATACGCTTGTCGAAAGGTGTTGGTGGGTGATATAAAAAAAAAAAACTGTTTTTTTTTCAGACCAACAAAAAAGTATTTTTGGCTCCGGTGTGCGCCCAGCCTAAGTCTTACCTGATTGACCGCTTATTTGTAGTTATAGTTAGAAGAGAAAAATCAACTGTACGCCTTATTAGAGTGGGTGTTCCTCGGAGTAATGTCCTTGGTTCATTCTTATATACTTTAAACACTGCAGATTTTTATATTCCAATGGAAGGAAAAACTCTTCTTTCCGCCTCCGAGTCATGCGCCATGTAGCAGGATGCCATCAATATTGGCTCGTCTCTGCTGCCCTTTAGCGCTGTCACCGTGAGATCGTCGGTTCTTTAATTGGACAATAAGTAAGCATAGATACCTTTCCTTACTAGGATCACAGTCCTTGCTCTATTCACTGTTGTCTGGTAGAATAGGTCGCAGTTTGGATGCTTCAGTCCAAAAACCTTGTTACCAGACGCTATCCAAGGCTCCTGGACTAAGGCGATATCGGCGTGCCCTGTCTCCAATGTTATCAGTAGCTCCGCCAAAGCCAACTTGCTTTTATGTAAGTTGATTTGGATGACCTTCAGCTCCATGGTTGGCAGTGTCATCCTCCGCGGATAGGACTTCCACAACGGTAATGTCCGCATCCTCGTCATCTTCTAGTTCTAGGCTTTTTGTGGCGTGGGTGACCTCCGCCAGGTCTCTCTCCACTTCACCTGCCTCCAGCGTGTTTGTGTTTGTATCGTTCGGGTGGCGCTTCTTGAGTCGTAGGTAGACACTACCCACGCCCCACGCCATCTTACCGAATCTCCCGTACAGCAAATCGTCGGCCTCCTTGTTGATTTGGATGACCATTTGCTGACCCTTATTATCGGGCTTCGCAGTGTGTATCACCTTCCAATCAACGGTTGGCACGTCCGGATTTTGCCACTTGAGTAGCTGCAGTGCTTGGTCTGCTGGTACGACCCGCGGGAAGAGTACTTTTGCCTTCGGCACGGACGGAATACACGTTCTGTCCACTACCTCCATCTTGGCACCCTCCCACGGAGCGTCCAGGGCAGTCACGACACCGGTGACACACTTCAAAGTGTGGTCATCCTTGCAGCTGAGTATTTTAGCACCCTCAAGCCAGCCCGCTCCATCAAATGAGATGGTAAGCGAGCCCGGTTCGCCCATTCGACTTAGAAGCGCATCGAACAGCAGCTCCTTCACCTTCTTCCACTGTTCGGGCTTCATTTTGCCGTTTGGGTCGCTCCGGTCGATGAGCGCTGGCGTTTGACGGCCAATTGCTCCTCCACCTTGTTGGAAAAACTGGCGTCTTTCGACGCCATGTGTGTCTTCTTTTCGAAGCATGCTCTACCCTCTTGTATCCTTTCGTCGGCCCACTTCTGGACGGACCTCATCTTCCGTGAGGTCTCGCTTGCAGTTAGCGAGCCGAGCCCGGATTTAAGGGCGGCTTTGTATTGGGCTTTGGCCTTCATGCCCTCTTTTGACCGTTTGAGCCCGACCCTACTGGGGGTGCTGGTACTCGCCTGATCTGGGGGACATGAACGGTCCTCAGCTTCCGACGTATGGGACCCTCCATGTGATTCACAATCCGAGTCTCCATGGACTGCGAAATCGCGCCACATTTTGGGCTTTGTGTTGGCAGTGGCTTTGCAACCGTCCTGGCCTGCTCCAACCAGTACGGAGGGTGGGTTGCTGGCGACACGCAGAGAGGATTTCTCCCCCCCGTGCCCGCCGGTGGTAGCACCCTTTTCCACCGACGTTTGGGTTGACATCCCAACCCGTGTGTCATCCTTCTTTGTCTCCATTTTGATTTTTTTTTTTCTGGGAAGTCTACCCATAGCATTTTAACCTTACTGCCAAAGACCTCGAACCATGGCTTGCTCCATGTCTTCGCAGTGCCGAAGCCTTTGAGTGGCGTAGAGCTCACTTTAGCTATACATTGTACTACCTTTCTACAGGCGAGTAGATACGCAGTACCTTTGTTTGTTTTTGGGGCAGGATGACTTCTGTTGCTTTGGTTAGCCCCTCGCCCTTTCAGTGCCGAAGCCTTTGAGTGGTATAGGGCTCATCTTAGCTAGGGCATCGATGCCTGTTGCCTCAGCTCGCCCCACACCCTCATAGTGCCGAAGCATTTGAGTGATGTGCAGTTTGCTTTGGCCGGTCGCCGCCCTGTCCCTCCGCAAGGCAAATAGCACCAGGTACCCCTCGTTTGTTTCGAGGTAGCACGATGCCCATTGCCCAGCCGGCACCCTCGAGGAGGGTTCAGTTGAGGATTTTCGCCAGCCGGTTAAGGGTATAAAAACAAACTAATAGGAGAATAGAAAAAAAAAAGAGATAAGGCAAGCATCGACAAACTTAAAATTTTGAGTTTCTTTCCACTGCTTTTTCTATGTCACGTTCGCGTGCCCAAAAAAATTAATTTTTATTCAGTACTGCTCTTCCAGTCAAAGGAAGTAGAGCAAAATAATATTCAAAGAAAGTTAATAAAGCTAAACTTAACAAAAAATGAAAGTTATTTGCTTTCGCACCTGCAAAAGTTTTCATTTGAATGAACAAGTGAAAACGTTGCAGTCGGACGCAACCGACTGCGGTATACTCGACACCTGATTAAAACCTGTTAAAAGGAGGCCTGATTTCAAGGTTGTACGGCGGTGTACGCTGCCGTAAGGAATGTCTGATGAGCTCTAGAAGGTCGGTCAAAAGATGCTGGGGCGGTATGAGTGGGCGTGGAATTCAAATTTTTGCTGCAGATCTTTACGGGTGACTCTAGCTCAAAGTTTTTAAAACGTTTGGAAGTGGAGCTTTGATGCAGATGTTTGTGGAATGTGAATTGCTATCATCATTCCAAATTTTGGGGGCTCTAGCTCAAACGCTATGAATAACACACGCATTCACGAAGCGTTGGGACGGTTGGAGGTGGCTAGGGCGGTATAGGTGGGCATGGCAACCAAAGTTTTGTTGCAGGTTTTCGTGGGTTATCGCCACCTTTCTTGGCCCGAAATTTGGTAAGATCTAAGTAAGTGCAAAATCGATAGATTTATCGATCTTTAGCTAGTGTCCCAGCGATTGTAGATTGACACTTTATGGTTCCTGTCCATAGTAAAAGATATTTGTAAAGTTTCAAGTCTCTAGCGAGAAGGGTTTCGAAGAAGCTGTGAACATAAGGAAGGACAGACGGACAGACACCGGTTTCGAAAATTACTACCAAGCTATTACAAATAACAATAGAAATTTTCAAAAATTAATTTTTATTAATAAAATTCATCATAATTGTTTGAATTCAACCTGCGATATCGAAGATTTAAGTTACATCACGCATTTAGTAGTAATGTCTTGGGATCAGGTTATCTTCAATCGAGCTTTCTGCCTTGATTTAATAAATACAACATGAATAAACTAAACATTAAAAAATCATGTATTGATAAAATTTTTTTTGTATTATTTTTAGAATCAAATGGTCAACGACATTGAAAAATCTCAAGTTCACATAAGCTGCTCTGGCCTTATTCCAGTTTTAAACGTGGGACTGCTAAACTTTTCAATCCATCTTAACGATCAAAGTAAATTACATCCAAATATTGATGTGCGGTCTTCAATTCATGACATGCATTTAAAAACGTGCGTTGACGGAGCGGACGCGTTGGCTCAACTTATTGCATATATTGCAAACGATAAAGATTTAATATCGAAAGATGAGAGAAATATTGACTTTGAAAAAGTTGCTAAAAGACTAGACCGCAACAATGATGAGACACTGATGCATATAAATACGCTTATGGCCGACGCTATAAAAGATGTGAAACCAATTTTCCCATCAAAACTATTAAAAGAAAATAGTGTATTAAAGAAAAATGAAATTGAAAGTCCACAAAGTACATTAAAAAGCTTTGATTCATGCAATATTTCAGACTTTGAATCTAATGTAATTCGGGAATCATGCTATCTGCACGATAAAAATTCTTCACCTCAAGTGCAAGCGGATCTTGGAGCTACTTCATTTACTAATGCGGAGGTTTTAGAGGAAAAAGACTTTCACGTAATACATGATAAGGAAATTTTTTTTATGGTAAGATAGTTACAAACAAAGTTTAATATTATTTTTACCAATCCTCTAATCTAAAAATCTCCATTATGATGGCGTAAGATTAAGGTCCGCACACCTTCCTATTGCACACTTCAGTTTAAAATATACTAGCGTGTTTCCCAAGGGGCTCTTTGTATATAAACAGTGGGCCTACAACTCCAAGACAAGTGCCTTGATGAGTTATAGATCTTCTCCAAGAGATTGTTTGCTCCTTTTCAATTTTTTGATATCCAATAGAACCGGCTGATGTGGGGCATGTCCTCATCGCCTGTGATTCCTAAACAGGTGATTTTTTGCAACTTTTGTGGTTATTTTGCACAGCACATTAACGTACTTAACATGCTTGCTTGTTTCTATTGGACTCTCTGCAAGTCCTATCTCTTTCATCATCTGTAGATTTGAGTCAGGATTGCTTTGGAAAGAAATTAATGTAAAATTGCCAAAAGTTCAAGTCATGCTTTGAAGAAATTCACCGTTATGCCAATATTTGTTGTTTTTGTAAAACTGTAAACGCAGAACAATAAATAACAAAACATATGATCTTTTTGTAGAAAGTTATCACTCTTTGTGTAGTCGCTGTGCTGGTTTTTGTGCGAGAACTTTCATTTTAAGTGCAAATTTTTACTTATGAATTAAATTATGATTTTTAAAAATAATTTTAAAAGTTTCTTACAACGCAATAAGCGAATCAGGTTATCAGCTTTGAGTGATGAACAGCTGGAAGAATTAATGGATTCTGTTGACGAAGAACTAGATTTTAGCAGTGACGATTCGGACTTAGATCCCACTAACCAGCCTGATGAAATCAGTCCAGAAAATGATCAATGCATTTCAGAATGCATTGAAAATATGGATACATCAATATTTATCTCCCAGGCTCAATGTTAGTGAGTTTTAGGCACTACCAGGATCTTAACCATTAGTTAGACCCGTAGTAAGCAATTATGTTGATAAATGATGAGCCAGTTGAATAAACTGCAACAGAACCTACTTCGGTATCAAACGATTCAGCTGCAGTCATATCACGCAAAAACTATCTAAAATACCTTTATCCTTTATCATTGATGGAAGCTACTGGTCCGTCAAATGTTCCCTCTGCTGGAGGCTTGAGCGGTGCTGATATTGTATCAATAAAGAAAGATGCAAAATAATTTTCCAGTATAATATGGCGTAAAAAATCATTGAGATTCATTGTAAATGATGTAGCATTTCGGGGAGATTCATCGTTGCCATCAGAAATGAATGATTTACAAGCACCGATGCAAATTTCTATATATTTTTTTTACAAGCGATGTAGTAGGCACAATCGTCGCCGAAACAAATGAAGTAGCATCTACAGAGAACATAAATAATCCACTCAAATTAACTAACGATGAATTTTATCATTATATTGGAATTTTTCTTTATATGTCACTTTACCGGTACCCGAATATCGAAAGTTACTGGAGTAAAAACACGTTCACTCCTATAGGCCTGTACGCATGAGCCCCGTACAGCTCCCGTACCGTATACATGAGCTTACGGACCTTAACGAGCAGTGTTAAAAAATTCACATATTGTGGCGGTAGGCTAATAACTTTCTCTTAATAAATTGGAAATGCAGCTGTGTTTTGTATACTTAAATTCAAAATAATGATTGACGACCAAAGCGCGCTTCTTTTGTGTTTGACTACAACTAACGCCCTGCTGCTGGCGGTTGTGAAAAAAGCAGGCTGCAAAACCAAAAAGCACTTTAGTGAACCCATATTTTATGGGCAGAGCTGAGAATACCAAAGATTATGCTAAACATAACTGACTCAAAGCAAATTCACCTTCTCTCTATATATAAAAGAGTTTGTCCCGATGATAATGGAAGAGCCACAGCCTAAACGAAAAGAGCTAGAAGGCTGAAATTTTCACACAATTTTCCATGCAGGTAGTAATTCAGCACTAAGAAGGGAATTTTTATTTGGACAACTCCTTCAAGTACCTCCCATACGATTTGGAGCACTTTTTACCCATTTTAAAAAACAAATTACAATTACAAGTAAGAAGGCTCTAGTCGGGAGAGCCCGACTAGAAGATACCCTGAACCCAGTTGCAATAAATATATTTAATTTATATAAGACTTTGGTATACTGGCTTAGCTTCCATCGATTAAGTTCAATATCTCCGGTGTTTCTCAACCGATTTGGACGAAATTTTCAGAAAAGTTCTATCATTATCCATTACTTCAACCCTCATTTTTAGATTTTCCAAATTCGATATTTTATTGTTATCGATATTATGTGTATATCGCAAACCAGAATAGTTATCGATAATTTGAAGCAAACTTGTTCTGCGCATAGTATAGGAGAACTTAAATACAAAATCAGAAGTCTCTAGCTCTTGTAGTCTCTGAGATCCACGCGTTCATACAGACGGACAGACGGACAGACGGTCAGACGGTCAGACGGACAGACGGACAGACGGACAGACAGACGGACAGACGGACATGGCTATATCGTCTCGGCTGTTGATGCTGATCAAGAATATATTTACTTTGTAGGGTCGGAGATGCTTCCTTCTGCCTGTTACATACTTTTGCACAAAACCATTATACCCATATTTACCCATTTTATGGGTTAAGGGTATAAAAAGTACCCATTTCACTACTGTCGCCTGATTGTTGCACAAGCTGAGGGTTTGATCGCGAGCGAGAATACAAAATCAAAACAAATGCGCAGTGACGCCTTCGCGTCCATTCCCTTAAAATACTTATATATATAAGTTCATTTAAAATATGTATTTTATGATAAGTTATAATAAAATTTAATTGCCATTCTTTAAGTATTATAATATCGATCAACGTATTTTAATTTCTAATGTTGTTTTTTAAACACAAGAAAATTAAGTCGATTTTTGACTTAATAATTGAAGCAATATTATGTATAGTTGTCTTCTGTTTCGCATATTATATAATAGTTATATAGACGCTGCTTTAGTGCATTTGAAAATCAAATAAAACTAAGCAGTCTGAATATTCTTTTAAATTAAAAAAGTTGGTATATCCAATTTAATTGAATTCTATACTTTGTATAGACGCTGTAACCTTGTACAGTGAAGTCAATTTTTGACTTATTTTGAAGTATTTATTTATTTATAATACTTACTTTAAATTAAGTTGTTAATTTGTTTTGTTGTTTTTTTTTTTTCAACAAAATTAATAAGTCGATTTTAGACTTAATAATTGAAGCAACATTATATATAGTTGTCTTCTATTTTGCATATTATATAATAGTTATATAGACGCTGCTTTAGTGCACTTAAAAATCAAATAAAACTTAGCAGTCTGAATATTCTATTAAATTAATATAAGTTGGTATATTCAATTAAATTGAATTCTATACTTTTTATAGGCGCTGTAACGTTGTACAGTGAAGTCAATTTTTGACTTATTTTGAAGTATTTATTTATTTATAATACTTACTTTAAATTAAGTTGTTAATTTGTTATGTTGTTTTTTTTTTTTCAACAAAATTAATAAGTCGATTTTAGACTTAATAATTGAAGCAACATTATATATAGTTGTCTTCTATTTTGCATATTATATAATAGTTATATAGACGCTGCAAATAAAACTAAGCAGTCTGAATATTCTATTAAATTAATATAAGTTGGTATATTCAATTTTATTGAATTCTATACTTACGTATAGACACTGTAACGTTGTAACAATCGTTTTACAGTGAAGTCAATTGACTCACAGCCAAATTCAAATATGTCTATTGAAGCTTTAGAGATTAGTGGTGTTTTGGGGCCGCATTCAGTTGTTGCCATAATTGGTGATGGAGCCTGTCTTTTAAGATCTATTTCCTACCTTTTATTTGGTAGGCAAGGCTTCCATGGCACCATACGCCAAAATATTGTTGAACATGTTGTAACCAATTGGGAAACTTTCGCTTGCTTCAACATAAACTTAAATGGAGAGTGTTATAGCTCTTCTGAACAATATGAGTGCGCTATGTCAAATTGAAATATTTATGGTACTGCATTTGAGCTTCAAGCAGCAGCAGAAATTTATGCTGTACATTTTCAAGTTTTCAAAATGGAAAATTATTACAAGCATTCGGAATTAATATTCATCCTGTAAAAAGATTGCGTTTTACCGGTCCATTAATGAATGGACATTGTGATGTTTATATTCCTTTAGAGGAAGTATTAACTCAAGATTCTGACACGTCAACTGAATGTATAACTGAAAATTTTAAAAATCCTGTTAAAAGACGTAGTCGATTCACCGGTAAAACAGAAAAAAGGTATTAAAACATTCATTTGAAAAAAAATGATATCAATAGGGGTAAGCGCATAGAAGCATCAAAAAGATTTCAGGTCAATAATTCTGAAGCTCATAGAGTTGCAGTGAGAAGACATCCGGCTTATAATCCTGATGCACGTCAAGAAAGGCGTTTGCGTAAAATTACTCAACTTGGTAGTATGAATTTGATGTGCAAACATTGTAATGCATTAAAATGGAAAAATGAGCCTCTGGATATGTGTTGCAAGGCAGGAAAAGTTAAACTTTCACAAAATGAAAGTTTGCCTGATCCACTTAATAGCTTAATAATCGGTGGACATCCCAAGCATGATCATTTCATTGATCGTATAAGAAAGTATAAGAGCTGACGTCTTCAAATGACTTCTTTTGGTAGTACAAAAATTATAAATGAAAGTTGGTCAACATTTAAAGTCCTAGGACAAGTGTATCACTTAATTGGTATTGTCCGACCTTTGCCAAATGAAGAAATGCAGTTTCTTCAAATTTATTTTGTTGTTGAGGAAAAGAAAGCTCAACTACGTTGCAAAAATATTTCAAATGTTGATTGTAGCGTAGTAAAGGATCTTCAATGCATATTTCATCAGCATAATCGTTATGTTAAAGATCTAAAAATGGCTCTAAATAAAATACCAACAAGTACTAAAGACTATAAATTGATTATACATGCTGATCGAACACCCGCTGGTGCTCACAAAGGGCTTTACAATGCACCTCAATCAAGTGAAGTAGCTTTAGTTATTGTTGGTCAGCAATTTGAAACGCGCGATATTATTATTGAAAGCCATAATAATAAATTACACCATATAAGTAAGGTGCATCGATCATACGATGCCTTAAAGTACCCTTTGCTATTTTCTTATGGCGAAGATGGCTATTCAGTGGATATTCTACAATGGAATTCATTATTAAAAAAGGAGGAACCAAAAAAATATGATATATGCGTTAGGCTTTTACAACTATAAAATAATGATTCGTCAATCTGAGATAAATCATTTAATTTATTGGCGTTCCCTTTGTAGTCAGTTTTTGGTTGATATGTATGCTAAAATTGAAACAGAAAGGTTCAATTATATTCGCTACAATCAAGCGAAACTCAGAGCAGATAGCTATATACATCTACAAGATGCAATAGGCCAACAAGATGTTGTCGCAGCTCAACTTGGTCAAATGGTAATTTTACCATCTTCTTTTACAAGCTCTGCACGATATATGCTTGAAAAGACTCAAGATGCTATGACATATGTTCGCCATTATGGGCGACTAGATCTTTTCATAACATTCACATGCAATCCACAATGGTATGACATAAAAAGTGTTTTATTGCCGGGTCAAAAACCGCATGATCGTCACGATATTATAGCTTGAGTTTTTCATTTAAAAGTTAAAGCTTTAATGTCACTTTTGAAAAAGGTTATTTGTTTGGAAGCGTGCAATGTTTCATGTACTCTGTGGAATGGCAGAAGCGGGGCTTACCACATATACATATTCTACTTTGGTTAGAAAATAAAATAAGACCAGATAAATTGATTAAATTGATTATGATTCATGGTCCTTGCGGTGCATTTAATAATAAGTCGCCATGCATGAAAAATGGAAAATGTACCAAAAGGTTTCCTCGACAATTACTTAAAGAAACTGTGACTGCAAAAGATAGTTACCTCTATATCGGAGAAGAGCGATAAAAGATGGTGGTAACGCAATTAATATAAATGGTAATTGCATAGATAATCGTTGGGTTGTGCCTTATAACTGTGTACTATTGAGAACATTTGAAGCTCACATAAATGTTGAATATTGTTGTTCTGTAAAGTCTATTAAATACATTTGTAAATAAGTTAACAAGGGCAGTGATCAATCATCATTAACTCTTGAGGACCAATGTTATGAAATTAATATGTACGAAAGTGGCTTTTATATAAGTATCTCAGAAGCGAAATGCATATCCATATATGAACGATTAATTTGTATTTTTATTTTTTTATTGTGTGAAAATCTCGAAAGACTATAAGGCATTAAATTATTAATATTCGGTGTATCGAATTAACTATGTTAATTTAACGAATATATCATCATGGTGACTAAAGACAGTTTTCCACCGTTCGGAAACACCCAATCAATTTGCGTTAGGTGTTTGGTTGTTATGGCCGTTCTTTCTAAGAGAGTGGCCATTTCCATTTGTGAAAGCTCGTCTTCTAGCCTATATGTCGTCGTCAACCGGCAGATGTTAAAATCACCCACGATAAGTATGTTTCCTTGCTGCTCTTGTAGTATCTGGCGAAAATCACTTATTAGCTGCTGCCGAAATTCCACTATTGGATAGACACTATTCCTGTACAGGACCACAATGGTGAAATTATCATATTTAATGACGCTCAACTGATAGGTGCGGCTATCAGCGCATATATTATGACTAAACAAAACATGTGCTGCAGTCGGTTGCTTAGCATAAATTTGTCTTACGCTGGCCTATTACGGACTGTTCTCGGTCCATCTATTTCATGCACTAAGGTGAACCCTGGCCTCTGAAAGGTGTCACTTTTGACTGTCCAAGTCTCCACCCAGCACAGTATATCAACTGAATTAATCAGTTGGTCTTTCTGTAAATCATTACAATGCGCCGGAAGGCTCTGCACATTTTGATAATAGAGAAGCGTTCCACTGACCTCACTGTGAAGGAAGTCGTAATGTTTCTCCAACTTCTTCTCATTTCGGAGAAGTACCAATTCCTGTTGAACTGCATCAGTTGGTAGAAAAGGTCTTAGTGGGTTGAAATTTCCAATGATGAAAAGTCCTGCAGCGTTTGTGGCTCGACTGCAACCAACAGTCTACTAGTTACATGTAAAGCTACTTTGCTGTATGTCGCGCCTTGACTTTTGTTGACCGTTATTGCTTCCGCCGGCACCACTGGAAATTGCTTTCTTTCAATGTTAACTTGCTCATTTCGCTTGTATTGGAAAGTTCTTACAACTTTCTCAATTGGTGTCCAGTCATCGTGAATAGGGTGTGGCTTCTTCGATTTTGCCATATTTCTCACCGATGAGTCAGAAAATGTAATCCACAGTGTGGTTATTTCTGGCTCTCCTGCTATATGTGTTCGGATGACTTCCATCAATTCTCCACTAGCTCCATTCACTAGTCCATCGAAAGTGTTGATGTTGACGGTGACCATATATTTAGCAGATGTCTTCAGGAGCAGTTCATAGGACAATCCCTGCGTTTCTGATAATTTTAAACATTTCACCGCTTCTAAGATATTGTCTATACTCCGGTCTGTCAGCTTTCACTACATCCTTACATTTAGATGTAATTGGTTCGGTGTCGATTTGCGACAATTTTACCGAATTGAAATGGCTGACATCTGCATTTGAGAAAAACAGATGGATTGCATCTCTTGGCACATCTTCTTCCGCCACCATTCTTTCCTTCAGAAGATGAACATCTGCGTCCGTCATTTTCCCCTCAGACATGTTGTTAAGCGCAACTGCGAATATCTGATCCTCTCTTTGACGCATAATTTCAGTCAGTTCAAAGTACTTGAACTGGTCGCAAAGTGGCGTTCCTGCTATGGAGCTGTAATTATCTCTTCTGTTTGCTTGAAAAACCCATCGGTATCCCACTGGGGATAATTGTTTCAAGGCCCCAAAAACAATAATTGATATTCCTCCGAAGTAATTACTGTTTTTGAATACCTGCTTCAGTCTCATGTCCAATTGGGAGACCATTTTAGCACCGACCAGTGTCGCTGCTCAATGGCCTTAGCGCTGCAGATGACAGACTTACTGGTAACGAAAATATCGAATGGAGTGTAAGTCCACCAATTCCAAATGTTGCTTTTCCAGTTGGCGCACACAAAAGAATTGTCAACGACTGGTAAATGTTTGAAATAAGGCGGGATTTTCCAACTCCAGCTCCACCACCAACGTATTCATAAAATGTCTTCTTTTCTAAGTCATTTTGCATGACATGAGCGAAGTATTGACGTTGTTTATGGTTAAGTAATCGCACCATTGTCAACAAATCTTCCTCAGTTATCAGCGTTGGTAGTTTGATGAGGCGCACCTCGTCATTTGCCTCCTGGACGGCATCGTCCTGCAATATATTGATATTTCTATCAATCTCGGGTACTGCAAGTGCCCGGTACTCATCGTCCAATAATTGCGAAGCAGCATTATTATCGTCAATTTCCTCAGATGTGTTCTCTTCTCTCATATCTTGAAGTAAGGCTTCAAGTTCTCCATCCTTAAATATATCATACTTTAGCTTGCCTTGCTGAATTAATTCAGCATTGATGAGACAAAGTTGCTCAGTGTCTGCATAAATTAGCTCCGATTGTTCACATCGCCATGGTATAAACAGCATCGCTGTTTCCCGGAAGTAATCAGCTCTGTGCGTGTTGAAGCTGAATTTTCGAAATCTCAAAATGAGTGCTCTAGCACGCTGCTTGATATAGCCGCTATCATTTTTGAGCACCATCCATCTTTCGTGAACCAGAGTTTCTTCTTCTTGATCCTCCAGCTCACCATATTCTTCGCTTTGTGCTGTTTTCCTTCGGTTTGATTTTGCGTGCTTATATAAAGCTGCAAAATCCGCTAATCACAGTTGTTCCAAATTATCAGGCCGTTGAATGTAATGGTCTAATAGATTTGGAACGAAGATATCATTTGAGTTTGCAGGTAAAATAATAAGATCCTTTCTGGCTTTAATAATGCGAACTTTTTTTCTGGATGAGAATTGTTGACGAAAATTTCACCGTGACTTGCTTCTGAAAGGTGAAGTCGAAGTATGTTATAGGCTGCCTCCTGGCCAGATATTTCTGTGCCGTTGATGAACTTATTCCCAATGTGTTGCAGTTTCCATTTAACACTGAAATTTCCCGCGTTAATTTCATCCATTGCCTGTTTAAACAGCTTTGACACGCCTCTGTTGGATTTATTTATATAATTAATGACATAACCACAACAGGCATAAGCATCCAATATGAATTGAATATCCATAATATATAATATGCAAAATAGAAGACAGCTATATATAATGTTGCTTCAATTATTAAGTCGAAAATCGACTTAATTTTCTTGTGTTTAAAAAACAACAAAAGAAATTAAAATACGTTGATCGTTTTTTCAATATTAAAATAATAGCAAAAAATTTTTTACAACTTATCATAAAATACGTATTTTAAATGAACTTATATATATACTTATTTTAAAGGAGTGTATATATATATGATACGAAAATCAGAGTATTGAAAAACTCACTGATTCAAAAAGTAACTTTTGATGTTATTATTATCCTTAATATAAACAATATTAAAAAATTCACTGAAACGAAAAGTTACTTTCTTTGTTCACAACTAAAATGCATAACCAATTCCCTTACCATTGTATGGAAAAACATAATGTTGGAAAAAGCAGTTACTGTTATTCCTCTGAGCAGCAGATCCCGAGCTCATACATACAACGCTTGCACTTAAGAGCTAGGTATGGGTGGTGCAAATTAGGCAATGCCATTCCCTTAACAGCAGCCTCTTAGTTATGGTTAGCTTAGCTTAGTGAGTGCAGACGAGATAGGGATATTAAGATTTATGTTTGAAAATAAAAAGAGAGTTAACGTAAATGAGCAACAGCAAAGGAGCACGATCGGAGCGAGATTTCAAATTATCTGACTATCATGTAAAGGAGTAATTTAGCCAGGGTATAAACTCAGTCTGGCCAGGTACACCACACAAGAATATTTATATATTTTGGTGGGACTATAACGAAAGCGGCTTACAAGTTGGAAGGGGGAACGCCGGCGTCTGCACCAACGCGACGACCGACACACTGAGCAGCCAGAGTATAAGGCGACCCAGCTTGACTCGCGTACGCGCGTGTACAAAAAAACCAAAGAAAAGAAATAGAACGAAAGAAAACACACAGCAATTGCACTCCACTGGGTCACGGATTTACCGGCGACCAATTTATTCAGTTTCTATAAAAGGGTATATATACAAGAAAGCCTAAACCTAAATACATATATATATATACTTATATATATGAACTACGGCGAATTATCCCCTCTTACCTTATCTTTACTAAACTCTATGTCTTTGCTACTAACTCACTATCTTACTTTTCTACTCTTCGCGTTAATAATTTTCTGAGCGCGTACACGTCCGCTCACTTTCGTAAATAAATCGCAACTCTCTTTCTGTCCTTATAACCTAACCTTTCTTTTCTCCCTCTCGCGTACGCGTCTGCTCACTTGCGGAGGTCAATCATAACTCCCTCGCCCACGCTTCGGCTTCGGCCCAAGTTGCAGACTTTGTCACTCCCCACACATGCTCGTGACCGTGGTGGATTTGATGATCGCAGCTGGCGCGCTGCATCTTGCGACTCTGTGTTTTGGGGCGGTTATATTTAAATTCTTAGGCGTTAGGAGTCAATCAAAAATAAGTACATCCGATAAATCTAAATACTTTACGCACCTTGCGTTTATTAAATATAAATACTGCGCACTCCTTGCGTCTAACAAAATTATACCTACAACTCGAACAACCCCTGCGCTTCTTGCGACTTAACAACTATCAATATAATACAGGTAACTCAAACAACCGATGCGCTTCTTGCGACTTAAAAACTATAAATATAATAAATATAACTATTTGTGAAGGTGCCGACGCGGCCTGCTTCACACCCCCCCCCCCCCCCCCTTTCTTGGGTAGCGTGACAGTTACGTGTCCGCACGCGTTCCATGTCACGCCGTGTAGCTCCCCGTTCACCTCCACCTTGGGGCCGGGTATGACGAAACCCTCCTACATCGCCGAACCGTTGTACTCCTGCCGTTGTCGCGTCCGCGCTGTCTCCGCGAACCGTTCCCACGGCGATGCTGGGTTGAGGTGCCCCAGGGGC
Source organism: Scaptomyza flava (assembly GCA_030179655.1). Lineage (NCBI taxonomy): Eukaryota > Metazoa > Arthropoda > Insecta > Diptera > Drosophilidae > Scaptomyza > Scaptomyza flava. The sequence continues at coordinate 45,321,729 of JARNME010000012.1, forward strand.
ATCCTTCTCCTGCCTTGATCCGTCGTCCTCCTCCGATTTGCTCACAACTGGCTCACGTTCCATTAGGACCTGCTCCTCCTCTATATCTGCTACTTCCACAGCTTCCAAAATTAACCTAGCCTTGCCACATTCGATGGTCGTCCCCACCCGGCACAAAAAGTCTATCCCTAGTATAATGTTGTCTAGCATCGAGGGCATCACGAGCATACTCACCGTGACCTCTGTCCCCGTCAGACCAACTTTTACCCTCAATAGCTTCTTTACCTCCAAGGTGGACCCATCGGCTAAGCGAATTTTCGCGCGGGCGTCCAGCATCTCGCCCCCGCTCGTCACCTTGCGGGAAAACTCCTCACTAACAAAACTCCTAGTCGCCCCTGTATCTACTGTCGCAGTCGCTACTTGGTCCCCGACTCTTACAGTAGCGACTATCCGCCCGTATTCCACTCTTAAAGGGTATTCTAGGTTCGGGACTGGTTCACGTCGGCCCCCATCGGGTCCCGTCCCGGATGGTGCCGCATATCGTTTCCCGCCCTTGACTGCTGACAACACTGGGTGGTATTGACCCCCTTGGCCCCACACTGCCGACAAAACTGTACCCGTGGATTGGGGCACTCCTTGGCAAAATGACCCTCTTGCGAACAGTTATAGCATAGCCTCTTCCCGCCTAGAGCTCTCGACTGCTCTTGGCTGATCATCCCGTTTGAAATTACTCCCGTATACCCAAGCGGTGGCGTATTCCCCACGTTACCGCTTGACCCTGGCTGTGGTTGCGTCCGGAAAGGATTAAAATGTTTGGCGGGGGCTACCTCACCGGCTAATCCGTCCGAATACCTACTAACCCCGGTCCTACCTCGTGCTGCGCGCTCGCGACTTTGTTGACTTACGTTCTCGTACTCGGCTGCCATCTGAGTTAGCTGCGCCAGAGAGGAGAAGTCCCCTCTACGAATGTACAAACGGTACTCGGGTGCCAAATTCTCGTATACCCTATGCAATTCTTGTTCTGCCCTGTACCCCGCGTGGTACATCATACCCCGCAGCTCGAGCAAGTAGTCCTTGAACGGCTCGTTATCATGTTGCCGTCGTGCCCGGATACTGTCTTCTAACCTGTCGAAATACTGGGGCGGTAGAAAAAACTCCAAGAACTCGGCTTTAAATGTCGCCCAAGTCGCGTCCCTTAGCCTACTTATTGATAGCCACCGCGCGGCCTTACCCGTTAGAGCCTCGCTCATTGCCCTCGGCAACCAGTCTAAGCCTTTGTCGTATGACAACGCCCTGTCCTCAATTGCCTCCAGGAAAACTAATGGGTCGGTGCACCCATTGAACAGGATACCCCACTTCCGGACTAGTTCGGGGACGACCATCCCGTTCCTAGGGGTACTATAGCTATCACTAGAATTAAGATGTGGGTTCGCCTGTCTCACCGGAGTATCTTCCCCGGATGCCAGAGGCGACCCTACTCGTATATCGGGGATACATGCTGTATTCTGTGGGGAAAATTCATTATAAATCGTACTGTTGGAGGGCGGTCGCAAATGTTCCGTGCCACCGGTCTGTATTGATGGGATTGCCGCATCTGATTCAGATTTCTGTCTGGGTCGTATTCCTCCAACAGAAGTGGCAATCCGGGTAGGCGACACTGGGATCTTTGCGAGCCGCAACTCCCATTCCGCTAACCGGGCCCATGTATCGGTGGTATGACCACCTTGCCTTATGAAAGTACATACCAGCTTCCGGTAGTCAGTTACCGTGGCACACTTTTCCAATCCGAGCTCCCGGACGATATCCTCTAGATCCTCCTTATGGCAGTGGTAGATCCACTGCACACCCACACCGGGGTTGCTGCTTTCTACGACCTCCACTCGGGCGGGCTCGATAGTCTTGGGTTTCTCCATTTAACCGAAAAAAAAGAACGCAAAAAAAATTCCGTCTCGAGCCGTATATGTCCCGCTTCGCAAAAATTTGCACTCTTAAGCTGGCACGGTTTATCGCGGTAACCGTTTTTTTTTTTTTCCCGGTGTAAAAAAAACTTTTAACTTGTCACTGTCTGTCGCAGTTATTCCTTTTATTACAAAAATAAATTAGTCCACGGTATTACGAATTTTTTATATATATTTTTTTTGCAGTGTAATAAAATTTTTCTGTTAACTGGTCACTGTTTATTTTATTTAATTTTTTTTCCCGTATTTCTGCCTTCTTTTTTTTTTTAATTCCTTTAAATTTTTTTTCCACTGTACGTTTACACGGTCGAGGCCCACTGTACGGCGACTTCACGTAAGTCCGATACTCGACCCTAACCGATGGATCAACTCCGCACTCGAAATAATAGTCAATTTTTATTTCGCGGTCGAAGCCCACTGTGCGACAACACCGCGACCTTTGCAGCTGCCTGTATCAGCTACTGTCACGCCGTTCGTTGACCGCTCACACACTTTGCCGACACTTTCGTTGCGCCGCAGGTGTTCACTTATGCACAGCCTCGAACACGAACCGCTAGTTTGATCGGTGAGTCTTCTTCCACCGTCAACTTCGTTGCGCCGCAAATGTTGCTAAGGCAATGCTTCTCGAACGCGAACAGTTATTCTTATCTGCACTTGCCTTACGCCGTCACTTTCGTTGTGCCGCGACGATTGCACAAAACCACGCTCGAAAACCGTTCTCGTTGGCCACTTGTAAAGCAGGGTATCGTCGGGTATACCCACACTTCACTTTACGCACTTTTCCTTCCACACTTGTTGGTGATATTTCTGGGGCTTTAATACCAGACTATACCACACCTTTGCACTTTAGAGTCCCTGCTCGGGCGCCACTTGTAAAGGAGTAATTTAGCCAGGGTATAAACTCAGTCTGGCCAGGTACACCACACAAGAATATTTATATATTTTGGTGGGACTATAACGCGCGCGGCTTACAAGTTGGAAGGGGGAACGCTGGCGTCTGCACCAACGCGACGACCGACACACTGAGCAGCCAGAGTATAAGGCGACCCAGCTTGACTCGCGTACGCGCGTGTACAAAAAAACCAAAGAAAAGAAATAGAACGAAAGAAAACACACAGCAATTGCACTTCACTGGGTCACGGATTTACCGGCGACCAATTTATTCAGTTTCTATAAAAGGGTATATATACAAGAAAGCCTAAACCTAAATACATATATATATATACTTATATATATGAACTACGGCGAATTATCCCCTCTTACCTTATCTTTACTAAACTCTATGTCTTTGCTACTAACTCACTATCTTACTTTTCTACTCTTCGCGTTAATAATTTTCTGAGCGCGTACACGTCCGCTCACTTTCGTACATAAATCGCAACTCTCTTTCTGTCCTTATAACCTAACCTTTCTTTTCTCCCTCTCGCGTACGCGTCTGCTCACTTGCGGAGGTCAATCATAACTCCCTCGCCCACGCTTCGGCTTCGGCCCAAGTTGCAGATTTTGTCACTCCCCACACATGCTCGTGACCGTGGTGGATTTGATGATCGCAGCTGGCGCGCTGCATCTTGCGACTCTGTGTTTAGGGGCGGTTATATTTAAATTCTTAGGCGTTAGGAGTCAATCAAAAATAAGCACATCCGATAAATGTAAATATTTTACGCTCCTTGCGTTTATTAAATATAAATACTGCGCACTCCTTGCGTCTAATAAAACTATACCTACAACTCGAACAACCCCTGCGCTTCTTGCGACTTAACAACTATCAATATAATACAGGTAACTCAAACAACCGATGCTCTTCTTGCGACTTAAAAACTATAAATATAATAAATATAACTATTTGTGAAGGGGCCGACGCGGCCTACTTCACACCTTTTTTTTTTTTTTTTTTTTTTCTCGACCTCCACTCGTGCGCCACTTGTAAAGGAGTAATGTAGCCAGGGTATAAACTCAGTCTGGCCAGGTACACCACACAAGAATATTTATATATTTTGGTGGGACTATAACGCGCGCGGCTTACAAGTTGGAAGGGGGAACGCTGGCGTCTGCACCAACGCGACGACCGACACACTGAGCAGCCAGAGTATAAGGCGACCCAGCTTGACTCGCGTACGCGCGTGTACAAAAAAACCAAAGAAAAGAAATAGAACGAAAGAAAACACACAGCAATTGCACTCCACTGGGTCACGGATTTACCGGCGACCAATTTATTCAGTTTCTATAAAAGGGTATATATACAAGAAAGCCTAAACCTAAATACATATATATATATACTTATATATATGAACTACGGCGAATTATCCCCTCTTACCTTATCTTTACTAAACTCTATGTCTTTGCTACTAACTCACTATCTTACTTTTCTACTCTTCGCGTTAATAATTTTCTGAGCGCGTACACGTCCGCTCACTTTCGTACATAAATCGCAACTCTCTTTCTGTCCTTATAACCTAACCTTTCTTTTCTCCCTCTCGCGTACGCGTCTGCTCACTTACGGAGGTCAATCATAACTCCCTCGCCCACGCTTCGGCTTCAGCCCAAGTTGCAGATTTTGTCACTCCCCACACATGCTCGTGACCGTGGTGGATTTGATGATCGCAGCTGGCGCGCTGCATCTTGCGACTCTGTGTTTTGGGGCGGTTATATTTAAATTCTTAGGCGTTAGGAGTCAATCAAAAATAAGTACATCCGATAAATCTAAATACTTTACGCTCCTTGCGTTTATTCAATATAAATACTGCGCACTCCTTGCGTCTAACAAAACTATACCTACAACTCGAACAACCCCTGCGCTTCTTGCGACTTAACAACTATCAATATAATACAGGTAACTCAAACAACCGATGCGCTTCTTGCGACTTAAAAACTATAAATGTAATAAATATAACTATTTGTGAAGGGGCCGACGCGGCCTACTTCACAATCATAAGAGCAACACTCGCGCTTATGTGAACGCCCTTTGCTTATTCGAAATTGTATACCAATAATATATCAGTAATGTTAGTGTGTTACTTTTTGTCTAAGTTATATAAGCAGCAAGTAGGCGAATCCAAACCCATAACATATTCTGGTGTGGGAAATTTTTCTAGACGCACCAAGTTTTGTTATGTTGTTTTTGGTTTTTTTTTTTTTTGCAATGACACCAACGAAAAGTAGCATTGCGGGCCCAACAACAACACTGACAACAACAACAAACGCTACGTGGGTCGTAAACCAATTGTCGAAGGCACACAAATTTGAAAAAAAAAAAGAATTTGCACTGTGCGAAGTGATACATGTACATAAAATTATGAAAATTATTTTCAAGCGCATTGTTACTTAATTGTGTATGCACTTATTCATTAAGAAGCGGAAATCCGTTTCGTTTTTGCAAGTGTAAGAACCTTTTTTATGACTTTTCTTTTGCGACGCGAAGGCGTCACTGCGCATTTGTTTTGTTTTTGTATTCTCGCTCGCGATCCAACCCTCAGCTTGTGCGACAATCAGGCGACAGTTGTTGAATGGGTACTTGTTGTAATTGTAATTTGTTTTTTAAAATGGGTAAAAAGTGCTCCAAATCGTATTGGAGGTACTTGAAGGAGTTTTCCAAATAAAAATTCCCTTCTTAGTGCTCACTTACTACCTGCATAAAAAATTGTGTGAAAATTTCAGCCTTCTAGCTCTTTTCGTTTAGGCTGTGGCTATTCCATTCTAGTCAGGACAAAATCTTTTATATATATAGAGATATTTGGACTTAGGTCAATTTGTGCAATTAGGGTACTTCGCACGAGTCCGAATAAGATGCCTACCTTTAAGGGATGCTACTACTTGAACACCAGGGCGATTTCTATATATGGTGCGTATCAGGTAGTTTATTTGTATATCCTGTAATTGCACCTGAGTTTAGGGACCAGAATTTAACAAAGGGTTTCAGGAAAGCATAACTGGATGAAAAACAAAAATCATGCATCTTTACAATAAGGAACGAAACAATAACGATAAGAATGGGTTTTCTTTCACGGTTATGTGTCATTAATTTCCCAGAAATGCATGCAACACAGTTTTTACCTATAACTTTTTTCACTTTTTTACCTCTAAAAACCACAGGGGCAATTTTGGGGATTTGAAAACTTTTGCATTAGACAAAGGAATAATCAAATAAATTATTTTGAAAATATGGCAGAGGTAAAAAAGGGTAATTTTTTTTATTTTTAATTTTCCATCAATGTTGGAAAATATTGAAAAAATTAATAGTTGGTAAGTATTGATTTACCTGGCCAAATGCAAAGCCAACATTATTATTTTTTTATTTTTTTAATAATAAGATCTATTAATAGATTCAAAAATAATGATGATCCGTTTCTTAGTTTTTGAATTATTGTATTTCAAAGCCGAAAAATTCACAAAAAAATTGCGATTTTTATGCAACACAAAAAATCATTCAACTTTGCAGGGCTATATCTTCTTAACAAAAAATCTGGTTGTATTAAGGATTGCAGATCTGAAATCGTTGGAAATTTTCTTATAAAGTTGGTTAATTCAATATTTTTAAGAGGCACATGCAATTTTTCATTTTTGCCACTTGTCTTGTTCTACGGGCGCCACTGTGCGTCGTATAAACGCAGAAAAAAGTAAAGATTTCAGCAATATTTCGGAGAAAACATACCGGTTGTTGCAGTTGCCTGAATTTCGGGAAGAAATTGCTGCTGGTCTTGTGGAATTTAAAGTAAAACGTGTAGCAGGTCGTCCAAGCAGTCATGCAAACAGTCGCTCAAACAGTATTGCAAGGGATCCACAACCGAGTGGTTCTAAAGTTGGTCAAAGAGCGAAACATCCAGTTGATGACTTTCGATATGACAATATTGGCCACTTTCTAATGTGGCTATTGAAAGAAGGTGGTAAAAAATGGTGCAAATTATGCAAAAAATCTCAAACGCAATGTGTTTCCTCGAAATGCAATATCCATTTGTGCTGCTCTTACGCCAAGAATTGTTTTTCGGACATTAAAATTCTCATAAACATTTTTTTTTTTTTGCCTTTTATATTATATTGGACGTAGATGTACTAACGAACAGTACAGTCAAGTGGCCCAACGATACCAAGCGATAACGCGCGGACCCACGCACAAAGCGACCCACCTCCCGCCCATCCGACAGAGGGGCGCTCCGCTTAACGTGCGGTAACGATGATCGCGAACATGCAGACAAATGACACAAAACTAACTTTTTTATAGAGCAAGTATTAGTGGCACTGTGTATTAAGTAGGAAAGATCGTTATAAATAGAACACAGAATACGAAAAGGGTTATGAAGAGCATAATTAGAATAACAAGTTTGAAGAATTATAAAATTTCTAGTATTTCTAATAGGAACAGCAAAGTTAATTCGGTTAATTAATTCAGAAGAATCAATTTCACCATTGATTAATTTGTGAAAAAAGGAAAATGCTAGCATTATTAAACGATCATTAAGAGAAGAAAGATCTATTAGTAAAAGTCTACTACGATAAGATGGCAAATTATTGTTAGTGTCCCAGTTAAGACCTCTAAGTGCGAAGAGCAGAAATTGTTTTTGTACCGAATCTATTTTATTCTGATGAATTTCGTATTTGGGAAACCATACACAAGATCCATATTCCAGAATCGGTCGTACAAGAGAAGTATACAGAGTTTTTGTTAAGTAGGGATCGTTGAACTCCTTTGACCAGCGCTTAATGAAGCCCAAGACACCAGATGCTCGATTAGAAATCGAATAAATATGCTTGTCAAACTTAAGCTTTGGGTCCATGACGATGCCGAGAAAATATATATTAAACAAGTAAGAAGGCTCTAGTTGGGAGAGCCCGACTAGAAGATACCCAGTTGCAATAAATATATTTAATTTATATAAGATTTTGGTATACTGGCTTAGCTTCCATCGATTAAGTTCAATATCTCCGGTGTTTCTCAACCGATTTGGACGAAATTTTCAGAAAAGTTCTATCATTATCCATTACTTCAACCCTAATTTTTAGATTTTCCCAATTCGATATTTTATTGTTATCGATATTATGTGTATATCGGAAACCAGAATAGTTATCGATAATTTGAAGCAAACTTGTTCTGCTCATGGTATAGGAGAACTTAAATACAAAATCAGAAGTCTCTAGCTCTTGTAGTCTCTGAGATCCACGCGTTCATACAGACAGACAGACGGACAGACGGACAGACAGACGGACAGACGGACATGGCTATATCGTCTCGGCTGCTGATGCTGATCAAGAATATATATACTTTATAGGGTCGGAGATGCTTCCTTCTGCCTGTTACATACTTTTGCACAAAACCATTATACCCTTATTTACCCATTTTATGGGTTAAGGGTATAAAAAGGGCAAACATCTAAAAAATTACATTACTTTACATTTACTGCAATTAAGATTTAAAAAATTTACTACACACCACATTTGAAAATTGTCTAAATCTCTTTGAAGCTGTTGAGCAGCTAGGGGAGTTGCAGCCAACGTGTATAATTTTACGTTATCAGCGTACACCAAAACCCGAGAGAACTTTAAAACCGATGGAAGATCGTTTATAAACAAAATAAATAATAAAGGACCAAGATGACTACCCTGAGGAACCCCTGAAGTGACCTGAACCGTCTTGGAAACGGACCCTTTAAATAAAACCCTCTGAGTTCTAAGAGTTAGGTAGTCTTTAATCCAAAGAACTAGAATATTTGAAAAGCCCAAGAGTTCTAGTTTATGTATTAGGAGATGATGATCTACAGAGTCGAAAGCCTTACTAAAATCAGTATAAATAACATTAGTCTGCAATTTGTCCTGAAAACCCTTGATAACAAACGAAGTAAATTCTTACAAGTTAGCGGTAGTAGATCTTTGTTTCAGAAATCCGTGCTGGCACTGTGAAATAATAGATTTACAAAGGTGTTGAAGATGGGAGGTTATTATTTTTTCAAAAATCTTAGGAATAGCAGACAACTTGGAGATACCCCTATAATTTTGAACATTACATTTGTTTCCTTTTCTATGGAGAGGAATAATAAATGACTCTTTCCAAATTTTTGGAAAGGAGCCTAACTCCAGGGACAAGTTAAACATTTTAAGCAACGGCTTTAAAAGACCATGAGCGCAGTGTCTAAGCACACAGCCTGGCACTCCGTCAGGTCCTGGGGAAAATATAGGTTTCAAAACATGTAGATTATTTAAAAGTGAGTTCTCAGTGATTTTCAGTCCAAAGATGCGATTCGAGCCATTAACCTGATAAGGGTAAGGCAAACCGACTTGAGATTGAAAAGAACTATAATACCCCGATTCCACTATGCTGCATTCTTCATTAACAGCAAGTCGGCAATATAGGTGATTCCACTATACATCCAATTGGTTTCGGCATTCTTTTTTAACAGGGTCTGTTAAAAGACAGCAGACAGCCATTTGTGTATTATACGTTTATATCTAATTGGAAGCAAATATGAGCTCGAACACAAATAAAATTAGTGAAGCCAAAAAAGTAAAAATTATTGCTTTAATTTGTGCGCAAAATGCAAACCTGGTTTAGCGAATATCCCAGTTTGTTTGGACATGCACTTGATGACAAGCTGTTTTACTCAAATCGGCACTGTTTAAACCAAGCATCGATTACAAATTTCATAGTACCGACTATGTTAAAGTTCTGTTCAGTGCTCTGTGATGTTAACTTCTAACATTCCCACTTGGTCGGTTTTCAACCAACTGGGAATGCAGCCAACCAAAGGGGAATATTTGAAAGAGATTCCCATTGTACAAATGGGAATCCAATACAAAAGAATGCAGCATCCCCGAGTACCATTCTGCTTGTAGTGGAATCAGGCTATAAGTCGTTTGAAAAAATTGGGCAAATATATTTTCAATCTCCTGATCAGAATTGGCGTTCGTTTCCTCAAAGAATACTTCCGTTGGGAGTGTCGATGACCTACGCTTCGCATTAACAAAATCAAAAAACCGCTTTGGAACCTGCTGAAACTGTAATCTACACCGAGTCAGGTAATTCTTATAACATTGGTTGTTTAAGATAGCAAAACTGGCACGAGCAATCAAGTAATCAGAATAGGCTACCGATGAGCCGCTTTTTCTAAATCTCTTGTAGAGTTTAGATTTTCGATTTTTGAGAATTGTCAACTCTCGGGTAAACCAAACAGGTTCATTAGACCTGTTTAGCTTACCAACCGGGACACATAAATCAAATAAAGAATATAAGGTATTGTAAAAAATACTGATTGCCACGTCCAAGTCGTCAGACTCGTAGAGGGGAGACCAGTCAGTTTGGGATAAAAGCAGGGCGAGTCACTCAAAATCAGTTTTCTTAAATTGACGAACTCGACTCAAAGGCATTTTGACATTGCAACGCGTCCAGGAAGGTAAATTAATCAACAGCTCCAACGTGGGATGGTATACGTCTTCGGGATAAGATATAGGCTGGGAACGGGAAACGAATGAACATGATGAATCCAAACAAAAATCAGATCAAGCATTTTATTAAGAGAATTTGGGAAGGCATTAATTTGACTCAATGAAATCCCAAGTAAGTCGATTAAAAATTCATTCGGGGGCGTGGGAGTCAGGGCACCAGAGTCAGGACAAGAAATCCAAGTAGCCTCAGCAATGTTGAAATCACCAAGAACTACAAGAAAATCGCGATCAGAAAGCAAGGCGGAGACAGAATGAATAGCAGATAGATGTGTCTCATAGATAGAGAGATCAGAGGAAGGAGGTATATAGGAATAAGTGATAAAAATGTTAATACCGTAAATATTTAGCTTTACAGCAATAAACTCTATATCAAAAGAACTATTTAATACGACTGTTTCAGAAGGAAAGTCAACATTCACAGCAATAAGCACTCCACCACCACGCCGAAGATTACGGTCCTTTCTATAAATAGAATATGTATAACATAGAATTTCGGAATTGAGAATGTCTTGCCTTAACCACGTTTCAGTAAAGGCAATGACATGGAAAGGGAAAGAAAGACTATTTAAGTATAAACTAGTGAGTTTACTACAAAGACCTCTTACATTCTGATAGCCAAGTAAGAAGGAGGATGTTAGTTTTTTGAACTATCAGTAATTGGGAGAGTTACCTTAGAACCAACCACCGGAAATGTAGATACAATCGGGGGCCGATTATTTTTTTTTGCAGTATACTCTTTCACAATTATGTGTTCTGGCCAAAATTCTTTGCAGCATATGGTGCAAAAATCTTGATTCGAAACACTGATTTTAAAAGACGAAATGTTCCGATCATAAGCAAATTTGAATTTCTCCACCGTGACATTGGCATTCGATTTGGCCTTGATATCGACCTTGACATCATCTGATGTTAAATCAGGGAGAAGCCTTGAAACAAATATTTGTTTTTTAGGTGGGACAGCAACAAATTTTTTAATTATATCCTCCACTGAGGCTGGTTTGGAAGACTCAGTCTCGGATAATTGAATATTTGGCTCTTTAGGTTTGATAGAGTTTTTTGTTGATTAACATCAACACTACTAACCACCAAAGGAACCGAAGGATCGGGGTCAGATAAGACAATATCCATTCGAGTTATTGTTATATCATCTAAGTTCTCAATAACTTTAGTAGAAGGGAAATGAAGATTTTTATTTACTTTACCCTTAGTATCGGAGCGTTTGGAGTATTTTCCAACGTCACAGAGCCCGATAACTGCCCAACGTTGGCCTTTTTACGCTTTGGAGAATCCGGTAAGAGATTTTTCTCGCTAAGGTTTCTCTGAACCGATGAGAATTTTTCACACAGTTTATTCAACTGACAGAAAACGCCCTCTAAGCCAAGCTGAGTTTCTATAAAACTTGCAATGTCTTTTTTTTTCTCCAAACATGACCAACACGGCCACTCTAAATTAGTAACCTTCAAGAGGTCTGAGATACGGCCATTAATGCCAGCACATTGCTCATGAGCAACATTTGTGCACATCCAGCAGCAGACAAAACCCATTTTTGAGTTAGCGCGGACTTGACAATTCGCATAGCAGCAAACAGACATTTTTATTGAATTTATTAAAAGAATATAAAAGTAAAAAAAATAAATAAATAAAAATAAAAAAATCTCTGCAGAAAATTGTTATTATTAAGATACAGGTCCACCCTAATGTGCAAATAGTAAAGCTACAAACAAAACTTACTTCACAGCTTCACAAACAAAAACGGCGCGAGCGCGACCACCGAAAACAACAAGAAACGGAGAAAAGTTTGACCGCGACCAACACCAACACAAAAGAGCGCGTTAGAGTAAACTATCAAGAAACGGTTTAATGCACTGCAGTGCTTGAAAAAAGAGAGAGAGAGTGAGCGTAAAACCACAAAAACAAAACAAAAGCAGGCGGCAGCAAGTTGAGCAAATTTTTCAGTATGCTGGACTGCAGTTTGTTGTTGTGCTTGGAAACACTTTAAAACAAATGCAAATTAAATCGTTAATTTAATGTCCACTTTGGGTTTAGGCAAACCGACAAACACAAAGTCACAAAACTATTAGTTTACACAAATTCGCGAAATTAATAGCAGAAATAAGACGCACAATAGTCAAAAAAGCGAAGCGCATAAAAAAAACACGTTCGATGCGATGCAAAGCAAGAGCACTGTTCACCTTTTTTATACCCTTAACCCTTAACCTTAAAATGGGTAAATAAGGGTATAATGGTTTTGTGCAAAAGTATGTAACAGGCAGAAGGAAGCATCTCCGACCCTATAAAGTATATATATTCTTGATCAGCATCAACAGCCGAGACGATATAGCCATGTCTGTCTGTCCGTCTGTATGAACGCGTGGATCTCAGAGACTACAAGAGCTAGAGACTTCAGATTTTGGATATAAGTTCTCCTATACCATGAGCAGAACAAGTTTGCTTCAAATTATCGATAACTATTCTGGTTTTCGATATACACATAATATCGATAACAATAAAATATCGAATTGGGAAAATCTAAAAATTAGGGTTGAAGTAATGGATAATGATAGAACTTTTCTGAAAATTTCGTCCAAATCGGTTGAGAAACACCGGAGATATTGAACTTAATCGATGGAAGCTAAGCCAGTATACCAAAGTCTTATATAAATTAAATATATTTATTGCAACTGGGTTCAGGGTATCTTCTAGTCGGGCTCTCCCTACTAGAGCCTTCTTACTTGTTTTACCTAGCTGCTATACCAATTGAGTGAATGTCTTGCAAACAAAAGTTTTGTGTTTATTTAACTTATTAAAGTAAAAACAAGTAAGAAGGCTCTAGTCGGGAGAGCCCGACTAGAAGATACCCTGAACCCAGTTGCAATAAATATGTAAATTAAATTTATAATTGACTTTGGTACACTGACTTAACTTCAATCGATAAAATTAGATATCTCCGGTGTTTCTTAACCGATTTGGTCGAATTTTTCAGAAAAGTTCTATCGTTACCCATTACGTCAACCCTCATTTACATTTTCCAAATTCGATATTTTATTCTTATCGATTCTATGTGCATATCGGAAACCAGAATAGTTATCGATAATTTGAAGCAAACTTGTTCTGCTCATGGTATAGGAGAACTTAAATACAAAATCTGAAGTCTCTAGCTCTTGTAGTCTCTGAGATCCACGCGTTCATACAGACAGACAGACAGACAGACGGACAGACGGACATGGCTATATCGTCTCGGCTGTTGATGCTGATCAAGAATATATATACTTTATGGGGTCGGAGATGCTTCCTTCTGCCTGTTACATACTTTTGCACAAAACCATTGTACCCTTATTTACCCATTTTATGGGTTAAGGGAATAAAAAAAAATTATTTCAGAGCAAGAAACACATTTTTACAGTTATGATACAATTTTTTCAGATTTAGATGTGTTAATAAAGAAAAAAGATCATCCAAAATTTTAGGGGGGGGGGGGGGGGAGGGTGGCAGAAGAGCCCGCTGCCGAAATACAGCATCAAAAATTTGCCTGCAACGCCCACCAATACTGCCCTTGCCACCCCATCCGCCCCAACGCTTCGTCAAAGGCGACGACCCCCAAAGAACTGCATCAAAGTTTTGGAGTCACGCCCACACAAAACTCCACCCACTTTTTACAAACTATAAGCTAGAGTCACCAAATTTGGTATGAAAATATCAATTGACATTCCACATAGATCTGCATCAAATTTTTGGATACCACGCCCACCCATACCGCCCCAGCCCCCCTTTCCCCACCTTTTACAAACTTTGAGCTAGAGAAGAAAATTTGGTATGAAGATAGCAATTGACATTCCACAAAGATATGCATCCCTAGCTGCATCGGAGAATCTTTAAGGCAGCATACACCCCTGCCGCATCCGTACCCCTTTGCAATCAGGTTTTAAAACTGGTAACGAGTATACCGCAGTGGGTTGCGTCCGACTGCAACGTTTCCACTTGTTTATTCTGTAATTTAAGCGAAATTTGTTTCCGGTAGCTGGCAAAACGTTAACATATCCAATATATTGGTATTTGTTGCAAATAACTAAGGTTTCCGAATATTTTAAATGATTGTATCGATGATATTTTAGGTTTTTAAAAAATATCAGTATGATTTGTTATATATCATTATAAAATATCGAAATATTTATATATATTATATGTATAAATTTTTTTTTTCCATTTTTTCCCACAAAAAACATAATAATCCGTTTCAAATGAGAAGATTTAATCCATAATAATTAGCAAGCAAAGCTTTTTATTTTGGAATTACCGTTTATTACACTGATTACATATGAAAGTTTATTTCCCGTATTTAATGTTCAGCGACTTTAAAAAACGCGCTGCGTTATATATTAAGCTATAATACGGATACGTGAGTCACAAATGACACATTTTATGTTGGAAGCAAGTCGCTCCGAAGGTACTGAACTACCAGAGGTAATAAGACACCGTAAGGTGAGTTTAGATTGTCCTGGCACATCTGCCTTATGCGAAGTGCAGAACATAAAGAGCTTACTTTCCAATGTAGTTTACGGCAAGCTGAGGTATAACTTAATCTCCCTATTTTGCGTATTTCCTGTATTTGTCTTAATGTTGTTATCTGTAACAAATAATATATACTTACAAAGTGTTTTTATTTAAAATAATATACGACAATTGAAATTCTTCAATATTTGCCTTGTACCGATCAGGCATTTTGAAGAAGGTGTGTTAGACCTTAACGCACCGGACAGGCATGTCATCCCTGCAAGTCATGAGGACAATGGCTTTTGTGATACCGTTTGCCTTTTTTCTATTATCTAAAATTAAAAAAAAAATTAATAAAATCAGATTACACATTGAAGCTTATTTACCTTTAAAAAGACTCTGCAATTTTGAATTGAATCCATTATTGTTGGATGATCTCCAGAGTTTTTCGAAACCTAATTATTTCATATACCATCACATGTATAAGGCATTTTAGAATTATAAATGGGGAAACAATCAAAATTTAATTTAACCCTGTATCCCGAGAAAACGCCGACTATTATAAAACACACAGAAAAAGTAAATAATAAATAAATAAAATACGCCACTGTGCGTGTACATAACTTTTTTTTGGTTACACTTCACAAAAATACCATGGTTATTGTTTTTAAGATGCGACGCTAAGTTAGTAGTGTTACCGCTTGTTTTGATAAGTTTTCCGCACAAATTACACTTGACTGTTAATTTTTTTTTTTTCACTGTAAATAAATGTGATGTCCATTTTTATCTAGCTATGCAATGCGTTTTGCGCTCGCCACATACTTTACAAGAGTGACCAACTCAAAATTATCTAAAAATGTCAAAAAAAATATATATACATCCCGATGTAAATACATCGTTTTTTTATAAAAATAATCGATATATTCATATTTCGATATATTATCAACAACCCTACAAATAAAATTTAAAAATTTTTATTGTTTTATATGTTATATTATTAAAATCATAGATTCGGCGGACCTTGTTTCAACCATTCAACCATTACCGTGGTTATTTAAGCACTTTTGAATGCAAAGCAGCACCAATGGTGGTTTTGCCACATTTGGGGGTTAAACATCGCCTACAAACATAGCATGCACGCCTAATAGTAGCTCGGTTTTGTGGACTTTATTATTTATTATTATTTATAGTCAGCTAGAGCGTGACATTAAATGAACAATTTATTTAAAAAATAGTAAAATAATAAGTAAAATAGAAAATAAATCGAAAATAATTAAAGTACGTTAAGCTCTGGGAATTCAAAAAAATTGGTAGTCAACATTGTTGCAAGGTTGGGAAAACCCAGAAAACCCATCAGACCACTTAGATTGTATTAAAGAACTTGTAATGACCAAGCATTTCAATTTCAATTTTTTTTAAAGGATCAATGTGGCGTCGAGCAAATATATGTTTCTGAAGATCCCCTTCAAATTGTGGACAACCATTTCTGTTTACCGAGTGAAAAAATTGATTCCCTGCGGCCTCCTGTACACTTCCCAATACCTGATCAAACCTATACCCTCTGTGAGATGACATTTACCTGGCATTTGTTTGGAGGAAAAGATTTTCAGGATTTATTAAACAACCAACAGAACAAGGAGAAGACAAAGTAAGTTCTATACATTTTATATGTTAAACAAGTAAAAATGCTCTCGTCCCCTGTACAAACAGACATACACTAAAGCAAGTTTCGAAATTTTGTTCGAAATTAAAAATTTAATCGTTCATTTGCATATCTGAAACAGTATGAGCTACAGACTATTTAAAACCACGACCATCCTATTATTTAAGAGAACTAATGCTCTAAATTCGGAGTCCAAAGCTTAAATAGTCTCTCTCTCTCTTTCTTATATTTTTGTACCGAGTTTGGTAAACAATTGTTACAGTGATCGCAAGTGTACGTTGTATGTTATAACGTGTGCATAATTGAATTTTCTTGGTAAATACTTATTTTTTATTTAATTTTCATTCGAGTTGACGCCGCATTGCTTAAAAATAAAGAAATGTAACATACATACGTACAGGTAACCCTCCTACAACACGCTTTTTTATAACGCGTTTTCGCTCCAACGCGGTTCCCAAAATACGGTAATTTTTTTACAACGCGCCTCCTACAACGCGATTTTTACGCCGCAACAATTTGTCGGTGGCGCGTTATTGTTTGCTTATTTATGCTGCTTCAATTTGATGTAGTAAGTCTCAAGAATGATAGAAAACCGTTATAATACGGCATTGGTTTCATTCACAGAGCTGCCACCGTGTAACGTTTTTCTCATATAAATTTTGGCCATACAAATTACAAGCAAAACCAGTGAATTTTACGTTGTTTGGCAACCTTTAAAAAAACACACAATAAAGTGCTCAGTGAGCAGTTGCAGCCAAAGATAGAAAAAATGTGTTAATAATTTGTAATTCAATTAGGACATGGAATGTTTTATTAACGAAATGGTTGCTACCATCAGATGGTGGATCAAGCTCAGATTCTGAACTAACACGGACAAAACGTCCAAGACAACTTATAATAAATGATGAAGAGAATTAAAAAAAATTATGTTTAATTTTTCGTTTTAATTTATTATTTCTGTCAATACGAATATTACGACAAATTGAAATTTTATTTTTGTTATGTTTAGTTTTTATGAAATAAATGAAGTATATATTATCAAATTACATAATATGTTATGTTAAAAAAAATACATATATTTAGTATGAATATATGTATATACGAACAAAATCCAATTTTTCAGTTTGGAACCAAACTCTGATTTTTGTATGGACTTCATGTCTCCTACAACGCGATTTCTTACAACGCGGCAATTTTCAGGAACCTAACCCCCGCGTTGTAGGAGGGTTACCTGTACACTCATATATTTTTGATGTGTTAAAATCTATACGCGCGGTAGCGTAACTATTGAAAGTCACACACTGTCGAACTTCTCTGCCGTAACTCACATGCATACCCCGCTGCCGTAACTCACACAGATTGTCAGTCAAAACTTTAAAAAGTATGAGGTTGTTGTACAACAATTGTCTCTGCCTGAAAACGACTATGATAGTATTGGTGTTGCGGCACAGAAAAGTGGTCGTAAAAGACGATGTCTCGCTCGTGAATTAACGAATGCTGTGTCTGTTTCTTTGCATTCGCTTTTTTTTGTTTGTGCTTAGATGCAGAGAAGCAGCCCACTGAGATGTTGGAGTCACGCAGTTCTGCTGTTTATGTTATGCCCACAACCAACCACAAAAAAATACTATTACGTACAAGCTTATTTATTTTTAAGTGCAAGGTTTCTGGGTTGGCAATTATTTATATATTTAGCTATAATATGAAATAGTGGATTGGCAAAAGTTAAATTTAGCTATAATAAAAAGTGTGAACTTGTGTGCATTCACAAAAGAAGCCAAACATAAATGTACTAGACGAATGTTGTATGTTGGATACCCTAATAAAATCTAAGTGCTATTATGGATATGTAGTTATAGAATATATTTGCAATAATTGCATATTTTGATTATCAGCAAAGTTTGGCGTTAGCACAAAACTGAGGATTATCTAAAAACAGTTTAAGAACAAGAAGAAGAAGAATAACAAGGAAGATGATACTTCCAACACTATAAGAGTATCCATCATTTATCATTCGTCTAGTGCAATTCTGTATTGCTTTGTTTGTAAATACACACACAAACACTCGCACTTACAGACTAAAATAGAGGCCTTCTTTAATACAAGAATGAACTGCCGAAAGATGAATCCAAATTTAAAAAGTAAACCCAAATTCAACAAGGAAGAAGGCTCTAGTTGGGAGAGCCCGACTAGAAGATACCCTGAACCCAGTTGCAATAAATAAATTAAATTTATGTAAGACTTTGGTATACTGACTTATCTTCAAGCGATAAAATTCGATATCTCCGTTGTTTCTTAACCGATTTTTTCAGAAAAGTTCTATCGCTACCCAATACTTCAATCCTCATTTTAACATATTCCAAACTCAATATTTTTTGTTATCGATTCCATGTGTATATCGGAAACCAGAATAGTTATCGATAATTTGAAGCAAACTTGTTCCGCTCATGGTTTAGGAGAACTTACATACAAAATCTGAAGTCTCTCGCTCTTGTAGTCTCGGAGATCCACGCGTTCATACAGACAGACAGACGGACAGACGGACATAGCTATATCGTCGCGGCTGTTGATGCTGATCAAGAAAATGTATACTTTATGGGTTCGGAGATGCTTCCTTCTGCCTGTTACATACTTTTACCATTATACCCTTATTTACCCATTTTATGGGTTAAAGGCCTGTACGCATGAGCCTCGTACAGCTCCCGTACAGTATACATGAGTTTTACGACCGTAACAACAAGTGTTGAAAAAAGCACATATTGTGGTGGTAGGCTAATAACTTGTTCTTAATAAATCGGAAATGCAACTGTGTTTTGTATACTTAAATATATATGCTTAAATACTTGAAGTAATGGGTAATAATAGAAGTTTCCTGAAATTTCGTCCAAATCGGTTGAGAAACACCGGAGATATCGAATTTTATCCCTTGAAGCAAACTCAGTATACCAAAGTCTTACATAAATATAGTTTATTTATTGCAACTGGGTTCAGGGTATCTTCTAGTCGGGCTCTCCCGACTAGAGCCTTCTTACTTGTTGTTCCAGAAAACGTGCCAAAGCAATAATACAGGTACAAACACACCAACAAACAAGAGTTAACACATCGCCCGTGAGTTCCAACACTCATTGATTATACCCTTCACAGGGTATATTGACTTTGTCATGAATCTGTAACGCCTTAAAGGAATGATGAGAGACCCCATAAAATATATTACAAAATGATCAGGACGAGCTCAGGAATTGATTTCTGTCTGTCCGTCCGTCTGTCCGTCTGTCTGTTTCAACACGATTTCCGGCCAAACGGCTGAACCGATCTTGATGAAACGTTCACAGATTGCTAAGATCATGTCGGGTTTGTTCACTATGAAATTTCATCCCGATCGGAGCATTCTACAATATAGCCACCATATAAATTTACCATATCAAACGATTTCCGGCCAAACTGCTGAACCGATCTTGATGAAACTTTCACAGATTGCTTAGATCATGTCGGGTTTGTTCACTATGAAATTTCATTCCGATCGGAGCATTCTACGATATAGCCACCATATAAATTTACCATATCAACACGATTTCCGGCCAAACTGCTGAACCGATCTTGATGAAACTCTCACAGATTGCTTAGATCATGTCGGGTTTGTTCACTATGAAATTTCATTTCGATCAGAGCATTCTACGACATAGCCACCATAGAAATTTACCATATCGTACTATCAATTGTTGTCTCTGTCGTGCACTTTCAAGTACCTACATGTCAATATGTTGTTTTTGTCGCACACAAACAAGTTAATGACGCTCAAGAGTAAAAATATTAGCGAAAAATTACCAACAACTGCACAGAAACATTAGAGGGGGGAGTATTGATTTGGCTGCGTGAAGGGTATCATAGTCTTGGCATAGCCAAAATTAAGTATGCGCCACTATGTTTTTTTTTATACCCCATAAAGTATATATATTCTTGATCAGCATCAACAGCCGAGACGATATAGCCATGTCCGTCTGTCCGTCCGTCTGTCTGTCTGTATGAACGGCTCGATCGCAGAGACTTCAAAATCTAGAGACTTCAGATTTCGAATATAAGTTCTCCTTTATCATAAGCAGAACAAGTTTGTTTCAAATTATCGGTAAATGTTTTGGTTTCCGACAAAAAAATAGAATCGATTACAAAAAAATTTCGAATGTGGAATATGTAAAAATAGAGGTTGAAATAATGCGTAACGATAAAACTTTTCTGAAAATTTCGTAAAAATCGGTTAAGAAACATCGGAGATATCGAATTGAAATCGATTGAAATTATGTCAGTTTGCCAAAGTCTTATATAAACTTAATATATAAATTGCAACTGGGTTCAGGTTATCTTCTAGTCGGGCTCTCCCGTCTAGAGCCTTATTACTAGTTTTAAGCTGGAATCCAAAAATCGAATAAACTCTTATCTCAATCTATATAAATAAATTAATCCTTAACTCTTATCTTTTGACTTAACTGAATAATTTATTATTTAATTATTAAATATCAATTTTTAATTAAAAATTGTGAAATATCTCTTATTTTTCAATCTTTACTATAAAAATTAAAAATTGATTTTAAATATCTTTTGAACCAAGCAGCATAGCACAGAAGTTGATATATGTATATTTATGATCTACACCTTAATACCTTTCTGATGATACAAAACATGTCCTTCAAAGATCAATTGTGAGGAACAAATTTGTATGTTGTCTTTATATACGGACAAAGGAAGAAAAAAAACAAAAAAAAAACGCTTTTTGGCTTTGTATGAGAAATAAAAAACACCCATAACAAAAAGTTTTTTGTTTCACTATTTATTTAACTTAAGAACAATGCTGGTACTCAATGCACAACTTTTGAAAATTTTATTTTTTTCTCTTCCCAATACGTCATATATTTTTTCCAACACTTTTGCGCTTTGGCCTTTACCAGCTCAACTCCGTCATAGCCATTTTAAGTTCTGGATCATCCTCATCGTCCGACTCCTCATTTCCCGATTACTCATCAAATGATTTTAAATAGTCGTATAACTGTCGTAGTGTCAGCTTGACTTTCGGTAATTGATAGTTTGATGACGAAGCGGGTTCTTCCTGTGATTCGTCGATCTGATATATAAAAATACAAGTTAATAAAAGTGGTAAATTTAATATAAAAAAATACCTTACTTAACGGATATTATTTGCCTCATCTGTTTAGTCAAATGCCTTCTTGCAATTAAGACTTTTTTTTTAAATCTTGAAGCAATGCCCTGTGCATCCGAAGATCCAAATATTTGCTGAGAGGGCCACTTCGTTTTCTTAAAGACAGCCTTCCTGATTTTCTATAAATCTCGCCAAATCGTTGCTATGAGCATTTTTATACCCTTAACCCATAAAATGGGTAAATAAGGGTATAATGGTTTTGTGCAAAAGTATGTAACAGGCAGAAGGAAGCACCTCCGACCACATAAAGTATATATATTCTTGATCAGCATCAACAGCCGAGACGATATAGCCATGTCCGTCTGTCCGTCTGTCTGTCCGTCTGTCCATCTGTCTGTCTGTATGAACGCGTGGATCTCAGAGACTACAAGAGCTAGAGACTTCTGATTTTGTATTTAAGTTCTTCTATACCATATGCAGAACAAGTTTGCTTCAAATTATCGATAATTATATATCGATATAAATAATATCGATAACAATAAAATATCGAATTTGGAAAATGTAAAAATGAGGGTTGAAATAATGGGTAACGATAGAACTTTTCTGAAAAATTCGTCCAAATCGGCTAAGAAACACCGGAGATATTGAACTTAATCGATTGAAGTTAAGTCAGTATACCAAAGTCAATTATAAATTTAATTAACATATTTATTGCAACTGGGTTCAGGGTATCTTCTAGTCGGGCTCTCCCGACTAGAGCCAAACTTACTTGTTCATTAAAATTATTATTTATTTTTTAGTTTAATTTTTGCAAAATTTCAAAATACCCTTTTACGCATTTTTCATGGGCACAGGCTTTAGCTTATCAAGCCTGACTAGGAAATGCCCTGAACCCTTATATTACCTATAGTATATGTATATATAAACGTATACATAAGTCTCTATTTACATTCAGACGGAAACCATTAAGCATATATGTATGTATGCAACACAACAAGAAGTTGTCTTTCGTTGGTGTCGGTCGTGTTTTTACGTGCTCTTGATTATTTATTGTTCTCTTGTGTTTGTGAACGGTGTTTTTTTTTTTACTCTGTTTAATCTGGTAAATAGTTTTAGCAGTGATTGCAAATATATGTTGTATATATTTACGTTTGCATAAAAGAGTTTGCCGAGTTTGTACTCACTTTAATTTGCAGTTTAACTGAGACTGCTCTGCCTCAACATAAAGAAAAAATAAAGTAAACATACGTTCATACTTACACACATATATTTAAATTATCATATTCTGTGTGATTACTAACAACAAACAGCTTGTCAGTTTTTTTTTGCTCTCGCTTTGCAGCTCTCCCGTTCTTATCCGCTATTATCTTTCGCACTTGCGGTTCTATCTGCCTACGCGCTTACGCTCTCTCATTTAAGCGCTCATTTGATACTCACTGTTTTATATTGCTCTTGCGGTGATACGTTTTACTTATACTTACCGTCGCCTTACTTTGTTTTGTGCTAGCATATTAGTTGCCAGATAAAACCTTAAATCAGTTTGAAAATGTTTGCATGCTGTAGCACCAATTGCAAAGTGGTTGGAACCACCAACCAAGATTTTATTTTGTGTGGATTGTGTGACAACATGATCCACATGAAATGTGCTGGCTTTACTCCCAAAATCAGGGACTTCTTTATTGCAGACACAGGCCTTAAATGGTACTGCGAGCCATGCAATTTAGCTGTTAAAGAATAGACCAAATTCATAAGGCAGACTCATGATGGCTTTAAAGCAGTGGTGGGCACACACAAATATTGTCACAGTTTTCACACGCATACAAGCACAATTTGCGTGCGCTGCAGCGAAAAAACGAAGTGTGATCAGTACAGTGCGCGCTACAAGTTAACGGTTACTCATTGTGCTTATTATGTATTAATAAATAATGCCACCTTGCAAAATATTTAACATTTCGAAAAACAATGTTATTGCAAATCAAGCATTTTGATCTGCAATTTTTATTTTATATGAAAAAAATTCATTCTCCCATTCGGGCATAAACATTTTAGAGCGCACTGTAAGAAATTAGTTTTCTTGCTAATGCGCTGCGTGGTGCCTGCCAGTCAATAGTTCGCCTTCAACTAAAAGTACAATGTTAAGTCTAATTCATGCTGCGGCACGATAACCAACGACGAACGAACAATCGTGTTCTAAAAATAGATTTCAATGCTTATAGCGTACGTGTGATTTCGTGCAGTCGGCAGCGAAAAACCCAGCGAGCTGCCTCGTGTGAGTTAGAAATAATATGGACGTCGACGTCTGCCCATCACTGCTTTAAAGCTATGCATGTAGCTTTTAATAATCTGCAAGCGTCGTTCAACGAGCTTGAGCTTCATTTCAAAAATGGCAAGGTGATTACCGAATCTCCGAAGCGTAAAAAGACTTCGGGTCCTAACCGACTTATTGCCCCACCTGTTCTGCCAACCAAACCCCTTCTAGTGCCTAACAATAATCCTTCAATTGGTTCCAATGCTAACCCACTAATGTGATTTAACTCCCCTGCTAGAAATCCTATAAATAACCTAGCCACTTTATCTTCCAAACCTTTGCATGAGCCCTCTGGTTCAGCAGCTCGTGTGCCTATTAATCCTAATAAAGGTACAACTGGGGCTCCCAAGCCTCTGGTTGTTGTACCACTCAATAAATTTGTTTTTATTTCTAGGCTGGCATCCGATACGTCATCGGATGATGTTGCAGCATATGTTAAAAGTAAATCGATTCCCCACTTATTGTTGTTGAAAAGTTTAAATTTAAACATGCAGTATATCTTCTTTCAAGTTGGGTGTACTGCCTGAACTTTTCTAGACAATTTGCTCTGAAAAGTTTTGGCCGCCGCAGCATGTCGTTAAGGAGTATACGGATAGGCGAATTAATAACAATAATGGTATAAGGATTAATAGTACACCGCCTGTTAGCCAACCTGTTGCCTCCACCTCGGCGGCAAAAAACTAACAGAAGTAATTAGCTTGGCGTTTCAAAATGTTAGAGGCCTTAACACTTAACTGGCTAAATTATATATTAACAGCTTATCTTTTGATTCTCAAATAGTTGCACTCACTGAAACCTAGTTTAAACCTGATATTTCTGATTATTCCATTTTTCCCACTAAATATAACTTGTACAGATGCGATCGCACTTCCCGCAAGGGGGGTGGTGCTCTCATTGCTGTTGACTCCTGTATTTCCTCTGAACAGATTCTTTCTCAGCATCTTCCGGACAAAAAGTTTTAATGTGTTAAAATATTACTAAACGGCCGTTCACTTCTCTTCCCAATACGTCATATATTTTTTCCAACACTTTTGCGCTTTGGCCTTTACCAGCTCAACTCCGTCATAGCCATTTTAAGTTCTGGATCATCCTCATCGTCCGACTCCTCATTTCCCGATTACTCATCAAATGATTTTAAATAGTCGTATAACTGTCGTAGTGTCAGCTTGACTTTCGGTAATTGATAGTTTGATGACGAAGCGGGTTCTTCCTGTGCATCGTCGATCTGATATATAAAAATACAAGTTAATAAAAGTGGTAAATTTAATATAAAAAAATACCTTACTTAACGGATATTATTTGCCTCATCTGTTTAGTCAAATGCCTTCTTGCAATTAAGACTTTTTTTTTAAATCTTGAAGCAATGCCCTGTGCATCCGAAGATCCAAATATTTGCTGAGAGGGCCACTTCGTTTTCTTAAAGACAGCCTTCCTGATTTTCTATAAATCTCGCCAAATCGTTGCTATGAGCATTTTTATACCCTTAACCCATAAAATGGGTAAATAAGGGTATAATGGTTTTGTGCAAAAGTATGTAACAGGCAGAAGGAAGCACCTCCGACCACATAAAGTATATATATTCTTGATCAGCATCAACAGCCGAGACGATATAGCCATGTCCGTCTGTCCGTCTGTCTGTCCGTCTGTCCATCTGTCTGTCTGTATGAACGCGTGGATCTCAGAGACTACAAGAGCTAGAGACTTCTGATTTTGTATTTAAGTTCTTCTATACCATATGCAGAACAAGTTTGCTTCAAATTATCGATAATTATATATCGATATAAATAATATCGATAACAATAAAATATCGAATTTGGAAAATGTAAAAATGAGGGTTGAAATAATGGGTAACGATAGAACTTTTCTGAAAAATTCGTCCAAATCGGCTAAGAAACACCGGAGATATTGAACTTAATCGATTGAAGTTAAGTCAGTATACCAAAGTCAATTATAAATTTAATTAACATATTTATTGCAACTGGGTTCAGGGTATCTTCTAGTCGGGCTCTCCCGACTAGAGCCAAACTTACTTGTTCATTAAAATTATTATTTATTTTTTAGTTTAATTTTTGCAAAATTTCAAAATACCCTTTTACGCATTTTTCATGGGCACAGGCTTTAGCTTATCAAGCCTGACTAGGAAATGCCCTGAACCCTTATATTACCTATAGTATATGTATATATAAACGTATACATAAGTCTCTATTTACATTCAGACGGAAACCATTAAGCATATATGTATGTATGCAACACAACAAGAAGTTGTCTTTCGTTGGTGTCGGTCGTGTTTTTACGTGCTCTTGATTATTTATTGTTCTCTTGTGTTTGTGAACGGTGTTTTTTTTTTACTCTGTTTAATCTGGTAAATAGTTTTAGCAGTGATTGCAAATATATGTTGTATATATTTACGTTTGCATAAAAGAGTTTGCCGAGTTTATACTCACTTTAATTTGCAGTTTAACTGAGACTGCTCTGCCTCAACATAAAGAAAAAATAAAGTAAACATACGTTCATACTTACACACATATATTTAAATTATCATATTCTGTGTGATTACTAACAACAAACAGCTTGTCAGTTTTTTTTTGCTCTCGCTTTGCAGCTCTCCCGTTCTTATCCGCTATTATCTGTCGCACTTGCGGTTCTATCTGCCTACGCGCTTACGCTCTCTCATTTAAGCGCTCATTTGATACTCACTGTTTTATATTGCTCTTGCGGTGATACGTTTTACTTATACTTACCGTCGCCTTACTTTGTTTTGTGCTAGCATATTAGTTGCCAGATAAAACCTTAAATCAGTTTGAAAATGTTTGCATGCTGTAGCACCAATTGCAAAGTGGTTGGAACCACCAACCAAGATTTTATTTTGTGTGGATTGTGTGACAACATGATCCACATGAAATGTGCTGGCTTTACTCCCAAAATCAGGGACTTCTTTATTGCAGACACAGGCCTTAAATGGTACTGCGAGCCATGCAATTTAGCTGTTAAAGAATAGACCAAATTCAAAAGGCAGACTCATGATGGCTTTAAAGCAGTGGTGGGCACACACAAATATTGTCACAGTTTTCACACGCATACAAGCACAATTTGCGTGCGCTGCAGCGAAAAAACGAAGTGTGATCAGTACAGTGCGCGCTACAAGTTAACGGTTACTCATTGTGCTTATTATGTATTAATAAATAATGCCATCTTGCAAAATATTTAACATTTCGAAAAACAATGTTATTGCAAATCAAGCATTTTGATCTGCAATTTTTATTTTTTATGAAAAAAATTCATTCTCCCATTCGGGCATAAACATTTTAGAGCGCACTGTAAAAAATTAGTTTTCTTGCTAATGCGCTGCGTGGTGCCTGCCAGTCAATAGTTCGCCTTCAACTAAAAGTACAATGTTAAGTCTAATTCATGCTGCGGCACGATAACCAACGACGAACGAACAATCGTGTTCTAAAAATAGATTTCAATGCTTATAGCGTACGTGTGATTTCGTGCAGTCGGCAGCGAAAAACCCAGCGAGCTGCCTCGTGTGAGTTAGAAATAATATGGACGTCGACGTCTGCCCATCACTGCTTTAAAGCTATGCATGTAGCTTTTAATAATCTGCAAGCGTCGTTCAACGAGCTTGAGCTTCATTTCAAAAATGGCAAGGTGATTACCGAATCTCCGAAGCGTAAAAAGACTTCGGGTCCTAACCCACTTATTGCCCCACCTGTTCTGCCAACCAAACCCCTTCTAGTGCCTAACAATAATCCTTCAATTGGTTCCAATGCTAACCCACTAATGTGATTTAACTCCCCTGCTAGAAATCCTATCAATAACCTAGCCACTTTATCTTCCAAACCTTTGCATGAGCCCTCTGGTTCAGCAGCTCGTGTGCCTATTAATCCTAATAAAGGTACAACTGGGGCTCCCAAGCCTCTGGTTGTTGTACCACTCAATAAATTTGTTTTTATTTCTAGGCTGGCATCCGATACGTCATCGGATGATGTTGCAGCATATGTTAAAAGTAAATCGATTCCCCACTTATTGTTGTTGAAAAGTTTAAATTTAAATATGCAGTATATCTTCTTTCAAGTTGGGTGTACTGCCTGAACTTTTCTAGACAATTTGCTCTGAAAAGTTTTGGCCGCCGCAGCATGTCGTTAAGGAGTATACGGATAGGCGAATTAATAACAATAATGGTATAAGGATTAATAGTACACCGCCTGTTAGCCAACCTGTTGCCTCCACCTCGGCGGCAAAAAACTAACAGAAGTAATTAGCTTGGCGTTTCAAAATGTTAGAGGCCTTAACACTTAACTGGCTAAATTATATATTAACAGCTTATCTTTTGATTCTCAAATAGTTGCACTCACTGAAACCTAGTTTAAACCTGATATTTCTGATTATTCCATTTTTCCCACTAAATATAACTTGTACAGATGCGATCGCACTTCCCGCAAGGGGGGTGGTGCTCTCATTGCTGTTGACTCCTGTATTTCCTCTGAACAGATTCTTTCTCAGCATCTTCCGGACAAAGAGTTTTAATGTGTTAAAATATTACTAAACGGCCGTTCACTTTATGTTACTTGTTCCTATATTCCTCCTTATTCTGATATTAACATTTACTCATCCCATCTGAGTTCCCTGCAACTTGTTTCGTCATTTTTGACAGATATGGATAATCTGATAGTGGTTGGTGATTTTAATCTGCCACATGTTGTTTGGTCTGTGAATGACACATCTTCGGCGATATTAGCAGTCACTTCTGATGACTTTATCGATGGCCTACTGGAGTTAGGCCTATCGCAAGTTAACAGGGTGCATAACTGTAGTGGTGAATGTTGGACTTAATATTTGTTTCGGACTCCGATTGCAGTTATACTAGTAGAATACCCCCTCTCGTGCTTCCGGAAGATACTTACCATCCAACCTTAGATTTATCCATCGAAATTCGTAGCCCTATTTCAGTATCTAAAAATACTTTATAAACCCGTTGCTTTCGTAAAACTAACTTTACTAAATTAAATTTCCTTCTTCAACATACTAATTGGTCTCGCCTTAATTCTTGTAGTGATATTAAACTGCCATAGCCATATTTTATAAGACCTTGAATTCGCTTTTGGATATTTGTGTTCCCCTCACTTGTTCTTCAAGTGATAAAAAACCACCTTGGTTTACGAGAGAACTATCGAAATATAAATATAAATAAATATCGTTGTAGATTCGATTTAATTTTTAGCATTGCATGGAGGACATCACATTGATTTACACATTTGAATTTAAAAGAGTTGCAACTGTTGTTTAACGGCACACAATTTACGTACGGATTACTCACAGCTATAGGAATATTTAAGCTAACAAATTTTTTGTTAAGTACATCTTACGCTTAGCAATTGTAATATGTTCATTAACATATAGTAAAAGTCTCCTAAGTACAATATAAAAGTCTTTGTTGCATATTTCAAAAACTTTAACATATTAAAGGCCCATACGCAGATGCTCGAACAGCGCCCGAACCATTAAATTTCATATAAAACAAGTAGAAACGTTGCAGTCGGACGCAACCGACTGTGTTATTCTCGATACCTGTATTAAAACGCAGTTTTGTGTTCTGTTTCCACAGGGCCACAGCTGTCGTCAAACCAGGCTCTCGGGCGTAAAACACACAATGAAAACATGAAAACACAAATTTAACTTGCTAATAAACAAACTTAGACCCCTTTTACACAATGAAGTTTTTTCATGAAGTTATTTTTCATTCTGTTTTAAAACATCTTCGCCAATCTGGTCGCATTTACACGATTAAGTTTTTTCATGAAGCATTTTCTTTGTAAATGCAACTCTGATATAAATTTATGATCAATAAACATACATCTTTGCCATCGATTGTATTATTTGTGAACATATAATTGATTTAAGAAGTATTATTATTATTATTATAATTTGGAACGAGGATCATGCACTGCGACCACTAGGATCTATTGTGCTCTCTTACTGTTTTGTGAGTTACAACTCCTCGAACAGCCCGATCGATCGCAGGAACGCGACGATGTGGCATGGTCGGAGAGCCCTCATTTTTTCTGTAGACAGAAAGAGGCTCCCCAGAAGAGACAGCCTCAGTCGGCTGATGGCGGGACACTCCTCAAGCAGGTGCTCTGGAGTCTCATCCCCCTCGAGACACAGTCTGCAAAGACTGTCTTCCCCTAACCTGAGATTATGCAGATGCTTGCGCAGTCTGCAGTGCCCGGTCAAGATACCCGTGACTATACGAAGAGATCTTTTGCTCAACTTCAGACAGTCCTCAGTTCTCTTCTTGTCATAACTACCTAGCAGTCGCTTGCTCTGTCTTGCCCCATGTGAAAACCGCCAAGCGTCCTCGCATGCGTTGAGCAGATCGATGCGACTGCTCTGACTGATAAACCCTGGTCCTAGCCCACAGAAAGGTTCAGGGCCCTGGAAAGGAGTGCAAGCTCCTCTCCTGGCCAAAATATCGGCGACCTCATTACCGGGAACACCCGCATGTCCCGGTACCCAATAGATGGTGACTTTGTTCTTACTGCCCAACCTATTGAGTGCTTCGATACATTGCCAAACCAGTTTGGAGACGATTTTATAAGCACTAAGTGCTTTGATCACTGCCTGGCTGTCGGAGAAAATGGCTATGTCTCTATGAACGTATCCCCTCTCAAAGTTAAAGGTAGCACATCTTTCAATCGCGTGCACTTCCGCTTGGAAAATGCTGGCGAATTTGCCCAGGGGCTCATGATACTTGAGTCGGGGTCCGCAGACTCCAGCTCCAGCATGATCCGTCCGTGTACCATCTAATAGCATGTGGTTTCACATTATAGGTGGTTGACAGACTAGTCCATTCTGCTTTATTGCTAAGCTCCGTTTTAAAGAGCTTCTCAAAACTAAAACTGGCCATCTGCGCATCTTGCGGAAAGGCCAACAGTGTGCCAGTTGCACTAGTAACAGGGGTGATTGCGTTCGCTCCTGTCAATCTCATAATAGACCTGTTCGCACTGTGTTTGATGTAGACATGCAAAGGCGGAAGTCCTAGCAGTACGTCCAGTGCTGAGGATGGGCACGTACGCATTGCGCCCGAGATGCACGTGCAGGCAAGTCTCTGGAGTTTGCCCAGTTGCCGTTTAGTGACACCTAGGTCAACACGTCCTGCCCATACCACAGCGCGGTAGCTGACTATGGGCCTCACCATTGCTGGGTACATCCACAGAAGGATTTTTGGGGACACACCCAAATTTTTCCCTGCGAGAGATCTATAGCAAATTAGGGCTATTGTAGCCTTGCGTACCGCATGCTCAATATGCTGTTTCCACAGTAGTCTCTTGTCCAAGATTACCCCCAGATACTTTATCTCGTTAGAGAGTGGTACCCCAATAGATATGGGTCTTATGGAATTTAACTTGTAACGATTGGTGAAGGCGACAATTGTGGTTTTTGCTGGATTGACATTCAGCCCCACGTAAAGTTTAAGACCCAGAGTTATTCTATCACATAGCGTGCTCGCGAAGTTGCCTTTACAGACAATGGTAATGTCATCAGCGTAGCCTTGGCATTCAAATCCATTATCTGTAAGTTTGACTAGTAGCTCGTCCACCACGAGACTCCAGAGGAGAGGTGATAGGACACCCCCCTGTGGACAACCTCTGGTGGTTTGGGCCCTGACCGTCAAATTGTTGACAGTGACTTCCGGAATTCTAGTGTCAAGGAGCTTGCCTAGCCAGAGAGTGGGTCCTGGCTCAACCCCTTTTCCCTGAAGCGCCCTAACCACAACATCATGTGCTGTGTTATCAAAAGCACCCTCTATGTCCATGAAGGCACAAAGAGCAACGCCTTTGGCCTTCACTGAGCATTGTAGACTGTTTACTAGGTCTAGGACAGCCGATTCTGTCGACTTTCATTCTCTATAGGCATGTTGGTGATCATGCAGGGGACTGGACACTAGTTACGAGATCCTGATGTGATTTTCAACTATCTTTTCAAGGGTTTTTAGTAAGAAGGATGTCAGGCTGATCGGCCTGAAAAATTTGGGTTGGAAGGGATCCTTTTTCCCCACATTCGGGATAAAGATCACCCTGGCCGTCCTCCATGCCCTAGGTATGTAGCCCATAGCTAGGCTACCCCGGAAAATACGAATGAGGAACACCATAAGCTGTTCCATCCCTTTCTGTAGATGGACGGGGAGGATACCGTCCGTACCTTGGGCCTTGTAGGAACTAAGCGTACCAATGGCCCATCTTATTCTTTGCTCTGTTACTATGGCTGCAGCCAGGCTCCAGTCCGGTTTCCTGATGGGAACCGTTTCGTAACAGCTGTCAGTGTTGGTGATGGTTTAACAAAGTGGAAAGTGAGTTTGCAGGAGAAGTTCTGCCTTTTCCACCTCATTTTCCGTGAAGGAACCATCTGGCCTCTTAAAGCAGAGTTCGGACAACACTTTGGCTTTCGAGATCGACTTAAAGACTCTCACAGCAGGTGTGGCCGGCTCTAGGTTGGAGCAAAATCTCCGGAAATGAGCACGTTTGCTGTACCGGATTTCTTTATTGTATTCTGTTAGTTTCTTGGTGTATAAGTCCCATCTGTAACTATTCTTTTTGGCTGTATTAAACAGCCTCCTGACCTCTGCTCGAAGCATACCAAGCTTTTTATTCCACCAAGGGTTATCCCTGTTGGACTCTATGGAGTTGGTTGGACAACTTGCATGATAGGCATGCATGATCGTCTCGCCAACTTCTATCGAGAATTGCTCTAGCTCTTCCTGAGAAGAGACCCTCCTACTATGGTTTAGTCTGCTCAGATTTAACCCCAGGTGTGACTGGTAGAGCGGCCAGTCAGTCCGCCGGGGATTCCTGATGACTTTACTAATCCTGAAATTACTACTAATGTCGAAGAGGATGATCCTGTGATCCGACATTGACGGTTCTGTTGAGACCCTCCAGTTGTAAACCAGCCCAGAGGCCCTCCCATTGCCGAAAGTAATATCAAGTACTTCGGCTCTATTTTTGGTGATAAAAGTGGGTTCAGCCCCCATATTGAACACCATAAGATCATTAGCTACGAGATAGTCAAGCAAGCACTCACCTCTACTGTTGTTGTCCGTGCTGCCCCACGCAACGCTATGCGCGTTTGCGTCGCATCCCAGCAGCAATGGGAGTTTGTTGCTGCTGCAGTGTGCCACCAGATCCTGAACCTCTGTTGGGGGGGCTTCCGCATTATCTCCCGGGAAGTAGGCTGACGCCACCACCACACTCCCGAACTCGCCAGTGATTAGCACTGCTACAAGGTCCCTGCTGAGAAATTTGGAGAGACAAAGAAAGTTAGTGTTCTTTCGGACCAAGATGCATGCTCTTGGCGATGTCTCGCTAATATCTACAACTAGTTGTGAACTTACTTGATCAAGGCCGCAGATCCTACCTCTGACGACCCATGGCTCCTGGATGAGCACCAGCCCCAGGTCAGACCTGGAGAACAACCTGCTGATGACAGCCGAAGCTTCCCTCGCGTGATGCAGGTTGATCTGTGCCACGCTGGTGGTCAGCATCCTTAGAGCTCAGGTTCCCCTTCCGAGAGTGTCAGATAAGCCTCTGACAACGTCCCGGTGGGTGTCTGCTCATCATCGGATGGCTTCTCATCGCTCCCAGAGCCTACATCGCTGCGCACGTGTAGCCGTGACAAGTCCGAGTCCAACTCGGCTTCCCAGGCTGCAATCGCTTCTGCTTCGGCTGCCTCATCGGAGGGTGCTGCAGCAGAAGAGGTGCCAGGCACTTCGTCTGCTAGCACCTTCGCAGCCGTCTCTTTCGCGGCTTGCTTTTTGTGCAGCCGGCACCTCAGCTGACCAAATCTGAAGCTCACCATCATTCCCCTATTACTGAGGAGTGTTAGAGCTTCATCCTCCAAACCAAAGGTCAGCACCTTTCCGCCCTTGGTTTCAAGGCGCCTGAGAATACGCCACGTCTCGGTGAGAAGACCCTTATTCTGCTCAATGAGCAGTCCAAGGGATTTCTCCACCGTCTCACCAGCCGTGCGTGGCAGGTACACCGTGACGATATTGGTCTCCGGTATCTCACCTTGCGGGCATGTGCGGAGTTCCACACCCACTGCGGCACTGATGCTGGGCACCTTCAGCTCCAGCCACTTCCTGGCATCCTCGTCCAGACAGTCCACTAGGACCAGACCATCCCGGAAAAGGATGCCATTAAAGTTGAGGCTGGCGGTCCAGCCCTTCCTCATCTCCTCTACCAGAGCTGACTCCACCGCCGACAACTCCTCCTTGGTCAGCCGCTTCCCCGGGAATTCACGAGCCAGTATAGCAAGGTTCGTGCCCTTAGCTACACTGGCATACGTGGCCGCCTTCGGTCGCTTCGAACCGCTTGAAGTACCTTGGCCCTCCGGAGTTGCGTTGCCCCTACTTTTCGGCCTCTTGGGGTCGATGGGGATTTCCGTAGGCGACGTATGCTGGAGAGGTCGCTTCTTCCCCGCCACGGCCTGACCGTCGCACAGTGGGGCCATTTGAGTTTTTTCATATCAACATCATAACTTTTGAACCAAATGAGATAATCGAACAATTTAAAAAGCATATGATAGATAATTAATCAACCTATAAAATGTTTGAAATGAATTCTACGATTTTTCTGTGCCTATTTATGGGTATGCAAAGTTGAAATTTGTGGAAAAATCAACTTTACGGGAAGGAAAAAAAATATTTTTTAAATTTTTTGAATTTTATTGTTTCGTTTTAATGGTTTTTATAATCTAAAATTAATATTAAAATAATTAGAAATAGATTTTTTTTTAATATTTATTTTTTTATTAATTTTTTGTAAAATATTCACCACAATCCTGCATGTTGGTTTTTACAGCGACTTCAGTAAACTCCGTATGCAGTGGTCGTGAATCTAATTTTGCTTTCGAAACATGTTTGTATCCCGGTAAAATGTCAGCTCCATGTTGCCTCAAAGATGCCCTTAGTATCTCATATTTCTCTTTAGAAAGTTCCAAGTCCATAAACAACGCCAAAGCTTCTTCGGAACCATACTTCTTAAGGTTTGAGCTTGGAGGCGTGGGAATGCCTTTCTTGATTCTTTGAAGTCGCGGTGGGCTTGCAATAGCAACTGCTTTTGTAATGTGTGACCTTACTTTTTCAACATCCTTTGTATATCTAATAGACAGCGCTTCCGATAAATGTTCCGTAGATAAATCATTTGTTGAATCAGCGAGTTGCCTCTTTCTTGTTAAATTTGAACACTCTTCCATGCCTTTAGTCGGCCTTCCTCTTGCTCGTCCGGTGGATGTGCTGGGTTCATCTTCTGTTAATGTACCCAGGATGGTATCACTATTAAGCCAGTCCTGGTGTTTGGTGTTGAATCTCTCAGTCATTCTGTTTGTTTTCATCCATCGTGTGTCAATTGCTTTCTTCATACCAAATTTGGTGACTCCAGCTCGAAGTTTGTCAAAAGTGGGGAAAGGGGGGCTGGGGGTAGTATGGCTGGGCGTGGCATCCAAATTTTTGATGCAGATCTTTGTGGAATGTCTATTGCTATCTTCATACCAAATTTGGTGACTGTAGCTCGAAAATTGTAAAAAGTGTGGAAAGGGGGGCTGGGGGCGGTATGGGTGGGCGTGGCATCCAAAGTTTTGATGCAGATCTGTGTGGAATGTCAATTGCTATCTTCATACCAAATTTGGTGACTCTAGCTCAAAGTTTGTAAAAAGTGGGGAAAAGGGGGCTGTGGGCGGTATGGGTGAGCGTGGCATCCAAAGTTTTGCTGCAGATTTATGTGGAATGTCAATTGCTACCTTCCTTCCAAATTTGGTGACTCTAGCTCAAAGATTGAAAAAGGTGGGGAAAGGGGGTGGTGCAATAGCGTACGCCTCACGTACACTTGGAAAAAATGAGCCTTAATTGGCTCAAATTGAAAAGGAACTGTTGGAAATTGTAATTGCATGTGAACGTTTTCACTATTACCTTTATGGATGGGAGTTCACTGTGCAGAGTGATCACAAACCTCTTGAAACACTTGTATTGAAAGACATAGATGATATTTCTGCAAGGCTGCAACGAATGTTTTTATTCTTGTTAAAGTATCCTAAATTGGAAATTAAGTACGTCCCTGGAAAGCAAATGCTAGTAGCAGATTGCCTGTCCCGTGCACAGGTTATGTTTCTGTGCAGTTGTTGGTAATTTTTAGCTAATATTTTTACTCTTGAGCGTCATTTACTTGTTCGTGTGCGACAACAACAACAATTTGACATGTAGGTACTTGAAAGTGCACGACAGAGACAACAATTGATAGTACGATATTGTCAATTTGTATGGTAGGTATGTCGTAGAATGCTCCGAGCGGGAGGAAATTTCATAGTGAACAAACCCGACATGATCTAAGCAATCTGTGAAAGTTTCATCAACATCGGTTCAGCAGTTTGGCCGGAAATCGTTTTGAAACAGACAGACGGACGGACGGACGGAAATCATTTCCTGAGCTCGTCCTGATCATTTTGATATATATTTTATGGGGTCTCCCATCATTCCTTTAAGGCGTTACAGATTCATGACAAACTCAATATACCCTGTTTCACATGTGTGAATGGTATAAAAATATTGATCTGATGCAATGGCCTGCTCGCTCCGCTGATCTCAATACAATTGAGAACTTGTGGGGCATTTTAGTTCGCCGTGTTTATAAAGAAAATCGGCAATTTGAAACGGTCGAACAGCTCAAAACCACAATAGTTCAAGAATCGGAAGCAATTGAAAAAAAAAAAACTATTGACAACTTGATCAAGAGTATGCCAAATCGTCTGTCTGTCCGCCTGTCCGTCCGTATGGTTTCAAGTTTTTTCCACACTCTTCAAGCTAGAGACTTGAAGCTTTCCAATTCTCTTTATCAATGGGATAGTAAATAAAAGTGTCAAGATTGGGGTTCTACGATATCTGGGGAGCTGGCAAATCGTGGCAAGTTGTGGAGCTAGAGCCACCAAATTTGGTAGGAAGATAGCTGGCAACAACCGCTCCAGCCACTTCCTGGCATCCTCGTCTAGACAGTCCACTAAGACCAGACCATCCCGGAATAGGATGCCATTAAAGTTGAGGCTGGCGGTCCAGCCCTTCCTCATCTCATCTACCAGGGCTGACTCCACCGCCGACAACTCCTCCTTGGTCAGCCGCTTCCTCGGGAATTCACAAGCCAGTATAGCAAGGTTCGTTCCCTTAGCTACACTGTCATACGTGGCCGCCTTCGGTCGCTTCGAACCGCTTGAGGTACCTTGGCCCTCCGGAGTTGCGTTGCCCCTACTTTTCGGCCTCTTGGGGCCGATGGGGATTTCAGTAGGCGACGTGTGCTGAAGAGGTCGCTTCTTCCCCGCCTCGGCCTGACCGTCGATACGCCCAGCTGGAGATGCGGTCGGGGCCCGATGCTCCAGCGCTCTCTTGCGAGCCTCTTCCGGCTTCAAGCCACGCTCGAGGTACCGGAGGTACCATTTGCGACCGGATCCGCTGAGGCCTTGCCTTAGCGGGTCGCCAGAGCCGCCAGGCTGACCCGGTGCCGGTAGAGGCGGCTTCTTTTGCAGCCTCTTCTGTGGAACAGAAGAGGGTGTTGCGGCGTCTCCCCCGCTTGCTGCATTAGCACGCGGGGCAGCCGCCGGCGCAGTGCCGGGCACTGCAGACCCACCCCCTACGTCCGTCCGTTTAGCGGCCTGCTTGGCCGTGCTTTTGGGGGCCTGGCCCCCACGCGGCGTCAGCTTGCCGCCTTTGTCCAGAGCCACCTCTTCCATCCGCTCTGCTGTTTGGGTTGCGGTTAAGCCCCGCATATCATTCAGAAATTTATTATTTTCCATATAA
Organism: Scaptomyza flava; assembly: GCA_030179655.1. NCBI lineage: Eukaryota > Metazoa > Arthropoda > Insecta > Diptera > Drosophilidae > Scaptomyza > Scaptomyza flava. Next base: position 45,359,541 of record JARNME010000012.1, read on the forward strand.
ATCCCACGAGTGTAGGGGAAAGTGACTGCAAACCAGCCAATGAGCACGGACCACATAACACTCTGGCTTAGGGGGGTGAAGTGGCACCCTTGCCTCAGGACGTCACCACTGCCCGTTGTGAGATGTGGGGGGTAGGAGTTTGGTAGGAAAAACATGTGTAGGAGAAGGGTGTGTGTAAGACTATGTTAAGAAGGCGGTCAGACAAGCGCCTTGTCGGTCCCACACAACGGTGTGGTACCCGCTGTTGTCCGGGACTGCTTGTTCACGACAAGTCGCTATTCGCAGCTTACCTCTACTAGAGGCCTTGCGCTATCCGCAACCTGCGACCCTTCCGGTGGCCTCAGCTTGCCCACCTCAGAACCATCTCACTAGTTCATCGGCACCAGAATTCACTTTGTAAGCCCTTACTTAAATTATTTAACTTGTCTGTTGACTCAACAGTGTTTCCTGCTATATGGAAGGAATCTTTTAACATTCCACTCCATAACAATTTTTCTAAGGCTAACGTTAAAAATTATAGGGGCATATCCAAGTTGTCCGCCATTCCTAAAGTCTTTGAAAAAATTATATGTTCTCAACTGCAACACACATGTAGTTAAATTATATCGCCTTATCAACACGGCTTTGTTAGGTGTAGATCTACTACCACTAACCTTCTTGAATTCACTTCGCTTGTTATCAAAGGGTTTCAGGAAAAAATGCAAACTGACGTTGTTTACATCGGTTTAAGTAAGGCATTTTATTCTGTTAGTCATTCTGTGTTGCTTCAAAAATTAAATATGATTGGATTTCCATTAAATCTGTTATTGTGGCTTTCGGAGTACTTGTGTGGTCGAACACAAAAAGTTGTTTTTGAATCGTCAGTATCTCAACCTATTTTTGTTACCTCTGGTGTTCCCCAGGGTAGTCATCTTTTACATTTGCTATTTAATCCGTTTATTAACGATCTTCCAGCTGTTATTACAACTCTTTTGTGTATATGTTTGCTGATGATGTGAAGCTATGTTTCACCTATAACGATGCTTCCTTAATTAATTTACTTCAGTCGGATTTGGGTGCATTGTCAGCCTGGTGTCGTTTTAACTTACTCAATCTGAATTGTTATAAATGTAAAGTCATGTCTTTTTGTAGAAGTACCCCTCACCACTTGACCGCGTGTTTGAAATTAAAGATTTAGGCAGTATTCTTTATCCTAAATTAAAGTTTGAGGCTCATATTTCGTATATGGTCAATAAGTCCATTAATGTCTTTGGCTTCATCAAGCGGTGGTCGAAAGAGTTTAATGATCCGTATACCACTAAAACGCTTTTTACATCCTTAGTACGTCCCATCCTGGAGTATGGATCTTGTGTGTGGTCACCACAAAACTCGATTCACCAGGATAGAATTGAATCTGTGCAGAAGAAATTTTTTCTATTTGCCCTTAGAAGTTTTAACTGGGTTCCTGGAGTTGACTTACCCCCGTATTCAAGTAGACTCCTTTTGATAAATCTTCCCTCCCTGTTAAACCGTAGAACTGTGCATGGAGTATTATTTATTACTAACCTAGTTAATGGTGAAATCGACTCATCAATTCTTTTGAGTCGAGTTAAATTTAATGTCCCAATTAAATCTTCACGTAACTTTTTACCCCTTAGCCTTGATCGTTGCTTCAGCAACTATTTAATTCATGAACCATTTCGTGTTATATGTTCTGACTATAACAAACTTTATTCTCTTGTCTCCTTGAAGGCCCCTACTCCAGTACCAAAAATATTGATCATTTTTGCTTTATCTAATCGTAACCACTAATTACTAATCTATCGTTGGTCTGATAGGGTTTTCTGGGTTTTTCCCAATCCTCGCAACAAATGTTGGACTGCTCAATTTTTTATTGAATTTCCCAGAGCTTTAACTTTGACTTTTAGTTATATTTTCAGATTTATAGATATTATTCTATATTGTACTTAATTGAATTATTTTAACTATTTTAAATTTAAACAAGTGAAAACGTTGCAGTCGGACGCAACCGAATGCGGCATACTCGATACCAGTATTAAAACAGGTAAAAAGAGGCCTGATTGCAAAGGGGTACGGATGGGACAAGGGTGTACGCTGCCTTAAAGATTCACCGATGCAGATGGGGATGCCACCAACGATCTTCCTTCCAAATTTGGTGACTCTAGCTGAAAGTTTGTAAGAGCTGTTGAAAGGGGGGCTGGGGGCGGTATGATTGGGTGTGGCATCCAAATTTTTACTGCAGATCTTTGCGAAATGTCAATTGCTATCTTCATACCATATTTGGTGACTCTAGCTCGAAAATTGTTAAGTGTGGGGAAAGGGGGGCTGGGGGCGGTATGGGTGGGCGTGGCATCCAAATTTTTGATGCAGATCTTTGTGGAATGTCAATTGCTACCTTCATTCCAAATTTGGTGACTCTAGCTCGAAAATTGTAAAATGTGGGGAAAGGGGGGCTGGGGCGGTATGGGTGGGCGTGGCATCCAAAGTTTTGATGCAGATGTGTGTGGAATGTTAATTGCTATCTTCATACCAAATTTGGTGACTCCAGCTCGAAGTTTGTAAAGAGTGGGGAAAGGGGGGCTGGGGGCTGTATGGCTGGGCGTGGCATCCAAATTTTTGATGCAGATCTTTGTGGAATGTCAATTGCTATCTTCATACCAAATTTGGTGACTCTAGCTCGAAAATTGTTAAATGTGGGGAAAGGGAGGCTGGGGCGGTATGGGTGGGCGTGGCATCCAAAGTTTTGATGCAGATCTGTGTGGAATGTCAATTGCTATCTTCATGCCAAATTTGGTGACTCTAGCTCGAAGTTTGTATACAGTGTGGAAAGGGGGGCTGGGGGCGGTATGGGTGGGCGTGGCATCCAAATTTTTGATGCAGATCTTTGTGAAATGTCAATTGCTATTTTCATACCAAATTTGGTGACTCTAGCTCGAAAATTGTAAAAAGTGGGGAAGGGGGGGTGAAATGGGTGGGCGTGGCTCCAAAACTTTGATGCAGATTTTTGGGGGTCGTTACCAGCTATCTTCCCACCAAATTTGGAGGCTCTAGCTCCACAACTCTGGAAGATACACGCATTCCCGTTTTTGACGAAGCGTTGGGGTGGATGGGGGCGGCTAGGGCAGTATTGGTGGGCGTTGCATCCAAACTTTTGATGCAGTTTTAGGGGGTCATTATCACTTATCTTGGCACCAAATTTGGTGGCTCTAGCTCAAAAACTGTGGGAGATATAGCCATTTCTGATTTCAAAATGTGGGGGGGCTGGGGGCGTAATGGGTGGGCGTGGCTCCAAAACTTTGATTCAGTTTTTTGGGGGTCGTTACCAGCTATCTTCCTACCAAATTCGCTGGCTCTAGCTCCACAACTCTGGAAGATACACGCATTCCCGTTTTTGACGAAGCGTTGGAGCGGATGGGGGTGGCTAGGGCAGTATTGGTGGGCGTGGCATCCAAACTCTTGATGCAGTTTTTGGGGGGTCCTCATCACCTATCTTGGCACCAAATTTGGTGGTTCTAGCTCAGAAACTGTGGGAGATATAGGCGTTTTTGACTTTAAAATGCCGTGGGGCTGGGGGCGGAATGGGGGGGCGTGGCTCCAAAATTTTTGATGCAGTTTTTTGGGGGTTGCTAGTAGCTATCTTCTTACCAAATTTGGTAGTTCTAGCTGTAAGGATGTGCGAAATATGTGGATTTATTGGTTTTGAGTTATCGAATTTATCGATTTGCCAGCCCCCCAGTTATCGTAGAACCCCCATCTTGACACACACTTTACTATCCCATAGATAAAGAGAATTGGAAAGTTTCAAGTCTCTAGCTTGAAGGGTGTGGAAAAAACTTGCACACATACGGACGGACAGACGGACAGACACCATGACGGACATTGCACAAAACCAATATACTCTTTACCTTCGGTATCGAGTATAATTAAATTTGATTCATTTTAATGTCAGCTGCTCTTAGCTGACAATAAATAAATAAATATACCATGAGCAGAACAAGTTTGCTTAAAATTATCGATAACTATTCTGGTTTCCGATAGACACATGTAATCGATAACAAAAATTATCGAATTTGGAAAATCTAAAAATGGAGGTTAAAGTAATGGGTAGTGATAGAACTTTTTTTGAAAATTTCGTCCAAATCGGTTAAGAAACACCTAAGATATCGAGTTTAATCGATTGAAGCTAAGTCAGTATACCAAAGTCAATTATAAATTTAATAAATAATCGGGCTCTCCCGACTAGAGCCTTCTTTCTTGTTTAGGCTTTGTATGTATTTGTCTTTACTATCAACAAATAGCTCTCACTCTTTCTGCTCTTATCTGACGTAATTGCGGTTTTATCGGCTTACGCTCTCTCTCTCTCTCTCTCTCTCTCTCTCTCTCTCTCTCTCTCTCAAGCAAGCTTTTGATTTTTAACGTTGTATCGTGCTCATCGCTTCGAAACGTTAATACTTACATACTTGCACTCAACCTTGCTATGTTCTAGCATATCGATTTTCTTAGTAAAATTATTTACAACTTTTCTATTGCTTGCTTGCTGCAGCAAAAATTGCACATTGGTTGGAACAACCAATCAAGATTTTATTCTGTTTGGACCGTGCGACAGCATGATCCACATGAAATGTGTTTGCTTTACTGCCAAAATCAGGATTTGCATAACTGTTAGCACAGGCCTGAAATGGTATTGTGAATCCTGCAACGAGGTAGTAAATGAATCTTCCAAATTCATGATGCAGACTCATGGATTCTTTAAAGCTATGCGTGTTGCTTTTTATAACTTACTTACTTCTTTCAAAGAGCTTGTGGCAAATTTGAAAAATGGCAAGGTAATAAAATATCCGAAGCGTAAAAAGAATTCGGGTCCTGAGTCCGCTTACTGTACCACCAGTGCTGCCAGCTAATCCCCTTCTGGTGCCTAGCTTTGGCCCTACAACGGGTCCTATTGTTAGCTCATTAATGGTATTTAAATCGCCGGCAGGAACCCCTACTAATAATTGTACTGCAGATCTTTAGCATGAGCCCTCCGGTTAAATAGCTAGTAATCCCATTTCAAGTACAATTGGAGCTCACAAGCCTCTTGTTGTTGTGCCTCTGAATAAATTTATATTCGTTTCTCGGCAAGCATCCGTTACTTCATCAGATGATGTTAGTGCCTACGTTAAAAGTAAAACTTATTCACCACATAATAAGGTTGAAAAATTTAAATTTAAACAAGCCCGAAGCATATCTTCTTTCAAGTTGAGTGTTCCGCAGGAACTTTTCTCTTCTATTTGATATGAAAAGTTTTGGCCGCCGCAGATCGTTGTAAAGGAATATATGAACAGGCGAAATAATATCAATAATGGTTTAAGGATTAGAAGTGCACAACCTGTTAGCCACCCTGTTACCTCCACCTCGGTGGCATAAAAATACTTTATGTGTTAAGCTCGGCCGATCAAAAAGTTGAAGGCCTAAACACTAAACTTGCTAAATAAAAAGTTAACAGTCTATCCTTTGATTCACAAATAGTTGCACTTACAGATACCTGGCTAAAACCCGATATTTATGGTTGTTCTGTTTTATGGCGCCATTACCAGTCACTTCTAATGATTTTATCGATGGCCTCCTGGAGTAAGGCCTATCGCAAGCTAACAATGTGCATAATTGTAGTTGTAGAATGTTGAACTTTATATTTGTTTCAGATTCAGATTGCTGTAATGCTTGTAGAGAACTTTCTTTAGTGCTTCCGAAAGAAACCTACAATCCAACCTTAGACCTATCTATAGGAATTTTTAGCCCTGTAGTCCACCATCTAATGCTTCATTAAAATCCCGTTGCTATTGTAAAACCAACTTTATTTAATTCAATGATCTTTTCTGTAAACTTATTCATGTGGTGATTTTATAAGAACTTGAATTCGATTTTGGTTATCTGTGTTCCCCTCACTTGTTCTGCAAGAGATAATATACCACCTTGGTTTACGAGGGAACTATCAAAATTTAAAAACGCGAAGACAAGATCATATAAAAAATTTAAAAAAATCGGGATAAACCATAGATTTATCTTCGTATGTAATAGGAAAATTTTATTTTCTTCTTTTTGATAACACACCTTGCTATAACAATTATCTAAATCATTGTAGATTTAACTTATCACGTGATCCTTAACAGCTTTAAAAATTTGTAAATTCAAAACGTAAGTCTTCATGCTTGCCATCTTTAGTAAAGCTTGACAAAACGAAAGCAAGTTCGGATAAGGCAGTAGCCGATCTATTTGGATATTTTCAATCAGTATATTCAACGAACTTACATAGTTGCAGTAATTTCTATCCTTTTCAAGTTCAAACGTCAAATTGAATAAATGTCCTCCTTATATTTTATTTATTTTATTTTTATTTTCATTTTTTTTCTAAGTTATATAACTTTTATTTTAGTGCACTAGTCACAATTTTTAATCATTAACTTAGTATCATCTATTATATATAGTAACCTATCCTATTCTTAGTTATTAGTAACAATATTTGTCTAATTTTCTGATTCAATATATTTATTATCACACTGGCTTTGAATTTGGATTTATGGTGTATCTATTTATCTAATGTGTCGTATAGATCTAGTTGTTTTGTTTATTTTATCTGCTTAAGTGTGCTTTTAACTTATTACTAAATAAAGATGCGCTCTTGGTACATTTAAAATCTGACGGTAATTTATTCCAGAGTCGAACAGCAGAGACATAAAATTGCCTATTTGAGCATGACAATTTGGTTGGTATACTTATTAGGTTGTTAACTCTTTGTGATGAAGTAAATCTTAAAAAGTCATATAAATAGTCTGGCTTTTTGGTAAAGATAATTTTATGTAGGAGGACGAGTATTTAAAAATCTATTAGATGCGCAAAATCAAGATCAGCAAGCTTCTTCGCATAGTCAGTTATGTGGTCAGTTATTTTCAGCCCATACACAAACCGAGCAATATTATTAAATGTGACTTTGAGTTTATGTAGGCTAGCTGCATCGCATTTGCCAAAAATTTCAATACCGTATAACAGGATGGGTATCAGTAAGGTTTTTGCGATCATTGTTCTTATTATAATTGGTAAAAAATGCTGGGTCGGGGAAAGTTGTCGGAGGGCTCCATAGGTTTTCCCCACAGCTTTATTTACCTGGTCATTCCAGGCCAGGGTTCTATTAAACGTTATCCAGAGATTAACGGCCTTGTCAACAAAATCTGTAGATTTATTGTTGTATTGGGATACGGATGCGGCAGGGGTGTACGATGCCTTAAAGATTCTTCGATGTACGTGGGGATGCCACCAGCTGTTTTCCCTCCAAATTTAGTGACTCTAGCTCAAAGTTTGTAAAAGGTTAGGGGCTGGGGGCGGTAAGGATGCCCGTGGCATCCAAATTTTTACCGCAGATCTATTTGGAATGTCAATTGCTATCTTCATACCAAATTTGGTGACTCTAGCTCGAAAATTGTAAAAATTGTGGAAAGGGTGGCTGGGGGCGGTATGGTTGGGCGTGGTATCCAAATTTTTGATCCAAATCTATGTGTAATATCAATTGCAATCTTAATACAAAAGATGGTGACTCTAGCTCAAAGTTTGCAAAATGTGGAGAAAGGGTGGCAGGGGGTGGTATTGGTGGGCGTGGCGTCAAAATTTTTGATGCAGATCTATGTGGAATGTCAATTGATATCTTCATTCCAAATTTGGTGACTCTAGCTCAAAGTTTGTAATAGGTGGGAAAAGGGGGCTGGGGGAGGAATGGATGGGACGTAGCTCCAAAACTTTGATGCAGATTTTTGGGGGTCGACGCCAGCTATCTTCCTACCAAATTTGGTGGCTCTAGCTCCACAACTCTGGAAAATACACGCACTCCCGTTTTTGACGAAGCGTTGGGGCAGATGGGGGTGGGAAGGGCAGTATTGGTGGGCGTGGCATCCAAACTTTTGATGCAAATCTTTGTGGAATGTCAATTGCTATCTGCATACCAAATCTGGTGACTCTAGCTCGAAGATTTTAAAAGGTGAGGAAAGGGGGGGCTGGGGGCGGTATGGGTGGGCGTGGCATCCAAATTTGTGATGCAGATCTATGTGAAATGTCAATTGCTATCTTCATACCAAATTTGGTGACAAGCTCGAAAATTGTAAAAATTGTGGAAAGGGGTGGCTGGGGGAGGAATGGATGAGCGTAGCTCCAAAACTTTGATGCAGTTTTTTGGGGGTCGATGCCAGCTATCTTCCTACCAAATTTGGTGACTCTTGCTCCACAACTCTGGAAGATACACGCATTCCCGTTTTTGACGAAGCGTTGGGTGGATGGGGGCGGCTAGGGCAGTATTGGTGGGCGTGTCATCCAAACTTTTGATGCAGTTTTTTTGGGGTCATGATCATCTTTCTTGGCACCAAATTTGGTGACTAGCTCAAAGTTTGTAAAAGGTGGGAAAGGGTGGCTGGGGGCGGAATGGGTGGGCGTGGCTCCAACATTTTTGATGCCGTTTTTTGGGGGTTTCTAGTAGCTATCTTCATACAAAATTTGGTAGTTCTAGCAGTAAGGATGTGCGAAATATGTGGAGTTATCGGTTTTGAGTTATCGAATTTATCGATTTGTCAGCCCCCCAGTTATCGTAGAACCCTCATCTTGACACTTTAATTTACTATCCCATAGATAAAGAAAATTGGAAAGTTTCTAGTCTTTAGCTTGAAGGGTGTGGAAAAAACTTGCTGACATTAGGACGGACAGACACCATGACGGACATTGCACAAAACCAATATTCTCTTTACCTTCGGTTTCGAGTATAATAAAATTTAAGCTATAATGATTTAAAAATGCTAGAACCATTGTGAAAAAGCGTCTTGCGCTCGATACACTAAAAAAATACCAAAGCGCCCACGCTTTTTATTCCCTGAACCCATAAAATGGGTAAAAAGGGTATAATTTCTTGGACGTCTTTCCTTATTTCCTTGAGTTCTGGAGTCCACCACGGGGGCGTGTGTCTCTTCTTCTCTTGGGATGGTCAGCATGTTTTATTGTAGGCTGCCACAAGATCTTCATTGAGTGTCTCTATGGACTTCTCTATTTTTTTTGTGGAGACTATATTATGTGGTCGTGGAAGATTTCCTTCGACCTCTTTAACGAACTGCTCCCAGTCCGTGTTTGGCGGGTTTCTAAACACCTTCTTCTTCACTATTCTTTCAAAGTTCACACGGAATTGAATGTACCTGTGGTCTGAGAAGGAATGCCTACTTAGGACTCTCTAGTCTTGAACCACGGTATTCGTAGCCGTTATATTTAAGACGTTAGATGAGGTAGGGCGAACATATGTTGGTTCTTTTCCCTCGTTTGCTATCTTAAGATTAGTCTGTAGTATGAAATCAGGCAGTGACTCACCTCTGTCGTTGATGTCCCCGCTTCCCCATAATGTGTGTGATGAGCGTTGGCATCTGCCCCGATGGTGAGGGCCTGCTTCTTAGAGTACGCCTCTGTCACCAGTCGAGTGCCACCTTCTAAAGCGACCACCTTGAGGTCGTCAGTGCTGTAATTAGTTAATAAGCAAGCATAGATACATTTCCTTACTTGGATTGCTGTCCTTGCTTTACTCACTGTTGTTGGGTAGAATGTGTTGTAGTTGGGGCTCCTCAATCCAGAAACCTTGTTTGCCGAGGCTATCCAAGGCTCCTGGACTGAGGTGACGTCGGCGAGCCCTGTCTCCAGGGTTATGAGGAGCTCCGCCGAAGCCAACATGCTCTTATGGAGGTTGATTTGGATGACCTTCAGCTCCATTATTGGCTGTGGCATCTTCCTCCAGCTTGGCACCCTCCCACGGTGCGTCCAGAGTCACCACGAGATTGGTGACCCACTTCAGAGTGTGATCATCCTTGCAGCTCAAGATCTTGACTCCCGAGAGCCATCCCGCTTCATCAAAACAAATTGGGAGCGAGCCTGGTTCAGCCATCCGACTCAGAAGCACATCGAAAAGCAGTTCCTCCACCTTATTCCACTGCTCTGGCTTCATTTTGCCGTTTGGGTCGCTCCGGTCGATGAGCGCGAAGACTAGATGTCGGCTCGACACATCGCTGGCCGTCGGTTCTGCATGCGACGCTGGCTTTTTGCAGGGCCGCAGGCTGGCACCTCTGCCTTAGCGGTTTCAGCGGAGCGCTGGCGTTTGACAGCCAAGCTCTCCTCCACCTTGTTTGCAAAACTGACGTTCTCAGACGCCATGTTCTTCCTTTGTTCAAAATGGGCCCTGCTTCCTTCAATCCTTTCGTCGGCCCACTTTTGCTGGCGGATCTCATCTGAAGTGAGAGCTCGCTTGCAGTCAGAGAGCCGAGCCCGGATTTTTAAGGCGGCCTTATATTTTGCTTTGGCTTTCATGCCCTCCTTTGACCTTTTGAGCCCGACCCTACTGGGGGTGCTGGGCCGGGGCATGAGACGTCCTCGGCTTCTGAAGTGAGAGACCCTTTCTGTGAGTTGCAATCCGAGTCTCTAAAGACTGCGGTATCGCGCCACATTTTGGGTTTGGTAGTGGCAGCAGTTTAACAACCGTCCTGGCCTGCTCCAACCAGTACGGAGGGTAGGTTGTTTGCGGCACGCAGAGAGGAATTCTCCCCTGGAGACTCTACCCATAACATTTAAGCCTTACTGCCAAGGAGCTCGAACCATGATTTGCTCTGCGCCCTCACAGTGCCTTTGAGTGGTGTAGAGCTCACCTTAGCTAGACATTGTACTACCTCTCCACAGGCGAGTAGATTTGCAGCACCTTCGTTTGTTTTGGGGCAGGCCGACATCTGCATCGGTTAGTTTTTTGCCTTCGCAGTGCCGGAACCTTAGAATGGTTTGGGGTTCACTTTAGCTAGACGCCGTCCTCTCCCTCCGCAAGCAAATAGCACCAGGTACCCCTTGATTGTTTTGATGCCCATTGCCCAGCCGGCACCCTCGTGGAGGGTTCAGTTGAGGATTTTCGCCAGCTACCAGATACCCTTAACCTATAAAAATGGTAAAAAGGGTATAATGGTTTTGTACAAAAGTATGTAACAGGCAGAAGGAAGCATCTACGACCCCATAAAGTATATACATATATAATTGATCAGCATCAACAGCCGAGACGATATAGCCATGTCTGTCTGTCCGTCCGTCTGTATGAACGCGTGGATCTCAGAGACTACAAGAGCTAGAGACTTCATATATAAGCTCTCCTATACCATGAGCAGAACACGTTTGCTTCAAATTATCGATAACTAGTATGATTTCCGATATACAAATGGAATCGATAACTAAAAAATATCGAATTTGGAAAATGTAAAAATGAGGGCTGAAATAATGGGTAACTATAGAACTTTTCAGAAAATTTCGTCCAAATCGGTTTAATATAATCGATTGAAGTTAAGTCAGTATTCAGTAGTGTTATGTTTTGGGAGGAGCAGACAGAATTGATCACGCTGAGTGCTGGTTACAGACTACTTTATTGATGAGAGTTATAATATCAACCCGGCACAAAAGACCTAACATCTGGTCGCAGTGCAACAAGGCCCTAGTAATATAATATCAACGAAACTAGTGCAAAGTTGCCAGATAGTAATAATATGTGTGTTGTAAACGGTGTACATATTTTGTGCATAGTATAAAGCAGTATAAGGTTGTCAATTATACATTTGATTATATACATATAACACATCTCCTCCTTTAATTTATGATTTACGATACGACTGGTTTGTTTTTCTGAAGTCCTTAGGCTTATAACGATTGACTTCTTGGCGAACCCGTGTGCTTTGACGTACTGGTATGCCCGAATAACGTCGTGTTTGTTGTACCCGCATCGGTTGTTGGTTGGGCGCAGCTATGCTCTCAGGAGGACCAGGGACAGAACCAGGATGCTGAACAGCTGGCATAGTTAACGGCTGATCAAGTCGTTGTGGTGCTTGGCTGGACGCTGGCTGTGGTAGTTCAGGAACCCATGAAAACTCTGGAGATCTCCCGGTGTCGTTGTTTGCTGACAACTTTGGTTTCAACTGGTTGAAATGGCGCTTGATAAAACCATTTTTGGTTCTAACGATGAAAAGCATTTTTCCAATTGAACGTTCGATGATGCCTTCAATCCACTTTTCTCCCCTTGAATAATTTCGAGCGTAGACCGTTTGATTTGGACCGTACTTTGTAACTTGCTGCTTAGCTCCTATAGGCTGCTCGCAAAGTTGACTTAGAATGATATGGACTGGTGGACCATGAATTAACTCGGCAGAAGTTTTCCCTTGTGCATTAGGAGTGAACCTGTAAGAAGCAAGATATTTAGTAACTGCTACTCGTAGTGGTATACCGTCTTGCAGGTTCATTTTGACTGAGCACTTAAAGGACTGCACAAAACGTTCTGCTAATCCGTTGGATGCTGGGTGGAATGGTGCTGTTGTTATATGTTTAATACCGTTTAGCTTGCAAAATTCTTTGAAAGCGTCAGCCGTAAGCTGTGGACCGTTGTCGCTTACTATGGTCTTTGGGTATCCTTCTATAGCGAATATTGAGGATAATGCAGCGATCGTGTTATCAGTGGTTGTAGACGACATTTGCACTGCAAACGGAAACTGTGGGTAAGCGTCTACGCATAAAAGCCACATAGCGTCGAAAATTGGGCCTGCGAAATCGACATGGATACGCTCCCATGCTGTTGTCGCTGCTGACCAACTTTGGAACTCTCTTGGTGGTGCTGGATTGTTCCTTTTGCAGATGTCGCATGACTGAGCTATGTTTTTTATGTCATCGTCTATGGTAGGCCACCAAACATGCTGCCTAGCTAACTGTTTCATTCGAACAATGCCCCAATGACCTTGATGTAAAAGATTCAGGATATGAGCACGTAGACTGGCTGGAATTACTACACGGTTTGCGTTTTTGTGTAGGCAAAGTAAATTATTGTTGATGGTGAGAGCAAATTTCCGGTTAAAGCAAGGCAATAAGGCATCGTTGCATTGCTGAAGTTTTTCTGGCCATCCTGCAGAGACATATTGTAGGACTTGTTTTAGTAGTTTGTCTTTATCCACGTGGTTGCGAATAGTCTCTGAATTAATTGGTGGTGCCAATTCAATTACACTGTGGCAAGCTTCCTCTTTTTTATCGAAGTCTTGATCTGTACCCACTGGAAGGCGTGAAAGAGCATCTTTGTTACCATGAGCAGATGTCGATCGATACCGTATCTCGAAATTGTAAGCCATAAGAATGATAGCCCAGCGTTGTAGCCTGTTTGAAGTCATTAACGGAAGATGCTTGCCTGGACTAAAAATAGTTACAAGCGGCTTATGGTCTGTAAGTAGAATGAACTTTCTTCCGTAAAGATATTGGTGAAAACGTTTAACGCCGAATATATTGTTGATGATGAGTGACTTGAGAGCTGTAAACGCTTGTTGCTGCTGTGGGCCAAAATAGTAGGCTACGTCTTTCCTTCGATGTTGATTCAATGGGGCAGCCAACTGCGAATAGTTTGGAATAAAGTTACAATAATAATTTACTTAACCCATGAATGCTTCCAATTGTTGTAAATTAGAAGGCGGACTCAAAAGTTTAACTGCCTCTAAGCCTGAGTTGTCTGGAAGAATTCCGTTTGCGCTGATTCTTCGCCCCAAATACTCGATTTCGTCTTTGAAAAAGAAACATTTTTGCCTTTTGATGCCGTTCTCCTGGAGAGTGCTGAGGACTTGGTCGATTCGTTTTAGATGTTCATCGATTGTAGGTGCAGAGATGATGATGTCATCTAAATAGTTGCCACAACCTTCTATCCTTTTTAGAAGTTGCTCGAGATATCTCTGGAAGATTGCTGGTGCACTGGCAATTCCGTATGGTAGACGCTGATATTGAAATAGGCCCAATGGTGTGTTTACGACCATGATTTGCCTTGTAGCTTCATCCAACTCCATCTGAAGATAGGCATCCTTTAGATATATTTTGCTGAACTGCTTACCTTGGCGTATGATGTGGAACCGTGCTTCTTTCGTCGGTAACGGATACTGTTCGACGTCGATAACCGTTAACGCGTTAACCGCCTGCTTAAAATCGCCACAAATACGAATATCGCCACCTGGCTTAGGTGCGAGTACAATTGGGGATGCCCAATTGCTGAATTTTATTGGTTTCCAAATTCCTGCTTGGGTGAGTCTGTCTGCTTCTACTTTAAACTTGTCCATCTGTGCGAACGGAATTTGGCGGCTCTTATAAAACTTTGGAGTTGCCGACGATTTTAAAAACACGCTGGCTTTAAAATCTTTTATGACACCCATGGCTGGTTCAAACACTTCACTGTATTTTTTGCAGAGCTCAATTACTTTTGTATTTTGCACCTAATAAATGTTTGATACTTGCATAATATCGACTCCAAATATGTTAAATAAGTCGATACCAAAGAGATTGGATGATGTTTCTATATTCGCCACGATTATTGTTATTTGCTTATCTCTTTCACCACACTTTGCGACAGTGTGCAATTCACCTAGTAATGGTATTGGTGTATGTCCAAACGCATGTAATACTCGGGAACACTTGTGCAGTTTTGGCTTATTTAACAGTGCATATGTATTGGAGTTTATCACTGATGCTGTGGCTCCGGAGTCCATTTGAAATGAAATCACTTGCTTGAGTATTTCAAGATCAATTACTTTTTCGATTTGTTGGCTTTTTACTAGACCTGTGACACTGTGCACAACTTCGATATTTTCTATTTCATGTGCTTCGTTTTTGCTTGCTTTTTTATACTGCGCATTATTTGACTTGACGTGCTTTGACATGCAGACTACAGCTATATGACCTTTTTTTCCGCACTTGCGACAGACTGCGTCACGAAATTTGCATTTTTCCCTTTGATGAGATTCACCACAGCCAGAGCAAGACTTTAAGTCACTTTTGTACGGTCTGGCAACACTTCCACTGCTTGCTGTCTTTTTTGTATATGTGTGGATCGCATTGATTGGATCCTGTCTCGGTATGCTCTCTTTCAGTGCCGCAACTGTTTTTGTTGTTGTCTCATAGGTTTCTGCACCTATGAGCACATCTTCAAGAGTTGGCTGTGACTTTTGAAGAGCAGACGCTCGAACCGCGTCATAAGGCGTATGGTCTATGATTGGATCTCGTATCATTTCATCTACATATTTTGACAAACAGCCGTTAGCGTTACACACAAATTTGCAATCACGAGCGATCCCGTGCAAGTCGGCTACCCACTCTCTGTGTGTTTGTGTTTGCTTGTTGAAATGTTCCGTTAGCCTGTCTCTGAGCTCTTTGTATGTATATACATTTAAATTGTTGTTACCGAATAGATTTTTTAATAGCTCGAATATATTAACACCACACCATGAAATCGTCTCCTAAATTCAAACTCCTATGGGTACCTGGACACACAGGTATAATAGGGAACGAGTTAGCCGACGCCACGGCGAAAAATGTAGCTAACCATCCGAGCCCAGTTCATGAAAACATAAGCATACAAGACATAAAAAAATACATAAAAAATACCCACCTAACCAAAGTCCAATCCAATTTAAACAAAACATCTAACTGGTACCAAAACATAAACCCAAATAAACTCAACTCGTATAATCTATTCAAATGCAACCCTCAAAACTCCTCCCGAATGGACCAAATCAAAATAACCCGACTTAGACTTGGACACACAAAAATCACACACTCACACTACTTAGATAAAAGCCCCAATATATGTACCGCCTGCAACAACCAACTATCAATACAACACATACTTTACTCATGCACCGCACACAGCACACACAGACAAAGTATCCTCGGCAGCAACAACTCACTACAACTCCTATCCAACCCTACACCCTCAAACATTTCCCTCATCCTAAACTACCTTAAAACCACAAACCTCTACCACTCCATCTAACACTACTCAAAAACCACGACCCAACAATTGTTCATAACCCAAACACATATTCTCATTAAGCATCCCCTGTAAATACACCCCCTGTAAATACACTCCTGTAAATACAAAACCCAGAGCTGAAGGCCTCAGTTGCCAGTGCTCCGTAACTCTAAGCTAGCCTGTAATATTACATTATACGATAGCTCTACATAAATAAAAAAAAAAATGTTGTTACCGAATAGATTTTTTAATAGCTCGAATATATTAACACCACACCATGAAAGTAAATAGGCTTTCTGTTTTTGATCTGCACTAACCGAGTATGCATTAAAGTTCTGCGATAATTGCTCAAGGTATGATTCCCAATTTTGATTTTCTTTGTCAAATTTATGAAACTGAGGACACAACGATAATTCATCTTGAAATGGCGGTGAATTAGCTGCTGCTGAAGCATTTTGTTCCATTAAAGATTCAATCCATTTTCGTTGTTGCTCTATAATAGATGTAAATTCTTGCTGTTGCGAAAGTATTGTCTGTATTAATTTTTCGTTTGCCGCCATCCTGATGAATATCAACGACTACGCGACACAATAATACAGAAGAATGTGATATTCTTACGGTTAATTTTACTGTTATACACAAGAATGTTGTATTCTTGCGGCAGATTATTCTTCTTTTACCTCGTCACCAATTGTTATGTTTTGGGAGGAGCAGACAGAATTGATCACGCTGAGTGCTGGTTACAGACTACTTTATTGATGAGAGCTATAATATCAACGAAACTAGTGCAAAGTTGCCAGATAGTAATAATATGTGTGTTGTAAACGGTGTACATATTTTGTGCATAGTATAAAGCAGTATAAGGTTGTCAATTATACATTTGATTATATATAACAAGTAGTGCATTCACTTTTATACTCCGAACCCATGAAATGGTTTTTAGACTTAAGGTTTGAAATATAAGCTCTCTTATAACATTGTGAACGAAAACTTTTCCTGATTAAATAATACACATCTAACTGATGATAGTAAAATCGTGAACAATTTTAAAAGTGAAGTAATTTTTAAATATTCCTACATTATATTGATCATCTCTAAGAATGTCAATTTAACCGGCTTAAAAACACCAAATGTATGCCAAAAAGTATAGTCGCAAAAGCCAAACCAGATAGCTGGAGACACAAGGGTTTTCTTTATATACAGGCAAACGTACCCTTTGTGTCCGAAAATTGTAGCGTTAGGTGCGTGCGAAGTGGGTAAAATTTCACATATGCAGATCTATTGTTCATTAAGGTTAAAGGCTTCTTTTGGTAAGCAAATGTCGCGTGCCCGGTTTTTTTTTTTCCTAAAATCTAAGGTTGGTAATGAATAAGTACCTGTGTTAGCCACAATACGTATGAACTAAAAAAAACCTCTTGCGCCAACACTTACACTTTGTAATCTACCTGCATACCTGGTATTACTTGCCTACTAGGTGGTGTATTTTACTTAAAATCTTTTTTGAGAAAGTTTTCATCAGATGAAATAGTTTTCAATAAAAAGGTCAAGACTTGGCATTATGCAAAAAAAGGCTGAAAATCACACTTCTTGAATGGCCTTACGACAGGAGCTGATTTAGTTAACTGCAAACTCTTGTTCCGTACGGTTGTGTAAAAAATTTACTGTGATTATTTCTGTGATTGTGCTAAGTTTACAACTGATTCGCGTGTTAACTATCTCTCCCTAAAAAGGATTTGGACTAAAACGCAAGTCTTCTTTGACATATTTTTTTTTCAAATATTTAATAGTCTTTTTCAAGACAGATTTGGACGAAATTTTCAGAAAAGACCTATCGTTACCCATTCTTTCAACCCTTTTTTTTACATTTTTCAAAATCGATATTTTTTTGTTAAACCATCATTTGGTTGTATTGGCGTAAAGCGAATAAATCATTGAACAAATGCATTTGGCCGTTTATCAGTATTAAGGAACGGCTAATTGTGTATATCGGAAACCAGAATAGTTATCCATAATTTGAAGCAAACTTGTTCTGCTCATGGTATAGGAGAACTTACATACAAAATCTGAAGTCTCTAGCTTTTGTAGTTTCTGAGATCCACGCGTTCATACAGACGGACAGACGGACAGATAGACGGACAGACGGACATGGCTATATCGTCTCGGCTGTTGATGCTGATCAAGAATGTATATACTTTATAGGGTCGGAGATGCTTCCTTCTGCCTGTTACATACTTTTGTACAAAACCATTATACCCTTATTTACCCATTTTATGGGTGAAGGGTATAGTAATTATATTTTTTTCACCTATCTTTTACAAAACTTGACCAAACGGGCAAACGAACAGGGACAGGACACTGCTCTACGTGCAGTGCGCCGGACAGATTCTCAAATTAGGCAACAGGAAAAAACTGGCAATACTTTACACCGATCGAGAAGTAGACCAGACTCTGTATATAGAGCAAACGAACAGCGACAAAACACTGTACAGCACGCGAATAGACGAAATGACATTGGAGAAAGAACTTTAGAGCGTGCACGGGATAGGAGTCAGAGGGCTCAAATTAGGTACAATCCCGTACCTAAAATTATTGAACAGGTACGAAACACAGGTGCAAGGCAAACTGCTCGACTTTTATCACGAGAGGCGGCTCTTCAAGCTCAAAGAAATTTTCACAAAAAGTTAATCAGTACAGGAGCAATCCCGAAAATAGGTTAGCTGAAAATAGCCGATATGCGAGCCAGAACAGAGAGCAACTTGCTAATAACTTTTCAGAGGATAGGCGTCAGGCGATAGGCATTAATTTAGATGCCTTAATTGTCGCATTCAATAGAATAGTAAAACATTGCCTGATCAGCTTTGCATTTCTTGCAAAGGCTTGTGGTTTCCACATCAAGTAGACAACATTTCCAGAGAAGTTGTAGAAAGAAAATGCAGTGAGGCAGATAGTAGAGACATTTTAACTGCAACTATAGGTATAGTTTTTGCAAGACATGCAGCAGGAGCATAAAATTAGGCAAGAAACCAAAAGCTTCAATTACAAATAATAGATTTTCCGGATCTTCCCGAACGCTTGAAAGGCTTAACGCCTCTTAAGGAACGGCTAATTTCCCCACGCCTTCCTTTCATGATTATTAAATCTTTAAGTTATGGCCGTCAAAACGCCACTAAGCAGCAGTGGGCAATGTCCCAATTCCCATTGCTTATGTTGTAACGTCATTCTCAAGGGCGTTTAATGAAGCTGAGGTTGTTCAGATACACCTCAAGCGTAGGATGGAATATGGCCATGGCTTTATGGCCGAATCCATTAGGCCCTCAATAATAGCTGATGCAATCAGATTTTTAATCAATACTGAAAAAACACCAGATTGTTATAAACGAATCATGGTTGTCTTCAATATGCCCTTCACAGGGTTTATTGACTTTGTCATGAATCTGTAACGCCTTAAAGGAATGATGGGAGACCCCATAAACTATATATCAAAATGATCAGGACGAGCTCAGGAATTGATTTCCGTCCGTCCGTCCGTCTGTCCGTCTGTCTGTTTCAACACGATTTCTGGCCAAACTGCTGAACCGATCTTGATGAAACTTTCACAGATTGCTTAGATCATGTCGGGTTTTCTTAGATCATGTCGGGTTTGGTCACTATGAAATTTCATCCCGATCGGAGCATTCTACGATATAGCCACCATATAAATTTACCATATCAACACGATTTCCGGGCAAACT
Organism: Scaptomyza flava; assembly: GCA_030179655.1. Lineage (NCBI taxonomy): Eukaryota > Metazoa > Arthropoda > Insecta > Diptera > Drosophilidae > Scaptomyza > Scaptomyza flava. Next base: position 45,379,107 of record JARNME010000012.1, read on the forward strand.
GCTGAACCGATCTTGATGAAACTTTCACAGATTGCTTAGATCATGTCGGGTGTGTTCACTGTGAAATTTAATTTCGATCGGAGCATTCTACGACATAGCCACCATACAAATTTACCATATCGTACTATCAATTGTGGTCAAATTGTTGTTGTTGTCGCACACGAACAAGTAAATAACGCTCAAGAGTACAAATATTAGCGAAAAATTACCAACAACTGCACAGAAACATTAATAAGAGGTGGGAGCATTGATTTGGCTGTGTGAAGGGTATCATAGTCTTGGCATAGCCAAAATTAACTATGCGCCACTATGTTTTTCATCTGACACCGTTCCTTTTGTTGCAGAGAAAAGGGATTTAGTTACAGAGCTAATAGAAAGATCTGCCCAACAAACAATTAACGTTCAGGAAAATGTAGAAGAATAAGAAATGAATCCCGGGGGTCAAGAAGCTTTATTAGAAAACGTGCTCACTGAAAATGTAGGAGCCCCAAGAATTTTTATGGCACCTGGGAAGGTCGGCATCCTTTGGACATGATTCAAGACAGCGATTCCTAGGAGCTGGCCTTCCCAACAATATTCTTTGTTGTGATACCTTCCGGAATCTCCTCTGTTGGGGTTCGGGATATGGTTTGTGTGTTTGCATTGACTTCTGTGCAGTTAGGGAAATGTGCCTCTATGAGCACATTTGCCGCATCTTCACTTCTTTCCGTTCATCTGCCTTCTTCGGTTTTTAATTGGCTTTGTACAATCTGTTGGCGAGCTAGCAGCTTCCTTAACCTTGCGGTGTCGGCTGTCTTCTCAATGCCTGAACAGAAGTTTTGCCATTTTTCTTAAAGTCACGGAGCCATATTTTGTAATCGATCCATACTAGCTCTTCTTCCGCTTGTTTTGCGAGTTTGAAGAGTTCTAGTACGTCTTTCCTTTGTCTCTTGAGTTCTGGATTCTACCATGGGGGTTTTTGTCTCATCTTTTCTTGGAGTGGTCTACATGTTTTATGATACGTCGCCACCAGATTTTGATTGAGTGTCTCGAGGGACTTCTCTAATTTATCTAGTGAGGCTATCTTAGGTAGTCGTTGTAAGTTTCTTTCAACCTCCTTACCGAACTGCTCCCAGTCCGTGCTCCGTGGGTTTCTATACACTTTCTTCTTCACTATTCGTTCAAAGTTAACACGGAATTGAATGTACCTAAGGCTTCTCCAATCTTTTCTAAGGTATTCGTTACCGACGCGAGGGTAATATCTAAGACGTTAGACGAGATAGGACCAATATATCTTGGTTCTCCTCCCTCGTTTGCTATCTTAAGATTAGTTTGTAGTATGAAGTCAAGCAGTGACTTACCTCTGTCGTTGATGTCCCCGATTCTCCACACTGTTTGATGTGTGTTGGCGTCTGCTCCCATGATGAAAGCCTGTTTCTTTGAGATGACCTCCGTCTCCAGTCGAGCGAGCTCTTGAGGGGGTGCGTCTGTCTCATGCACCACACAGCATGAAGCCATACAGTATGACGCCATCAGGATTGGTTCGTCTCTGCCACCGTCCAGTGCTGCTACTGTAAGGTCCTTTCTCTACTCACTGTTGTCGGCTGTATTATATTGTAGTTTGGACTTTTTAGCCCAGAAAACTTGTTTCCCGACGCTATGCAAGGCTCCTGGACTAAAGCGACGTCGGCGAGCCCTGTCTCCAGGGTTATCACGAGCTCCGCCAAAGCCAACTACCTTTTTTGTTAGCTGACCTCATTGACCTTCAGTTTCATTGTTGGCTGTGGCATATTCCACGGATTTCGGATTCTTGTCGCTCTCAATTTCTAGACTTTTCGTGGCGTGGGTGACCTCCGCCAGGTCGCTCTCTAACTCACTTGCTTCCATCGTATTTATATTCTAGTCTTCCGGGTTGCGCTCTCTGAGTAGTAGGTAGTTACGACCCACGCGCAACGCCATCTTCCTGAATCTCTCGTTTAGGAAAATCGTCGGCCTCCTTGTTAACCTGGAGATTCAGCTGACCCTTGCTATCGGGAACTCTGGAAGATACACGCATTCCCGTTTTTGACGAATCGTTGGGGCGGATAGATTTCAAAATTTGGGGGGCTGGGGCGGAATGGGTGGGCGTGGCTCCAAAATTTTGATGCAGTTTTTTGGGTCTCATTGCTAGCCATCTTCGTACCAAATTTGGTGGGTCTAGCTCCCCAACTCTAGACGATACACGCATTCCCGTTTTTGACGAAGCGTTTGGGCGGATGGGGCGGCTAGGGCAGCATTGGTGGGCATCCAAACTTTTGATGCAGTTTTTGGGGGGTCATCAACACCTATCTTAGCAAAAATTTGGTGGCTATAGCTCAAAAAGTGTTGAAGGAATGGGCTTTTCTGACTTAAAAATGTTGGGGGCTTGGGGCGGAATGGGTGGGCGTGGCTCCAAAACTTTTTGTGCATTTTTTTTTGGGGGTTGCTAGAAACTATTTGCTTACAAAATTTGGTAGTTTTAGCTGTAAGGATGTTCAAAATATGTGGATTTAACGGTTTTGAGTTATCGAATTTATCGATTTAACATCCCCCAGTTATCGTAGGACCCCAATCTTGACACTATGATTTACAATCTCATAGATAAAGAGAATTGCAAAGTTTCAAGTCTCTAGCTTGAAGGACATTGCACAAAACGAGTAACGAGTATAAAAAGCTTTTAAAATACATATAAAATTAGATAATTTTGTGGGTATGATGGAAAGCAAGTTGGTAATGTGAGTGCAATTAACGTGCGTATTTTTTGTAGTTGGGCGGTATTCGAGCATCTGCTAGCGAAGAGTCTAGACAGAAACAACTGTCATTATCAAGGATATTTGATTTTTGTCAGGCTTTTCGGAAGTTGCACAAACTTCACCTTCGACTATTCTTTTCACTTAAAAGGTGTTAGACTACGTACGTTGATTAAAAGTAACCGCAAGTAAAAGCATTCAGGAAATTTTTGGGTTAACAGTGAATGATTACGAATTTCGATATCACTCCACTGGCTTACCTCGCTTTCGAATGTTAAACTTGTGAACATATGCATTCCATGCATGTTATGTTGGCAATTCAGAATCAAGAAGCGTTTTCACAAACGCATTTTCACCGCATAGTGAGAAATATGCAAATAATGTTGTGGAAGGTGGTGGTAATGCTTTTTCACTAACATTTTCTACATTTTCAAGGTGTTCTGCCAGTCGGTAATTGCTGGGTGTCGTCTAGGAACATAATATAAATTTAATCTGTTGAAGAAGCTGCATTGCTCAATGGGCTTGCAAACGTACATTTTTATACCCTTAACCCATAAAATGGGTAAATAAGGGTATAATGGTTTTGTGCAAAAGTATGTAACAGGCAGAAGGAAGCATCTCCGACCCTATAAAGTGTATATATTCTTGATCAGCATCAACAGCCGAGACGATATAGCCATGTCCGTCTGTCTGTCCGTCTGTCCGTCTGTATGAACGCGTGGATCTCAGAAACTACAAGAGCTAGAGACTTCTGATTATACCCTTAACCCATAAAATGGGTAAATAAGGGTATAATGGTTTTGTGCAAAAGTATGTAACAGGCAGAAGAAAGCATCTCCGACCCTATAAAGTATATATATTCTTGATCAGCATCAACAGCCGAGACGATATAGCCATGTCCGTCTGTCCGTCTGTCCGTCTGTCTGTCTGTATGAACGCGTGGATCTCAGAGACTACAAGAGCTAGAGACTTCAGATTTTGGATTTAAGTTCTCCTATACCATGAGCAGAACAAGTTTGTTTCAAATTATCGATAACTATTCTGGTTTTGGAAATACACATATAATCGATAACAATAAAATATCGAATTTGGAAAATCTAAAAATGAGGGTTGAAGTAATGGATAATGATAGAACTTTTCTGAAAATTTCGTCCAAATCCGTTGAGAAACACCAGAGATATTGAACTTAATCGATGTAAGCTAAGCCAGTATACCAAAGTCTTATATACAGGGGTGTGCCAGAAATCTCTAGAGATTTTGGCTCGAGCAGGTTTTCAAATCTCTAAAACAAAACCGTAGGTGTGCCAGAAGTTTGGGAGATTTCATTTTTCGGTAAAATTTTCGGAGAAAAAACGTAAACCGAAAATGGCCAAAAAGAGTTGCTACCTTTGAAAACTAAAAATTGCCTAAAATGTATTTGCTATTTTTGTCATTGTTTTCAAGGTTGGCCACAGTGCATTAGTGTTATATTTAATAATTGGTAAAATAAAAATATGTTGGGTCATACCTCTGGTAATTCTTATACAAAATTAATATTTAATATTTTGCCCGCCAAGTAACTCATGTTGCTTGACAGCCCTGCCGTGATAGCTTGCTTGAACAGCTGTTCTACGTATTTCGTTAATAGCAAATCTGTTTTGTTTACATTTTAAAAGTGCAAAAGTAAAGTGAAATTAAATAGAAATGCCTCTTGGAAGTTTTCTTTTGCTTGACATGCTTAGAAAAGAAGAGTTGGCGAAAGAAAAGGTTGAGCGCCGGCTACTTACTGTAGGCATTCACACACCTAACAAACACCGCAAAAGCTGCCACCTTATAAAAAAGGTTTGCTGCAATAACTTTGTTAAATTTACAACAAACTGTCCACTGCTCGACCATGCAATTTTGTTACCTAAAAATAAGATTTTTTTATGTTTATTTGCCACAAATAAGTTTCTTTTAAATTGACCTATTAAAGACTCCGAATAATAGTTATGGTTAAACGAACTAGGTGGCACCTCTCTTGTTAGGGACGGTTTTGCACGCTTACATGGAACGGCAAATAGTCTTAGAGATTTGTTAGAGATTTATAAATATCTAAAATCATGAATTAAAATACTTATAAAATTCAAATGTATTTGCAATATGCAATTTAGCTTAAAATTACCTTTCGAAAAATTAACACTTGTTATGCAATAGACATTTAATATTGCTTAAACTAACCAAATCTCTGACCAAATTTGTGGAGATTTCAAAACTATCTCGAACTCTGCTCTGGCACACCTAAAACCAGCTCGAGGTTGGTTATAGGTTGGAACTCGGTTGGTTTTGATGGCTGGCACACCCCTGATAAATTAAATACATTTATTGCAACTGGGTTCAGGGTATCTTCTAGTCGGGCTCTCCCGACTAGAGCCTTCTTACTTGTTTTGTATTTAAGTTCTCCTATACCATGAGCAGAACAAGTTTGCTTCAAATTATCGATAACTATTCTGGTTTCTGATATAAACATAATATCGATAACAATAAAATATCGAATTTGGAAAATCCAAAAATGAGGGTTGAAGTAATGGATAATGATAGAACTTTTCTGAAAATTTCGTCCAAATCGGTTCAGAAACACCGGAGATATTGAACTTAATCGATGGAAGCTAAGCCAGTATACCAAAGTCTTATATAAATTAAATATATTTATTGCAACTGGGTTCAGGGTATCTTCTAGTCGGGCTCTCCCGACTAGAGCCTTCTTACTTGTTTAGTATGGCTTATCTTTGTTCGTCCCTTTCTAGTAATCGTTTCAAAGCTTGTCCTATGCTGTGATACCGAATGTTAGGAGAACATTGTTTTTGTGCAACTACCTTGAGACATCTCGATAAAACACCATTTTTTCCCACGTTTTAAAAGCTCGATTCACCAAATTTGAAGAGAAGATAGACAAAAGCAGTGCTGCCAGATTAGCTATTTTGTTGCTATATCAAGCAACTTTTAAAAAAATTTGCAACTTCTTATTTTGAAATACTATTAGCCACAAATCTTGAAATTTTTCGTTTTATTTTATTTTTCTTTATCATTTTTGACTCTTAAACCGTTTTGCAATGTACTACACAAATTAAGATTAATAATGCTTCACAAAGATATTGTAAATTTTATTTTGGAGGGAAGATAGCAATTGACATCCGTCAAAGATTTGCATTAAAAATATGGATGCGACGCTACCCATACCGCCCCAGTCCCAATTCCCATATCTTTAGCAAACTATAGCTAGATACTCTTTTGCAGTCAGCCCTCTATTTACCGGTTTTAATGCAGGTATCGAGTATACTGCATTTTGTTTTGTCCGACTGCTACGTTTTCACTTGTTTTAAATTCATTCATATCTTTATACCCTTAACCCATAAAATGGGTAAAAAAAAGTATGTCACAGGCAGAAGGAAGCATCTCCGACCCTATAAAGTATATATATATTTGATCAGCATCAACAGCCGAGACGATATAGCCATGTCCGTCTATCCGTCTGTATGAACGCGTGGATCTCAGAGACTACAAGAGCTAGAGTCTTGTAAAGTAGTTTTTTTGTCGAGGTACAGATCCCCGTCTGTCCAAGGCTCACATCACAAGGAAATTTATATTAAGCCAATGTAGGTAAGGGGGTGACTTCGTCAGAGATAACGTCTAGCGCAAGTGGGGCGCCTGGGTGATTAGAGTGTAACAAGGCGACCCGCTGCAGAAAAATTCCACTAACTAGCCAAGGTATATTTTCGGCGAATACATGCAAGTCGCAAGCCGGCGCAAGAAATAGACAACCCCGTTTCGTGTTGTTTCCGTGTGTATGCGTCTGTAAACTCCCGCGCGCGCAGCTAGAACCACAAAGTAAAGAAACTCGAAAAGGAGAGGGGAATTTCAACTTATCCTTTTTGTACCCTAAGCCTATAAAATGGGTAAAAAGGGTATAATGGTTTTGTGCAAAAGTATGTAACAGGCAGAAGGAAGCATATCCGACCCCATAAAGTATATAAATATATAATTGATCAGCATCAACAGCCGAGACGATATAGCCATATTCGTATATCCGTCGTGTGGTCCGTCTGTATGAACGCGTGAATCTCTGAGACTACTTGAGCTAGAGACTTCAGATTTTGTATATAAGTTCTCCTTTACAATAAGCAGAAGAAGTTAATTTCAAATTTTCGATTTCCAATCTGGTTTCCGATACACACTTGGAATCGATTACAAAATTATCGAATTTGGAAAATGTAAAAATTAGGGTTGAAATAATGGGTAACGATAGAACTTTTCTGAAAAATTCGTCCAAATCGGTTAAAAACACCGGAGATATCGAATTTAATCGACTGAAGTTAAGTCAGTATACCAAAATTTTGGATCAGGGTATTTTCTAGTTGGGCTTTCCCGACTAGAGCCCTCTTTCTTGTTTCTTTTATCCCCGCAGCGGCTCCCTCTCCGACGCAGTACCTTTTGCATTTTTTTCACCGCTTCTTGCTTCAGGATGTTGCTATCTGGCCACGTGCTTGGGAATTTTGCGCCCACCAGGTGGTTGGAGGGCTCCTGGTTTGCTTGGCGACCCGTTGGCGACCTGTCGTCGTCCGAAGCGAGGACCTCGTTGATGGGCTTATCCTGGCCTTCTCCCCGGAAGATCACTTCTACCATTTGCGCATCTGTGAGTTTTTCCTCCTTTTTCGCTTCTGCTCCATCCGTTAATCCGGGCGGGGTGTTCTCTCCGCCTTTGGTATCGTTACCCTCGTCCGCGGAGCTCCAATTTGTATCGTCGTTTCCTCCAAGATCTCAATGATGTATTCGTCGTACTTCGAATCTATTAAATGAATATTTTGTAATTCGCTTGGGTCCCTCGTGACTCTGCTCGCTCTCCTGTACATCCACATGGGTTCCTTCGGCGTACTAATGGGTATACTCCTCGTCGTCGCCGAACCTCACTTCTATGTTATTGACGTATAGTCGGAAGAGAATTTTGTTATTTTCTAGAGGAAAAAAGAAGGAAAAAAACCGAAGAGAAGTCGTTTCTGGTTCTATCTATCTTATCTATTTATGCCTTACGACGGCTTTCGTTTAGTTCTGTTTCTCGCTTTTGGTTTCATTCTGGATTCTCCTCTCTTCTTCGGAAGGGCTTTAACTGTGCTATGCTAGCCGTTCGAGTTTTACGCTCTCCTCCTTTTGCCAGACGCACAACATTATGAGAAACGAACTATTTAATGGTGAATGGTCCCTCGTATTTCGGGACTAGCTTTGCTGCGAATCTGTCGCCAGCTTTGGACAGCTGGTGTATTCTTAGCAAGACCAGCTCGTTGATCGTAGGACGCCATTCTCTTCGTCTCAGGTTGTTGTTTCTCCCTTGAGGCTCGTTGCTGGTTGCTCTGCGCTATCCTTAAAACTTCTTCTTATTTCAAGCGATCTGCCTTCTCCTCCGGCGTCTTCTCGTCGTATAACGTAGCTGGCAGGCGCGTTTCTCTTCCCTGCATCAGGAATGCTGGGGAGAATCCTGTTTAGTCTGCGATGCTCGAGTTGACGGCCAACGAGATTTCGTGTATTAGTTCGTCACACGAACTTTGATTGCCAGAGATAGACTGCGCTATCATAGTCTCAACCGTTCGGTTGGTTCTCTCGGTTGGGTTTTCGTGGGGGCAATATGGGGCTGTGTGCTCCATTTCCACACCTAGAGAATTCACAAATGTTTTAAAATTTCGGCTTGTGAAATGCATCCCATTGTCGCATACGAACTTCTTTGGTAACCCGAAGTGGCACAAAACTCGTTCGCGAAAAGCCTTTTTGAGCGTGGTTGCCGTCGCTCGTCTCAAGGGAACCAGTTCAACCCATTTCGTGAACGCGTCATGCAACACTAACAACATTGTTTTACCCTGCTTTAAGCGAGGCAGGGCGCCTACAAAGTCCACGCAAAGGATCGCCATCGGCCAGTAATAGCGTTGTGATAGCCTCATGATCGTCTTATTACATTTTACATCTGGCATATTTTCAAAATTATTTCTTTGATTATTCCTTTATTTAATGCAAAAAGTTTCAGCTGTCTGAATGTGCCCCTGTGGTTTTTAGAGGTAAAATAGTGAAAAAATTCATAGGTAAAAAATGTGTTGCATGCATCTCTGGGCCATTAATGACACGACAGATGCAAGATTTTTATTTTTCATTCAGCTATGCTTGCCTGAAGCTTTTTGTTAAATTCTGGTCCCTAAACTCAGGTGCAGTTACAGGATATACAAATAAACTACCTGATACGCACCATATATAGATATTGCACTGGTGTACAAGTAGTAACATCCCATACAGGTAGGCATCTTATTCGGACACGTGCGAAGTACCCTAATTGCACAAAGTGACCTAAGCCCAAATATATATAAGAAATATTAGGTAAATTTTGCAGGCATGAAAGCTTACTCTTTTCTTGAACCCTTGATCCAAACGGTATCTATCAGGTAGTAGATTAGACTATATATTGAAAAACAATCATAATCTCTGGATTAGTCTACGACTGAAAATTGGCGAGACAAGTACTACATTACTCTTCAAACATGTCATTGCACAATCAACAATTATTTGACCTGTTTAGGAAATCAGACACACCAACAAATTTCATGGAAGCTGCCTTGGAAGAACTTGATAAATTACACGGCAATGTACAGAGAAGTGAAAATGTAAAACAAAAACTTGCCTTGCCTTATGCCAGACTAAACACAAGATTGATGCAAGCAAACAGAATGATTGAGAGATTCAACTCCAAACACCAGGACTGGCTTAATAATGAAACCATCCTGGATACATTGACAGGAGATGAACCCAGCACATCAACCGGCCGAGCAAGAGGAAGGCCACCTAAAAACATGGAAGAGTGCTCAAACTTTACAAGAAAGAGGAAACTTGCTGATTCAAAAAATTATTTATCCACGGAACATTTATCGGAAGCGCTGTCTATTAGATATACAAAGGATGTTGAAAAAGTAAGGTCACAGATTACAAAATCAGTTGCTATTGCCAGCCCACCGCGACTACAAAAGATTTAAAAAAAGCATTCCCATGCCCCCAAACACAAACCTTACAAAGTATGGTCCCGAAGAAGCTTTGGCCTTGTTTTTGGACTTTCTTACGGGCATCTTCGAGGCAACATGGAGCTGACATTTTACCGGGATACAAACATGTTTCGAAAGCAAAATTAGATTCACGACCACTGCATACAGAGTTTACTGAAGTCTCTGTAAAAACCAACATGCAGGATCTAATGGATCGTACAACAAAACGGCTGTTGGAGAATCTTGCTGAAAATGTGGTTGAAGCTCTTGCTGAGAATTTGGCTTTGATCATTAAATGGGGCTGCGATGGATCATCTGGACAGGGCGTGTATAAGCAAAGAATATCTTCCGATGACGCTACAATATCGGACGGGAACATGTTTATGGCTTCTGTTGTTCTTTTACGGCTAAAATCTGATGTTTCTTTACACTGGAAAAATGAACGACCGTCATCTGTACATTATTGCCGACCAATAATGTTTCAGTTTGCACGGGGATCGTCGGAACTAATTGGAACACAGTAAGTGATATTGAAGACCAAATAAGCAAAACTAAGCCAACAAAACTCGAAATCGGAGAAGGAAAATACATTGACTGTAATTACGAGTTCCACCTGACCATGGTTGACGGAAAAGTGGTCAACGAACTGAAAAACACAAAGTCAACTTTGTCATGCCAAATTTGCAAAAAGACGCAAAAGAACTTCGACGATTTAAACGATTCTACAAATGAAAAGAATTATGAATTTGGGATCTCACCATTGCACGCAAGAGTAAGATGTATGGAGTTCTTGTTAAAAGTAGCTTATACGCTTCCTCAAGAGGAGGAACACTTTCATGAAAAAACATCAAACAAAAATAAGGAAAAGTTCAGAAAGAAGCAAATACAGGATGCGTTTTTCAAACAAGTTGGACTTAGGCTGCCCCAACTCAAACGAGATTTTTTGAAAATGATGAGGCTGTAACTCGAATCACTGGAATCAACAATCAAATCTTAAATAGATTGGGAACGATCTTAAATGTTTTAAGCTGCAAGGAAAAAACAGCATCACTTTTAGCAGAATTATATCCGCAGAAAAAGTTGACCCCGACAGTTCATAAAATATTGGCGCATGGCAAGGATATAAATTGAGTATCAGTCTTTGCCAATTGGGGAGCTCTCTGAAGATACACAAGAGTCCCTTAATAAGTTTTATAAAAAATACAGATTGCTAAACATTTTCAAAGCTTCAAGGGTGAGACAAAATGTTAGCAGCATCTTCAGATCCATTTATATCATCACTGAGGCATGTTAGGTCACGAAAAGAATTAGAAAATACTTATAGTTCAGAGATGATTACTCTTTTAGATATACCATCTTTTAAGTATTGTGATGAATATTTTTCAAAAAATTAAAGAAAAAAGCTTAAAATAAATACTTATTTTTAATTGTAATATTAATTTTAAAATTTAAAAGCCTTAAAAACAATACAAAAAAATCAAAAATTTAAAGAAATATTTTTTCCTTCCCATAAAATTGATTTTTCACCAATTTCCACTTTACATACCCCTATATAGGCACCTATAAATCGTATTAATTTCAAATGCTAATTTTATAGGTTGAATAATTATCTCTCATATGCTTTTTAAATTGACCGATTATCTTGTTTGGTTCAAAAGCTATGATTTTTGCATGAAAAAAGTCAAATGGTGTTGGTACATCGTGGCATTACTGTAACACGCGCTTCCTTTGCTCTGCATCGACACACAGCTTCCACGGGATATAATCTTCGTCTTCCGGGTAGTGTCCTAGGTTCCTGTATAACTGGCCATTTTCTTCCTTTTAGTTAGCATACTTTGTCGGATCTGTAATTATCTTATCTTTCATCGCTTGAACCCACTTTCCCAGGACTTGCTGAACCACTGCTCTAACGGGTCGCGCGACAGAGCATCGGCCACCACGTTGAGTTTGCCTTTCCTGTACTTGACGTCAAACTGAAACTGTTGGAGTTCCAACGCCCTCCGTGTGTTTCACCTTGTCGGGCTCTCTATGGAGTCTAACCATTTTAGCGCCATATGATCCGTGATCACCTCGAATCGGTAGCTTTCCAGATAACAACTATTGCCGAAATGACCGAACTATCGCTAGGCATTCCTTTTCTGTGGCCGAGTAATTCTCCTCTGCCTTCGATAGTTTCCAACTCGCGAACGCCACGACTCTCTTTTGCTGGTCGATGTTCTGAGTCAGCACTGCTCCGAGGCCATAGTCACTCGCATCTATCTGCTGTGTGAATTTTTCCCCGAAATCCGGACATGCCAAGACAGAGGCGGTTGTCAGACAGAGTTCGAGTTTTTCTAGCGCCGCTTGCTGTTCCTCGTTCCGTCATAGGCTGCACCACTGTCCTAAAATTAGGCACAAATCGCCGGTACTATAATGCCATGATACCTAGACATCGTCTGAGTTCCTTTAAATTCGGCGGTGCTTTTAAGTTTCGAATGGTTTCTACTTTTGACGGGTCTGTTTGAATGCCCTCGTCGCTCACCAAATGTCCTAGGTTTTCCAGTTTCCTTTGAAAGAAGGAACATTTTCTCTGGTTCAGCTTCAGATTGGCTGCCCTCAGCCACCGAAAGACTTCTTAGGTTTTACATGTGCTGTTCTTTCGTCTTGCTGATAACGAAGGTATCATCCAAATAAGCGAATGCGTGGGGTTCCATCTCCGGGCCGATTACCATGTTCAACGCCCTCTAGAAATTCGCGCCCGCGGAATGTAGCCCAAACGGCATGACTCTCCACTGGAACAATCAGCGTCCGGGTACCGTGAACGCGGTGTATTCTCGACCTATGTTTCAAGTCCAACGTGGAGATGTAACGATCATTTCTTAGTCTTTTTAGGATATTATTGATTCGGGGCACCGGATACGCGCCGGGTATGGAGTGCGCATTGAGCTGCCTGTAGTCCACACACATCCTCGATTCGTTCGTTTTTTTGCGGATTAGCACGATAGGTGCGCTATGTGGGCTCCGTTCCGGCTCTATGGCTCCTGCCCGTAACAGCTCGTTTACCTACTGGTCGATCACGCGCTGCATTGCTGGGTTTTTAGGATAATACGTCCTTTAGAAACGCCCTGGAATCCCCTGATAAGTGCCAATTCTGCTTTAAGAAATTCCTGTTACCCCGAATCCAATTTCTTTTCAGTGTCGCCTTCCGACCCTGGGTTTGATGCACTGTCCTCTTACTTACGTGCCTCAACTAGAGTACTTCCTAACTCAACCAATGATGGCTCCTCGAAGACTGGTACTGCATCTCGGTTTACCCCTCGCCATGTTAGCATGGTGGCTTCCTTGCGGGGTGCCCTCAGGACACTCCTCCGCTCTGCGCCTCCTGTACTGCGTGTCTCGTTGTCCCCTTCCTTCGTAGGCTCTGCATCGGTTCCGTTGTCAGCCTCGATCGGAGATTCAATCATTCAATTCATTACAATCAGGTCCATTATTACTTTTTTTTGTTAACGAGCACCTCCTTGGTCCGCAACAATGGTTTATGGTCTATGGTTGACATTGAACCGTCTGCTTATTGTATATTCGAAGTCGCGTCGTGTACCACTCCTTTCATTTCAATCTCCCTGAAAAATCTCTCACTCACGAAGATCCTAGTAGCCCCAGTGTCGACCGCCGCCTTCGCCAGTCGACCTTCGCCCCGACCTTCACATTGGCGACTTTGCGACTCTTTTCGACCTTGAGAGGGTAATCTTACTCCGGGACTGACTCGTACTGGCGCCAATCCGATCCTGCTCCGGATGACGCAGCTGCCCGTTTCCCGCTCTCTTTGTACAACATTCCCCTCTACTCACACTTCGATTACCACACTGCCTGCAGAAGAGCACTCCTGCGAACATTTGTTATATATGCGCGCTCTACTTCGCTCGTGCCCCATCATGTTGTTCGAAATCACATTACGCCCGCCAATTAGAGAACTGTTTGGTTCGTTTTGCGCCATGAGGATTTGGGCTAGCGGTCTCTGGAAAGGATTAACCTGCCTCGCTTGCGAGTTGACGTTTCCGTACCTGTTTGTGCGTTCGACCCTCGTACTCTGACTGTGCCCTGCTTCCCAGCGGCTCTGGCTTCAAACATTCTCAAATTTCGCGGCCATTTGAGTCCATTGAGCTAACTTTAGGAAGTCTTTCCTACGGATGTATAGCCTGTAGTCTGGCGCTAGATTCTCATAAATCCTACTCAATTCCTGATCGGGACTATATCCGGCATGATGCATCAGTTTCTTTAAATCAATCAATCGTTGCCGTCGGGCTCTGATGCTATCCTCCAACCTAACAAAATAGTTAGGAGGTAAAAAAATCTAGAATTTCTTTCTTGAAGACGCCCCATGTCACGTCTCGTAACCCACTCGTTGAGAACCAGCTCACTGCCGAGTCTGTCAAGGCCTCGCTCATCACCTTGGAATACGGTCTAGCTCTATTTCGTATGTCATCGCGCGTCCCTAAGTGCCTCCACGAACTCAAGCGGATCAGAGTGACTATCAAAACGGATTCCCCATTTCCTAACTGGTTCGGGGACGACCACGAAATGTTTGTTAATTCAGCTCCCCGGTTACCAGCGGCCATATCAGGCTTGTAGTCCTTCTCTCCCACCTGGGTACTAGTCACAGGGGGAATAACAGACAGCCCTAGATAAATCCCAGATGGAGTCCCAATCTGTCGCCAGGGGGAATAACAGACGGCCCTTCATAAATCCCGGATGGCGTCCCAATCTGCCGCCTTACTATCGAATGCTGCGCTTACCCAAGTGGTCGAAACTCCCCTTTCGATGACCCCGACAAAGTCAGTAAGTCTGACTCTGATTTTTGACGCTGTCGTATACCTATATTGAGAATGTAAGACGAGGCGGACGGTTCCGGAACTTTCTAAAATTGCATTTCCTATTCGGCCAATCGCTTCCAGGTTTCCGTGCGATGAACACCTTTCCTTTTAAACGCACATACTCGTTTCCTTAGATCGTCAACCTTTCCAGTTCGATCCAGGCCCAGTTCGTGGCCGACGTGCTCTAGTTCCTCCTTACGGCAATTGTAGACCCATCGTGCACCTACGCCTGGGTTGCAGCGGTCCTCCGGTGATGGAATTTGTGACTCACTCATCCTTTGATAATGCCGTCAATAGCTTTTTTTTATTTGGTTTTATTTAAAACTTTTCTTTATGTTCCTTTGTCGAAATGTTTATTTAATTTCTTATTTTAATTCAATTTTATATTATTAAAAAAAAAAATCCCTTTCAATTCAATTTTATTTTATTTGACAAAACCCTTTTAATTCAATTTTTTATTATTAAAAAAAAAACAAATAAACCTTTCAATTCAATCTTACAACCCAATTTACTATTAATTGTTATCTTTATATTAACCAAACTTTCTTTATTAAATTCCCTTACTTCAATTCTAATTTACAAAATTTTCTTCGTTTAAACTTAATTTTATAACATTAAATTTTGTTGAACATGTTGTCTAATTTGGCTTCATAAAATTTTGTATTATAATTAATTTCTTATTTTCCGAAAATTTTCTCAATTTTTCTGTTTGTTGAAAACATTTGCCAAAATTTTTATTCATCTTACTTCTTTCCATCTTTATTATTTGTTAAGTTAAATTTCATTATGAACATGTTTTTTTTAATTTTTTTTTATTTGTTAAATTAATGTTTTATTTTTAATATAAATTTAATAAATTTTTCCCCTTTTTATACCCTTAACCCATAAAATGGGTAAATAAGGGTATAATGGTTTTGTGCAAAAGTATGTAACAGGCAGAAGGAAGCATCTCCGACCCCATAAAGTATATATATTCTTGATCAGCATCAACAGCCGAGACAATATAGCCATGTCCGTCTGTCTGTCCGTCTGTATGAACGCGTGGATCTCAGAGACTACAAGAGCTAGAGACTTCTGATTTTGTATTTAAGTTCTCCTATACCATGAGCAGAACAAGTTTGTTTCAAATTATCAATAACATTTCTGGTTTCCGATATACACATAATATCGATAACAAAAAATATCGAATTTGGAAAATGTAAAAATGAGGGTTGAAGTAATGGATAATGATAGAACTTTTCTGAAAATTTCGTCCAAATCGGTTGAGAAACACCGGAGATATTGAACTTAATCGATTGAAGCTAAGTCAGTATACCAAAGTCTTACATAAATTTAATTTATTTATTGCAACTGGGTTCAGGGTATCTTCTAGTCGGGCTCACCCGACTAGAGCCTTCTTACTAGTTTCTTATTCTTTCACTTTTCCACTGTTTTTTCTTTCTTAGAAATATACATACAATTATAATTCAAATTAACGCGCGTATTTCAACTTTACTACTTTTCTTCACATCGACTATGATTACTGCTGTTCTTTTCTCTTTTCCTTAACTTAACGTGTGCGTTGACCGTCACGCAAATATTTATTTCAATTTCCGAATCGTCGGTCGTCACGTCTCTACTCATTTCATTCCCGATCGCTACTGCCTTGGTCGCTTTATTGCACATTTTCTCTTGTTAATCTTAAGCCTCAGTGTCATAATATGTTATATAGTGGTGCAATGTAAATTAACAAATGTAAACTCCGATAAATACTAACTTTGAATATGAAACTTAATCAAATGTAAGTTCAACATCTTAATATTTAATGTCAACATATATATTAACTCCAAAATTATCATATTCTAAATGTGGTGTTGACCTGTGGTGGGTCTGCTTCAGAGACTTCAGATTTGAAGTGTAAGTTCTCCTATGCCATAAGCAGGACAAGTTTGCTTCAAATGATCGATAAATATTCTGGTTTCCGATATACACATGCAATCGATTACAAAGAATATGGAATTTGGAAAATGTAACAACGAGGGTTGAAATAATGGGTAACGATAGAACTTTTCTGAAAATTTTTTCCAAATTGGTTAAAAAACAACGGAGATATCGAATTTAATCGACTGAAGTTTAGTCAGCATACCAAAATCTTTTTTAAATTTAACATATTTGTTGCAACTGGGTTCAGGGTATCTTCTAGTCGGGCTTTCCCGACTTGAGCCTTCTTACTTGTTTTTTTTTTTTTAAATTTTTGGAATCGTTTAAAGTCTACACTTAATTAATAAGTATGTTGGACAGATGGGTTAGGCAGATAACATTAAAATTCTCAATTATATAGCTATCATTTTTAAATTGTTTTATCCATATGTAACTTTAACTTATCTTATGTTGTTATTTTAGTTTTACAACAGGAATTGGAATGTCGGAAACTTACAAGCATGGAGTGTCGCAAGCTACAAAAAAGAAACAAACAATTCAAAAAAAATCAGCGTATGATGATTTCAATACATCACGGAATTCAGATGTTCTTGTTGAAATTCAATTTACAAAGATTCGCTTCTCGTATGATGCATACCCGAAACATTCAACTTTTTCATCTAGACAAGTTCTGGTTATTTCGGATATAGAAATTCGAGACCGTTTACTTACTTCAGATATTAATAAGCTTCTATATCACCCCAACAAAAACAACATACCACAGAAAAACGATGAAAACATGATAACGGTGAAAGCTTTGAACGTTCGATCAAATGTTAATAAAAACAGAGTTGAGGAATGCTCACTAAAAATTTCAATTTTACCTATCAAACTTAACATTGACCAAGACACTTTATTATTTTTAGAACAATTTTTTTCTGCCTTAGTGAAAAGTTCGACTAATGTGGATAATGTGAACAGTGCTTTAGATCAGGAAAATCCCATGATGGCTGTTAGGGAAAACTCGAATGTGGTACAAAATTTTAAATTGAATGAAAAAGAGTATCAAGATTCAAATGACGCACCAGAAGCATTTGAGTTTGCAGAAGATTCACCGCCAAATGACGTAGATACCACCTACTTTAAGGAGTTTATTTTTAGTCCTGCTTTACCAATATGCTTTGACTACCACGGCCGAAGAATAGAACTTTCCCGTGGTTCTATAACTGGTTTATTAATGGGATTTGCGCAGCTACAGGGCTCTGGAATATGTCTACGTGAAGTTATAAACCGGTAAGTAAAACAATACATCAAATTAGCTTTTCCCATCCCCATTGTCCCGAAAAATTTAGTGTCTATCCCACTTGTCCCGACATTTTCCCGAAATTTTTTTTTTTTTTTCAAAAAAGTGTATATATATATGTATATATATATATATATATTTATATACATATATATTTTTTTGTATATATATATGTATATATATATATATATATATATATATTTATATACATATTAATTTTTTTTTAATATAATCTTACTTTAAATTTATGTTTAAAAACAATATTCTCTCAAAATTTTTTCCAATCAATCGAGTTCTTCTCTTCTTCAAAATTCTACTGGAAGTAGAATAAACCTTTTCGCTGGTGGCGAAGACGTTGGAACGTTGAGCACTTGCCTGGAGAGCACTTGAAAAAATGGCAAATCATTGCATTGTTGCTAAAATGTTAAAGGATCGCAATTTTTCTATTAATAATAGTGAAAATGCATCTAAATGCTCCCATTTATTGCACTTGCGATGTATTGTTTCTCTAAAAAATATATTGGTGGTTAATTTCGATAAATGCATAACATTTATCGAGTACATTTTGTTTGGGTCCCGACTGATTTTTGGGACCCGACAGCTTTACCGGGACCCGTGGGAGTTTCGGGATCCACCACTTATCCCGACTTTCCCGAATTTTTTTAAAATCGTCCCAACCCGCCAGATCCCGATTATTTTTTTGGGACCCGCTGGATTCCCGAAAATCCCGATCCCGACGCCCATCTCTACGTAAAAGATCTCCGACCACATTTGGTAAATATATAATGTAATATATAAGTATTCATATTGGAGGTTCCCCTCTGCTCGCTTCGCTCGCTAGCCCCCTCGTTTGCTTCGCTTACTCTAAATAATTCTAATCTTCAGCTACTACACAATGCTGACCTGCTCTCGCAGGATACCAAATCGTTCATCTCGAGCTAGAATTATTTTGTATATGAAGGACTACCTTGTATCCATATTCTTTGTGGTCCCTGCTAGAGCAAGTTTTATTAAGCAAGCATTATAAAATTGTCAATTGGAGAAGCAACCTTCACTTATGTCTATGCCTAGCCTGACCCTGCGATTTGTTTATCGTGAGCGCAAAACATACATTTAATGGAAACTGTAGTCTTTTAAATTCAAATGGGTAATCCGATGGAATCAATGGAATCCCTGGTATAAAGACGCATTCTTCCCCAGTTCCGCCTGTAAGGACTGTTACTGCTATAACGTTGCGATTTAATGCTTTAATTTGTAGTCTTGTGCCGTTGCATAGCTTAAGAGTCTTCAAGCTTCGCAGCAACATGACAGGTGCTCCTATTTTTAAGATCAGCTTATATGCTGGAAGTCCATGAGCATTGAGTGAATCAAAAAGTTTTGGTGGATAGTGTACAGCATCATCCGTATTCAATACCTGATCAAATGATGTATAAACTTTTTCTTCTTCTTCAAATGGTTTTATAAGAATTTCATTAATTTCAGAAGCTTTTTATTTTTGGGCCCTAAAATGGCACGTTCACATAACCAATTAATCAATTTGACTCTAATGAAAAAATTACTGGATAAACATGAGATATGAGCTGATCCAGAGAATTGACTACAGTTCCTAAGCCTTCAGAAATAATTATTTCATCATCAATTGACAGAAAATCACCATTGCCAATTTTGAGCAAAGTGTTTGCAAACTTTTACTCTGATGAATCTCTTCTTATTTCTCATATTTTTTTTAAAGAGAAAGCGAGCTTTCAATAACTTCAATACTTGCGCCATGTTCCTTTGTTTCGAAATGTTACACAGAGGTGTTTCAGTTTAATATACATATATATAAAAGGGCAACTTGAATGTAGAGTGTGCCGTTTTACCACCATTCAATAACGTAACTGCTTTTCTGTAGGAAGCGACGGATAGTGCTACGTATCGTTCTTTACGAATTGCAGCAAGTAGTATATTTAAAAGAAATGTTTTGCCGGTACCACCAGGAGCATCTAAAAAGAAGACTTTGCCATCATTATCATGGAATCTTTTCATGATTTGATCATAAACATTTAACTTCTCAGGCGTCAGCATGGATAAGCATAGTCGTTGAAAACGTCGTACGAGGGTTTAATCAATCCAATTAATTCGCACACACGACGAGGAAATTTTACGAAAATGAATTATATATGAATAAAAACACTTTAAACTTTTCGGGATTTGGTTGTATGTAAATCAGAACTAACTAGTAAAGCCCACTGAGCATGCTATGCAACCTAATTACATAAACTAACATTAAAAGAAATATTATTAAAGGAGAGAGTGCGAGCTTTTATACAACATTCAGGTGGGGAGCTGCAGATGGCGCCATCTTGCATCCGCCAACACAATGTAAGGAACGCTTTTCCCAAAACGTTCCTCAACTGTCATCTTTGGCGTTCGGAAATTTAGGTCTTAAATAACCTCCAAGTTGCAGGCCCTGTCGAACGTCCCGTACTTGGATTTGATGCGAGCACTGACCCTTTCATCGAGCCTGGTGTTGAAGAAATCTAGGGCCTTTGTCAAGGAGGCATCGATTTGCCTGTGCGGACTGCTCGGGTCGACCAATGTTCACATCTCGAAAGTTTTCTCACCGATTATGTCAAGGACTGTCACCGTCGGCAAGACAGCAAGTTCCAGGGTAGATGGTGGTGTTGGTGTCTCCTCATGTGACGCAGTGAGTCCTGAGACTAGCTTCTCGGTCGCGCACTTTGAGGGGAGGCCGGAGAGTGGAGCAAGGTGTGGTGCTCATCATCGCTGGCGCGGCACCTCGCTCCACTGCGGCACGATCGTCCGGAGTGTTGAGGCGTCAGGCAGTTGGGGCAGTACTTGTTGATAAGAACTACCCGCAGACGCTTCTCAGCGTCGAGGTGCATAAATCGCTTTTTGAGGGCATGGACATCCCGGCAGACTCGGCAGCGGAAAGACGCAACACCGCTTGGGCGACTAGACTGCTTTTAAGTCCTGGATGTGTGTGTGCCATCGCTCTGCGAATGTTGTCTGGGAATATATAAACAGAACAGGAATTATACAACATACTCTTATTGAAATAAATGGTTAGTCACGACATTCGAGTTTGGGGTTCGGGATGGATTGGAAAGAGGATAAGCTTGGCCACTGGCCTTTTTATGGTCCCTCGGGTCTTTAGTATATCGAATATTTGGACCCAGTCATCCTGCCCCGCGTAGGTTTCCTGGACGCGACCCAATCGCCATTCGTTGGATGGAAGGTTATCCTCCTTGACAACTACTATGTCTCCCTGTTGCAGGTTCCTCTCGGGTAGTTGCCACTAAGTCCTTTTGTTTAGCTCCTTCGAGTACTCTTCTTTCAAACGGAAACAAAAGTGTTGGTAAAAAGCCTTTAGCCGTTGCCACCTTTTAAGAATCGACGCTCGGCTCACTAACGGCGAGGAGTGGGCCTCCTACCAGGAAGTGCTCTTGTGTTCGAGCCAGCAAGTCTGTCACGTCCTCGGATGGAAAAATTGGTCTTGAGTTCAGGCAGGCTTCGATCTTTGAGAGGAGGGTGGAGAACTCTTCAAAAGTATATTTAAAGGTTGAGGTCGACTTATGAAATAGCGCTATGAAGCTTTCGACGCCAGCCTCCCACAAGCCGCCCATATGTGACGCACTTGGTGGGTTGAAGTGCCACGATAGAAAGTGGTGACTGTATGTTGTCTCCACGCGCGCTTTTGTAGCCACCAAGAATTCACGAGTGAATACTCTGGAGGCTCCCACAAACGTTCTACCATTGACTTTGGATGGACACCCGAGTCTTGCTATGAAGCGGGCAAACGCTGCCAGGAATTTGTCCGTAACAAGTCGGAAGTGGCTTCAAGATGGATTGCCTTTGCGCTGAAGCACACAAAGACACACATATAGCCTTTCGAACGGCCCAGCAAAGTCGATGCCAGTATGTGTGAAAAAAGTGAAAATGTCGATCTTTCCTCCTGTAGCCTACCCATAAGCTGAGTCTGGAAAGTTTTCCTGAACACTACGCAGGCTCGACAGGAGGTGGTCACGGATGTGCTCAAAGTCTTAAGCTTAGGAATCCAGAACCTAGAACGAATAAATCGCATCCCTAATTGATTTGCGCCATACAGCGAAATCTGATGCGTGAGCTTGACAAAGAGATGGCTTAACGCACACGAGTACCGACGTATCACAGGGTGCCGCTCGTCATAGCTAAGGTTGCTGCATTTGCAGATGCGCCCAGATGTTCGCGTTATCCTTTTTGGATCAAGAAACGGATTGAAGTTTACAATGTTGCTAGAGGGTGGCAAGCTATGCTTATCACGAAGGTTCTTGTATTCCTTTGGAAAGGAATTCCGTTGAGTAATTAGAACGATTCGTTCTTGAGCTTCTAGAAGCTCACTATATTGGAGTTGCTGTGTTGGAAACAACAGTGAGGATTGGCGACATCGCTTAGCGAATCTGAACATGTATGCGGTAACTCTTAAAGCCCGGCCAAAATTGGAGAAACGTTCTCGTGAATCGAACGAAGGAACTAGTTCTGCAATGTGGACCTTAACTGGACGCTGCTCTACTTCAGTCTCAAGACTAGAGTTCGATATAATGGGCCCTTGTTCTCAATGGACGTGAGACGAGGGACAGGCAATACTGCCGTAGACGTCCCCAGCTGACCTAACGGTTCGTCAAAAACGGGAATGCGTTGTGCTATGAGCTGTGGAGTTAGATCCACCAAATTCGGTAGAAAGATAGCAGACAACGACCCCCAAAAGTCTCCATCAAAGTTTTGGACCCACGCTTACTCCTTCCGCCCCCCTTTCCGCACCTTTTTCAAACTTTGAGCTAGAGTCACCAAATTTTGTATGAAGATAGAAATTGACATTAATCATAGATCTGCATAAAAATTTGGATGCCATGCCCACTCATACGGCCTCAAGCCCCCCTTTCCACACTTTTCCAAAATTTGTGCTAGAGTCACCAAATTTGGTATGAAGTTAGCAGTAGACATTCCACATAGATCTGCATCAAAAATTTGAATACCACATCCAACAATACTGCCCCAGCCTTCCTTTCCCCACCTTTTACAAACTTCGAGCTAGAGTCACCAAATTAAGTATGAAGATAGTAATAGACATTCCACATTTTGATTCCACACCCACTTATTCCGGCCCAGGCCCCCTTTCCCCATCTTTTACAAACTTTAAGCAAGAGTCACCAAATACTGTCGCAGAGACCACCTTTGTGTTCGATGCGGGGATGAGCTCAAGTCGCCTGACTGCAAGAAATCACCTGACGAGCCGGCCAAGTGTGCTCACTGTGGTGGCGAGCATCCTGCTAACTATAAAGGCCGCCATTACTATCAAAAAAGAAAACAAACCTTTATTAAGGCCGGAATAGCCAACTCATCCCATCAACAGTTTGGCATACATCTTAACAATCAGTTATATCCTAATGCTAGGAACGCTGCGCTCTCCTACGCCGAGGTTGCTCGTCGGGCGATTCATCAATCAGCTCAAGGCTGCTCCCAGCCCTATCAACATCAACAACTACCTCAACTGCAACCATCCCTGGCACTGCAAACCTCGCTTAATTGACATGCAGCTACAAATGCTGCAGATGCTCAATGCTCGGTTAACTAAATGATCTTGCCACGCCTCTTCCGTATTCTAAGCTGGAACGCCAACGGTGTTTCCAGAAAATTGAAGGAGCTGGAATTGTTTGTTGCCAAAAACAACATACACGTCCTGCTCTTAAGTGAGATACGACTTCCGGTCAATAGAGACCTGAGTTTAGTTTCCAAGATGACCATCTGTGCCTTAAGCAGCCGCGAGTCAACAGCGTCTTCCCACAGTTTATGGACACATTCCATAAGGCTTTGCAGGTCTGTACTCATGCTGGCCAGCCTAGCATTGAGGACAGCGAGTATGCGCTCCTCACACTCACACACCTTTGCTGTGATCACATTCACTTGCTCATCAAAGCGAAATCCAGGCTTTTCCATGGCCTTGCTGAATTTTATGCCGTGAATTTTAATGTGTGGTTACTTAACTATTTATTTGTTATTAGACAGTGTCATTGAATGTTTTTCGTGTGTCTTGTATGCTATGTATACCTCCTTGTACTTCGTATGTGTTAGTGCTTTGATGTTGCTGTTTGGTCTAGTGAAGAAGGTCTAGTTGTTATTATTTCACTTAACTCCAGTGCAACAAATTACTTTGCGATTATTTTATACATTTTATTAAAAGTAGAGCGTAACGATTAACCAATTAAGTGTTGAGTTCCTCACCTATTCCTGCAACCCCCAAACCCATTTTCCAAATGTACTTTTTCAGTCCGTTGCGTTCGACTGCAACTTTTTCACTTATTTTAACTCTTGTTTTTTCATCTTTTTTCAGACGGGGACTGCTGGGTTGGAACAAATTGTTTGAATTTGTTTGTAAAGAATGGCTAAGGGACATAAAAAGAAATCAACTGCCAAATATATTAAGTGGAATCGGACCTACCAATGCAGTTATACAACTTTGTAAGTACTATAATTTTTAAGCATTGTATTCATAAAAAACTGCTTACAAATTTAATCATAAAGTTTTACAATGTATGAAGGTTTCGCAGGAATGCTTGACATATTTCTGTGGTAAAATAATCTAAATGTTTTTGATTAGCTTCGTTTCGATTCGTTCTTTGCAGACAACGAAACACATGAACACACATTTGACATTTTGGCTATATTTTCTGATAAGACTAAAGTTGCATAAAATCTTTATTTATTTATATTTTTTTCGTTGCTTACAAAAAAGTTTAACTGTTTTCAATAGGTTTCGATTATAAGATTCTTAAGTGCTAATTTTTGTCCAAGCTTTGCCAAAAAGTTACAAGAATATCCTTGGAATTGATAATTGATGAAAGAAAAATAGCTTGAACCTGCATCTGACGACATCACCATGATTGGGTTAACAACTGCATACAAAGTTTTTGCTTAATATTATGTACAAAATAAGTAAGAAGGCTCTAATTAAGAGAGCCCGACTAGAAGATACCCTGAACTCAGTTGCAATTAATAAATTAAATTTATAATTGACTTAGGTATATTGACTTAGCTTCAATCGATTAAATTCGATATCTCCGGTGTTTCTTAACCGATTTGGACGAAATTTTCAAAAAAGTTCTATCGTTACCCATTACTTCAACCCTCATTTTTAGATTTTCCAAATTCGATATATTTTTGCTATCGATAGCATGTGTGTATCGGAAACCAGAATAATTTGAAGCAAACTTGTTTTGCTCATGGTACATACAAAATGTGAAGTCTCTAGCTCCTGTAGTCTCTGAGATCCACGCGTTCATACAGACGGACATGGCTGTATCGTCTTGGCTGTTGATGCTGATCAAGAATATATATACTTTATGGGGTCGGAGATGCTTCCTCCTGCCTGTTACATACTTTTGCACAAAACCACTATAGCCTTTTTTACCCATTTTGTGGGTTAAGGGTATAAAAAGTAAGAAGTCTCAATTGGAGACAGACAGATCCCTAGAAACTAAGCGTACAGTCATTACTATACTCGATACCTAAGGTAAAGAGTATATTGGGTTTGTTGATGAAAGCTGTTGGCATCCCACAAATATTGGTAACTGTCACAAATAATTAAATGGTTAAGCTATTTTTTACTTTGCTTTATCTGTCATTATAACTTCATAAATATTTAAACAGTAAACATATTTTCCTTAAATGTAATTTAAATTGAACTTCGTAAATCGTTCGTAATGCCTTCAAAAATATCATCAATTGGGAGAAAACCATCGAAAGCCAAGCTATCAAGTGAACATTTGAAAGGTGATACAGACAATCAACGAGAATATCATGTGTTTTAAATTTATAGAGTAGACGTCAAAAAACACCACTGCAACGCGTGGTTGGGGTCGACCAGTAATTAATAAAGTCTGCATCTTCAAGGCCTTACAAAAATTTCGTATACCTAGTCACACCATTCCTTATTTTGAGATTAAAGACATATCGAGCGACATTGTTAAAAGCCACCTTTAAACAATTCTGGCATGCATTGCACTTGCTAAAAATTATTACTTCGTATAGTTTCACTTGTTTGGTTGTTTGTATTTAATAATTTACAGTCAGCTATGAGCAGCTGACATAAAATGAAATCAAAATTTACTTAAATTAAAATGTATTAAGTGGGGAAAGGGGGGCTGGGGGCGGTATGGTTGGGCGTGGCATCCAAATTTTTGCTGCAGATCCTTGTGGAATGTCAAATGCTACCTTCATACCAAATTTGGTGACTCTAGCTCAAAGTTTGTATAAAGTGGGGAAATGGGGGCTGGGGGCGGTATGTTTGGGCGTGGCATCCAAATTTTTGCTGCAGATCCGTGTGGAATGTCAAATGCTACCTTCATACCAAATTTGGTGACTCTAGCTCAAAGTTTGTATAAGGTGGGGAGAGGGGGGCGGAATGGATGGGCTAGGCTCCAAAACTTTGATGCAGATTGTTGGGGGTCGTTGCCAGCTATCTTCCTACCAAATTTGGTGGCTCTAGCTCCACTACTCTGGAATATACACGCATTCCCGTTTTTGACGAAGCGTTGGGGCAGATGGGGGTGGCTAGGGCGGTATTGGTGGGCGTGGCATCCAAACTTTTGATGCAGTTTTTTGGGGTCATCATCAGCTAAATTGGCACCAAATTTGGTGGCTCTAGCTCAAAAACTGTGGGAGATATAGGCTTATTTGACTTTAAAATGCGGGAGGTCTGGGGGCGGAATGGGGGGCGTGGCTCCAAAACTTTGATACAGTTCTTTTGGGGTCGTTACCAGCTATCTTCCTACCAAATTTGGTGGCTCCAGCTCCACTACTCTGGAAGATACACGCATTCCCGTTATTTACGAAGCGTTGGGGCGGATGGGGGTGGCTACGGCGGTATTGTAGGGCGTGGCATCCAAACTTTTGGTGCAGTTTTTGGGGGGTCATCATCAGCTAAATTTGCACCAAATTTGGTGGCTCTAGCTCAAAAACTGTGGGAGATATAGGCTTATTTGACTTTAAAATTCGGGGGGTCTGGGGGCGGAATGGGGGGGCGTGGCTCCAACATTATTGATGCAGTTTTTTGGGGGTTGCTAGTAGCTATCTTCTTACCAAATTTGGTAGTTCTAGCTGTAAGGGTGTGTGAAATATGCGGATTTATCGTTTTTGAGTTATCGAATTTATCGATTTGCCAGCCCCCCAGTTATCGTAGAACCCCAATCTTGACACTTTAATTTTCTATCCCATAGATAAAGAGAATTGGAAAGTTTCAAGTCCCTAGCTTGAAGGGTGTGGAAAAAACTTGCACACATACGGACGGACAGACGGACAGACACCATGACGGACATTGCACAAAACCAATATACTCTTTACCTTCGGTATCGAGTATAAAAACTCGATGTCCGGAAAATCATGAAAATGAATCTGTTCAGAGGAAATACAAGAGTAAACAGTAATGAGACCGCCGCCCCCTTTGCGGGAAGTGCGATCGCATCTGTACAATTTATACTTGGAAGGAAAAACAGAGTCATCAGAAATATTGAGTTTTAACCAAGTTTCAGTGAGTGAAACCATATAATTAAGAAAGTTTAGCCTCTTACATCTTGATAGGCCAAACTAAGTAGCTTTGTCAGTTTTTTGCAACCGTGCTGGAGGCAACAGGGTCGCTAACAGGCGGTGCACTACTTATCCTAGTATCATTATCATAATTAATTCACCTATTATCGTACTCCCTTACAAAAAGCTGCTTCGGCGAAAACTTTTCCGAACAAATTGTCGAAAAAAGTTCAGGTGGAGCACTCAACTTGATAGAAGATATACTTCGGGCTTGTTTAAATTTAAACTTCTCAACAATAATAAGAGGAGAATCAATTTTAATTTTAACACAAGCTGAAACATCATCCGATGAAGTATCGGATGCCAGCCTAGACACAAATATACATTTGTTAAATGGCACAACAACAAGAGGCATGTACCTACAAGTGAACTATATCTCTATAAGGTTTATTTAACGTGGTATTTTCCATATTAGGATTAAAAGACAAGTGAACTATATCTCTATAGGGTTTATTTAACGTGGTATTTTCCATATTAGGATTAAAACCACGGTGCCCTTATATCCGAGGATAAGGCACAATGAGTTTTGTTTAAGCGCCAAGCTAACGCCCCTTACATGAAGAAACTTACGCCTCTTACAAGAAGGTACCAATTGAAGCTACTTCAGTTTGGTCGTAAACTTCCTCCTTGGTATGGAGAGCCGATTATCTAATACGACTTCTGATATTTGGGCATCAGCACCCGGTTGTTTTTTAACGCAACGCCACGCCGAAAAACACATTCTACCCGCTCTGGGTATAACCACAGCCACCAAGATACTCCCGTGAGGGCCACAACCAAAAACCCGGACGGAACAAGTTCCGCAGGCTCCTGATTACCCGTGGTACCCTTTTTAACCTTCGGTCAGGTCTCGTATCTGGACAACTAAGGATAATTCCAATTTAAAACTCCAAACAATTTAAGGCTTGGTGGGCCTTGCCCTTTTAGTCGGTTCTTACGACAAGCAGTGGCATACTGTGAAAGATATTCTTTCCCGTCAATCACACGGGGGGGATTAAAAGACAGTAGGATTGTTAGGCGTAGGCGTTGAAGAGCCGGGCTAATGAATAGGATTGGGGTTCCTTGGCGACGAGTTAAATTAACGGGCTAGCCATAGGACCCGTTGGGAGTAAATAGGTATCAATGTGTCGATGCGTTGAGCACGATACAACGGGAAAAACTTATAGATCGCTTGAGCGAGAGAGCGTGATCACGAAGTCAGATACAACCACAAGTACGTCGGATAAGAGCGGACGAAAGCGGTAGAGGACTGATGCTGAAAAGCGAGAGTAATAAAATTGACATGCTGTTTGTTGTTACTAGACACAGAATATGCAAATGCAAATATATGTATATATGTATGTACGTATGTTTTCTTTATGTTAAGGCACAGCAGCGTCAGTTCAACTGCAAATTAAAGTAAGTATAATCTCGGCAAACTCTTTTTGCAAACGTAAATATATAAAACGTATATTTGCAATCACATCTAGAATTATTTATCAGATTAAACAGAGTAAAACACCGCTCACAAACACAAAAGAACAATAAATGACTAAGAGCACGCTAAAATACGACCATCACTAACGAAAAAAAAACAATATATATGTTAGAACATTGTCATTACTTTCTGACATTGTTTACGCGCAGCGAGTTTCGCTCACACGGAAATTGTAAACGCAACTGTCCTGTGTCGCACACTTATTCCTTGTGCCTACTACCGAACCACTTTCGGCGACAACAGCATGACGTTCTCGCCCCGCTAAACACTACAACAAAACGATACTTCCCAAAGCTACAACGAATCAAAGCTACAACGAACCAACGCCATAACGAACCAATACTACACGACTTTAGGCTGATGCAATATTACTTATAATAATGAAATTTCCATTACGGTAAAATACTCGAAAAAGAATACCCATTCACTCGCGTAGACACCTTCAGTACTCGCCGACACAGCCATCCTGACCATTGCACGTCCTCGTGCAATATTACGAAATACCACACCATATGTAGATCATTTAACCAACTGACTATAAAACTTAAGTCCAACCCACATAACTTTATTTTCTTGTCATCATAACTTCCTTTTTATACTCGTTATCGAAAATAAAGAGTATATTGATTTTGTGCAATGTCCGTCGTAGTGTCTGTCCGTCTGTCTGTTTGTCCGTCTGTATGAACGCAACTTTTTTCCACACCCTTCAAGCTAGAGACTTGAAACTTTCCAATTCTCTTTATCTATGGGATAGTAAATGTCCAAATGGGGTTTCTACTATAACTGGGGGCTGGCAAATCGATAAATTCTATATCTCAAAACCGATAAATCCACATATTTCGCACATCCTTACAGCTAGAACTACCAAATTTGGTAAAAAGATAGCTACAAGAATCCCCCAAAAGTTACATCAAAAATTTGGAGCCACTCCCACACGTTCCGCATCAAGCCCCCCCCCGCATTTTTAAGTAAAAAAGCATATATCTCCCACAGTTTTTGAGGTATAGCCACCAAATTTGGTGCCAAGATAAGTGATAATGACCCCCCAAAAACTGCATCAAATGTTTGGATGCCACGCCCACCAAAACTGTCCTAGTTGCCTCCATCCGCCCCAAAGCTTCGTCAAAAACGAGAATGCGTATATCTTGCAGAGTAGTTGAGCTAGAGTCACCAAATTTGGAATGAAGATAGCAATGAGAGAGCTGCATGAATGGCAAAAAAACGGCAATCGAATATACAATGCGTAAAATGAATTGAATTGAATAGAATACTTCTACAAAGTTGTATGGGTAAACGTAATGCGCTGGAAACGTACTCAGTCGCACAGTATCTAAACGTCAGGCCACGGATCAAGTAAATGAAAATTTACAGTTATATTCGAGTAGTACTGAAGGTATTCGAGTATGAATTCTGCTATGTATGTAGCTTTTTTGCCTGCTAATATGTATTTGAATATGCTGTTAGGTCACTTTTATGATCCTGTGCCCCAGTTGCTTGTGCGTCAGGCGCGAAAATATCTCAAAAAATGTGTGCACTGAGTGAAGTGAGATATGCACAAAAAACAGAAATTTCAATTTGACAGGGCATCGTTCACTAATTTGCCTATGCACGCATTCTCACACAGAACCCTTTTTTAAGACCCTTTGCCCGAGCTGCTTGTGCGGCCCGCTGACAAGGCAACGCTTGCGATCAGACCGTCAGCTTGAGCGTCAGTCTGGCGCCGTGCATAGAAATATACGTAATTTCTCTAGGCCCACGAACTGAAGAGAATCATTACAAATGGATGGTCTCAGTCTACGCCTTGGTATGTTTGCGTTTTCTACTCATAATATTCATATTCAATGTCATGAATTATGATGCATATTATTATCGACAAATGCTACTATTCATTTTTACTCACATTCTGTTTTGTCTGCCACTCATTCTACAATATTCAATTCGAATATATTATATTAAATTACAATTGGGAATGGACTAATGCAGCTCTCTAATTGCAATTGACATCCCACAAAGATCTGCAGCAAAAATTTGGATTCCTCGCCCACCCATACCGCCCCCACCCCCCCTTTCCCCACCTTTTACAAATTTTGCGCAAGAGTCACCAAATTTGGAAGGAAGACAGCTGGTGGCATCCCCATCTGCATCAGAGAATCTTTAAGGCAGCGTGTACCTCTGCCGGATCCGTACCCCTTTGCAATCAGGCTTTTTTTTTTTTACCGGTTTCATACTGTTAACGAGTATACCGCAGTCAGTTGCGTCCGACTGCAACGTTTACACTGGTTTTTATACCCTTTACCCATAAAATGGGTAAATAAAGGTATAATGGTTTTGTGCAAAAGTATGTAACAGGCAGAAGGAAGCATCTCCGACCCCATAAAGTATATATATTCTTGATCAGCATCAACAGCCGAGACGATATAGCCAAGTCCGTCTGTCCGTCTGTCTGTCCGTCTGTATGAACGCGTGGATCTCAGAGACTACAAGAGCTAGAGACTTCAGATTTTGGATTTAAGTTCTCCTACACTATTAACTATTCTAGTTTCCGCTATACACATAATATCGATAACACAAAAATATCGAATTTGGGAAATCTAAAAATGAGGGTTGAAATAATGGGTAACAATAGAACTTTTCTGAAAAATTCGACCAAATCGGTTAAGAAACACCGGAGATATCGAATTTAATCGATTGGAGTTAAGTCAATATACCTAAGTCAATTATAAATTTAATTTATATATTGCAACAGGGTTCAGGGTATCTTCTAGTCGGGCTCTCCTGACTAGAGCCTTCTTACTTGTTTTTTTTATTATTTTATTACCATAAAACAATTTCATAATTCCATTAACAAGTCAAGTCTTCAAGTTCTCTTTTAGTATGTAACTAATATCAACTTCTTTTTCTTAAACTCTATTCATTTTTACATTATTATTATTAACACTGCAAGTTTCATATTATAATATCTAATGCACCACATGCCATGATCAAAACAATTGTTTTGCAATTGTGCTTACATTTTAATAACAAATTTCATTACCAGCTCTTTAGGCATCTATACTGTTTATATTTCAGTATTTTCATTACTGTCTCTTTCAACAGTTTCTTTTTCATTACTGTATCTTTCAACAGTTTTTTTTTATCAACCACATCATTCAAATCCTTATCACAATATTCTAATTCAGCTGGTACGTTCCCATCTGGCATTTTTCTTATGTCATCATGAGCATACTTATACTTTATATTATTTGTGAATGACCTGAGCATATATCTATCCCCATCTAGCAGCACACTTATTTGAAAATTCCCTCAAACTTAGGGCTTAACTCCGTTTGATGCCTCTCTTCATTTTTTAACAACACGAAATCTCCAAATTTATATCCAACAACCTTAGCTTTGTTTTTATCAAATCGCGCCTTGCTATATGTTGCTGCAGCTGCAATATTTCAAACCACACTCAGTACGCGCCGACATACATATAAAATATAAAATTCAAATATATTTATACTCGATACCGAAGGTAAAGAGTATATTGGGTTTGTGCAATGTCCGTCATGGTGTCTGTCCGTCTGTCCGTCTGTCCGTCTGTATGAACGCAACTTTTTTCCACACCCTTCAAGCTAGAGACTTGAAACTTTCCAATTCTCTTTATCTATGGGATAGTAAATTAAAGAGTCAAGATGGGGGTTCTACGATTACTGGGGGGCTGGCAAATCGATAAATTCGATAACTCAAAACCGATAAATCCACATATTTCGCACATCCTTACAGCTAGAACTACCAAATTTGGTAAGAAGATAGCTACTAGCAACCCCCAAAAAACTGCATCAAAAATTTTGGAGCCACGCCCCCCATTCCGCCCCCAGCCCCCCCGAATTTTAAAGTCAAAAAAGCATATATCTCTCTCAGTTTTTGAGCTATAGCCATCAAATTTGGTGCCAAGATAGGTGATGATGACCCCCTAAAAACTGCATCAAAAGTTTGGATGCCACGCCCACCGACACTGCCCTAGCTACCCCCATCCACCCCAACGCTTCGTCAAAAACGGGAATGCGTGTATCTTCCAGAGTTGTGGAGCTAGAGCTTCCAAAATTGGTGGGAAGATAGCTAGTAGCGATCCCCAAAAAACTGCATCAAAGTTTTGGAGCCGCGCCCACCCATTCCGCCCCCAGCCCCCCCGCATTTTGAAATCAGAAATGGCTATATCTCCCAAAGTTTTTGAGCTAGAGCCACCAAATTTGGTGCCAAGATAGGTGATGATGACCCCCTAAAAACTGCATCAAAAGTTTGGATGCCACGCCCACCGATCCTACCCTAGCCGCCCCCATCCACCCCAACGCTACGTCAAAAACGGGAATGCGTGTATCTTCCAGAGTTGTGGAGCTAGAGCCACCAAATTTGGTAGGAAGATAGCTGGCAGTGACCCTCAAAAATCTGCATCAAAGTTTTGGAGCCAAGCCCACCCATTCCGCCCCCCTTTCCCCACCATTTACAAACTTTCAGCTAGAGTCACCAAATTTGGTATGAAGATAGCAATTGACATTCCACAAAGATCTGCATCAAAAATTTGGATGCCATGCCTACCCATAACGCCCCCAGCCCCCCCCCCCCTTTTCTCACTTTTTACAAACTTCGAGCTAGAGTCACCAAATTTGGTATGAAGATAGCAACTGACATTCCTCATGGATCGGCAGCAAAAATTTGAATGCCATGCCCACCCATACCGCCCCAAGCCCCATAGCCCTCCTAACCCCACCTTATACAAACTTTGAGCTAGAGTCACCAAATTTGGTATGAAGGTAGCATTTGACATTCCACAAGGATCTGCAGCAAAAATTTGGATGCCACGCCCAACCATACCGCCCCCAGCTCCCCTTTCCCCACTTTATACAAACTTTGAGCTAGAGTCACCAAATTTGGTATGAAGGTAGCATTTGACATTCCACAAGGATCTGCAGCAAAAATTTGGATGCCACGCCCAACCATACCGCCCCCAGCCCCCCTTTCCCCACTTTATACAAACTTTGAGCTAGAGTCACCAAATTTGGTATGAAGGTAGCATTTGACATTCCACAAGTATCTGCAGCAAAAATTTGGCTGCCACGCCCAACCATACCGCCCCCAGCCCCCCTTTCCCCACTTTATACAAACTTCGAGCTAGAGTCAACAAATTCGGTATGAAGATAGCAATTGACATCCCACATAGATCTGCGCAAAAATTTGAATGCCACGCCCAACCATACCGCCCCCAGCCCCCTTTTCCCCACTTTATACAAACTTCGAGCTAGAGTCACCAAATTTGTTATGAAGATAGCAATTGACATTCCACAAAGATCTGCATCAAAAATTTGGATGCAATTCCACCCATACCGCCCCCAGCCCCCCTTTCCCCACTTTATACAAACTTCGAGCTAGAGTCACCAAATTTGGTATGAAGATAGCAATTGACATCCCACATAGATCTGCACCAAAAATTTGAATGCCACGCCCAACCATACCACCCCCAGCCCCCCTTTCCCCACTTTATACAAACTTCGAGCTAGAGTCACCAAATTTGGTATGAAGATAGCAATTGACATCCCACATGGATGGGCATCAAAATTTTTAATACTGGTATCGAGTATACCGCAGTCAGTTGCGTCCGACTGCAACGTTTCCACTTGTTTTCTATGGGCGGGATAGATAAAGTGTCAAGACTGGGTTTCTACGTCTACTGGATTGCTGGGAAACTGATTAATTCGATATCTCAAAATCTATAAATCCATATATTTCCCAAATTTTTACTGGCACTACTGGTGCCTCCCGAAGTATAGCATTAAACACATTGGTGTCACACCCAACCATTTAGCATTCAGCCCTTCCGCTACCTTCTAAAAACTAGAATGTGCGATTTTTTTCTCAATTTTTAGGCAAGAGTCACCAAATTCGGAAGAAAACTAGTTGGTGACATCCATCAAACATATGTTTCTTGACCTCCTACATCCAGGCCTTTTTTGGATGCCACGCTCACTCACACTGCCCTAGCCGCTCCCAGCCACTTAACGCTTTGTTAAAAACGGATTTGCGAGTATCTTTCAGAGCCGGACTGCAACGTTTTTACTTGTTTTGTGTTTGTGGAATGAAGTAAAAGCAGCTCTCAGCTGCTCTGCAGTTTTGCTGTATTATGTAGCTTGCGCGCGCCTTTCTTTCGGAAGAAAATAATGTTTTTATTAATTATATAAAAATTGGTGTAGCGTAAATTACTTAACATTGATATTTGTTTATTATTGTTATTATTAACTTTTTATCTTTAATTAATAATTGCTGTAATGAATCGATTAAAAAATAAATATCTGTCTATAGCAGACCATGCCAGCCCATAGCTCTCGGTTGCCCAAGTTGACCGTGATTGTTACACAGGCGTGTTCAAGCGCAAGCTTTGACAATCGCTGCGCTTAATAAAGTTCAGGAGAAGAGCGAGTGTGCATGTTAGTTTTTTTCTTCTTCAAATAATTGAAGATAGGTTGGAGGGTTGGATTGTTGAAGTGAGAGTAGACAAAGATTCTTTTATGTTTTTTATGCTCTGATACTGAAGGTAACGAGTAAATTGTTTTTGTTCAATGTTGAGCCAGAACAACAAAATTTGGTATGAAATTAAATGAATAGCAATTGGCATCCCACAAAGATCTGTAGCAAAAATTTTGACGCCACGCCCCGAAACTATAACCGCGCGCCACCGCCTCTTTAAAAACTAAAGTGCGTGAATCTTTCTCAGTTTTTGAGCCAGAGTCACCAAATTTAGTGACCAGCAGTATTGCTGGTGGAATCCCCAAAAGATCTGCATCAGCCAACCTTGGAAGGCAGCGTACACCTCGCTGCATACGTACCCCTTTGCAATCAGCCCTCTTTTTACCTTTTTTTAACCAGGCATCGAGTATACCGCAGTTGATAACTTCCGAATGCAACGTATTTTTTTGTTATATTTATTAATTAATTAATATATCTAATGGAATGTATATACCTTATTTTATTTATTGTAGTTCAAGGCTTCTTTGATTTGTTTAGACTTCCATTGCAACAGTATAACAAAGACGGAAGAATAATTCGTGGCTTTCAACTGGGCGCCCAAAGTTTCAGTGCTCGAACAGCATTTGCAGCACTTGAGATCACTTCGAGGATCATTCACTTACTTCAGGTAAATATAGCATTGTTTTACTAAATCAGAAATGTTAATATTAAAATACCAAAACCTCTGAAACATCTTTAGTTGGATTAACCCCTCGCCCATTAAAATTGTATGTGACACGCACTACTTCGATGTATCTCTAAATATTTTAGCTGCAGTGGGGATTTTTGATGTTTCCACTATGTATAAAGAACACATAACAAAATTTTAAATTGTTATTCGGCGTAAAGTCTGAAGTTTGTTTACAGTTTCATTACGTCTGGGGAAAAAACAAAACAACTGGAAAAAAATTAAAGGCATAACGACCCAGCCGTTCTTACCTTTTGAATAACTTAGGGTTATTTAGGGTCATCGCTTAAAAAATAATGGCAAATCTGTCCGTATCATCTAAAAATGCGGGATCAAGACATCTTGTCCGCAAAAACACGCTAAATAAGCTCATCATTTAAGTCGATGAAGAGACCCAATCCGTGGGTAGTGTAATTAATCCGGTCAATTGCAACCTTACCATTTCCAATAAAAAACAAGTGGAAGCTTTGCAGTCGGACGCAACCGACTGGGGTATACTCGATGCATGTACAGGCAATCCCTGATTGTGTGAACACCTCGATAGTGTGTTGAAAAAAATCTCTTTAGTATGAAAAAAAAATTTTTTCATTAATTTTATCGGCTTTTTGTTGCTCCAACATTTGTAAGAACAGTTTCAACGATTTCTTCGAATTTATATGAACGAAGTATGAAGTACGACCTCGCTCAACGCAACCCTCCTTACACGCAACTCTCATCTCATTTTAGAAATAGGTCTCGTGGCCAGCAGATAATTTTCCCTCGGTCGTTCAGTGAGGTCGAACTGTATTTAATTTGATCCTTTGTCGCGTCCACTTTTGTAAGAACCGTTATAACATCTACGAGTTTTGTGAAGTGATCGTAAGTTGAAAGAGTAAATCACATTAAATTATGCATTGTAGCAAAAGGTGTCATTGCAAGTGGAGTGTTTTATAATAATTAAGTAATAAAATTACTTAAAATGCCAACAAAAAAAAAAACGTATTTTAGTTTAGCATTTAAAGCTGATATTATAGATCAGATAGATAAAGGCGAAACACTGACCACTTTAGCGAAAAAAATATTCAGTTGCTAAGTCTACAATTTGTTCAATTAGAAACAGCAAAACTCGTATTGTGAAGGCTTCTGAATAACTACGCAGTACAAAGAAGTGTACTTTAAGACGTGCAGAATTTCCACGATTGGAAAGATCTGTATACAAATGGGGTGTGGAACAGCGGCAGAAAAACATGCGAATAAGTGGTGAAATAATCAAGAAAAAAGCTTGTCTATTTCGGAAAAAATGTTTGGAAACAGTTCAAATATTTATGCAAGCAATGGATGGTTGCATCGGTTTAAAAAAACAGACCGGAATTAGATATTTAAAAGTAACTGTGGAAAAATTATCAGCTCAGCCAGAAGTGGTTTATCCATTCAAAAAAAAGCTTGCAGAGAGCCCGACTAGAAGATACCCTGAACCCAGTTGCAATAAATATATTTAATTTATATAAGACTTTGGTATACTGGCTTAGCTTCCATCGATTAAGTTCAATATCTCCGGTGTTTCTCAACCGATTTGGACGAAATTTTCAGAAAAGTTCTATCATTATCCATTACTTCAACCCTCATTTTTAGATTTTTCAAATTCGATATTTTATTGTTATCGATATTATGTGTATATCGGAAACCAGAATAGTTATCGATAATTTGAAGCAAACTTGTTCTGCTCATGGTATAAGAGAACTTAAATACAAAATCAAAAGTCTCTAGCTCTTGTAGTCTCTGAGATCCACGCGTTCATACAGACAGACAGACGGACAGACGGACAGACAGACGGACAGACGGACATGGCTATATCGTCTCGGCTGTTGATGCTGATCAAGAATATATATACTTTATAGGGTCGGAGATGCTTCCTTCTGCCTGTTACATACTTTTGCACAAAACCATTATACCCTTATTTACCCATTTTATGGGTTAAGGGTATAAAAAGTGCACCTGGAATGAAATCATCTAAGAAAAGAGTTACGGTTCTAGGATGCGTTAATGCGTCAGGAACGCACAAACTGCAAATTATGTTTATATAAAAATCTCGTAAAAATTAAAAATTTTACCCCTAATGTTTTGTACTGAAGTTCTAAAAAGTCTTGGATGACGACAGATATTTTTAAGTAATGTTTTTTAAAAATTTTGTTCAAGAGGTAAATTTCAAATTTATAAGCAATTGAGTTAAGTGTACTGCGTTTTTCCTGTTTTAAATCAAGGTAAAGGAACATTTGCGAAAGTAATTTTTGCCAGAAAAATACTTTTTATTGTTGGACAGATGACGGAGCAATTGGTGTTTTGTTTTTGTAAGAATGATGAAATTATATTATCTCTCATTGGTCTTCACGTTCTTTTTCATTTGTAGTAAATTCTACAAACAGATACAAAGTTTTTTTTAATAAATTTTTTTGGAATTGGACTTTATTATACTCGATACCGAAGGTTAATAGCATATTGGGCTTGTGCAATGTCCGTCAAGGTGTCCGTCGGTCCGTCCGTCTGTCCGTCTGTATGTTCGCAACTTTTTTCCACACCCTTCAAGCTAGAGACTTGAAACTATCCAATTCTCTTTATCTATGGGAAAGTATATTAAAGTGTCAAGATGGGGGTTCTACGATAACTGGGGGGCTGGCAAATCGATAATTCGATAACTCAAAACCGATAAATCCTCATATTTCGCACATGCTTACAGCTAAAACTACCAAATTTGGTGGGCAGATAGCTACTAGCAACCCCCAAAAAACTGCATAAACAATTTTGGAGCCACGCCCACCCATTTCGCCCCCTTTGCACACCTTTTACAAACTTTGAGCAAGAGTCACCAAATTTGGTATGAAAAAAGCAATTGACATGCCACATGGATCTGCAGCAAAAATTTGGATGCCACACCCACCCAATCCGCCCCAGCCTCCCTTTCCACAGGTTTTACTTACTTTGAGCTAGAGTCACCAAAATTGGAAGGAAGATAGCTGGTGTCATCCCCTTCTGCATCTGAGAATCTTCAAGGCGGCGTACGCCCCTGCCGCATCCGTAGCCCTTTGCCATCAGGCCTCTTTTTACCGGTTTTAATACTGGTTTCGAGTATGCCGAAGTCGGTTGCGTCCGACTGCAACGTTTCCACTTGTTTTTATGTTTTAAAAGTGAATTTGAATAAAACCAACAAATTAAATGATTTAATTAACTATGTATTAAAATAAAATAAAAAACCTCGATAGTGTGAACAACCTCGATAGTGTGAACAAATTACAAAATTTTGATTTTCGTTTTGTTCACACTATCGGGGTTTGCCTGTATTAAAACCGGTAAAAAGAGGCCTGATTGCAAAGGGGTACGGATGCAGGAGGGGCTTACGCTGTCTCGAAAATTGTGTGATGCAGATAGGGATGCCACCATTATAACGAAATGGGATAAAATTGTTGTTATTTCACATGTTTTATAACTTTATAATAATGACTATCTAAATCATACTTTCGAGTAAGAACAGATAGTTTGAAGCGAAAAAAAAAACAAGTGGAAACGTTGCAGTCGGACGCAACCTACTGCGGTATACTCGTAACCAGTATTAAAACCGGTAACAAAGAGGCATGATTG
This sequence comes from Scaptomyza flava, assembly GCA_030179655.1. Taxonomy (NCBI): domain Eukaryota; kingdom Metazoa; phylum Arthropoda; class Insecta; order Diptera; family Drosophilidae; genus Scaptomyza; species Scaptomyza flava. Next base: position 45,418,875 of record JARNME010000012.1, read on the forward strand.
CAAAGGGGTACGGATGCGGCAGGGGTGAACGCTGCCTTAAAGATTATCCGATGCAGATGGGGATGCCACCAGCTATTTTCCTTCCAAATTTGGTGACTCTAGCTCAAAGTAAGTAAAACCCCTGGAAAGGGGGGCTGGAGGCGGAATTTTTTCTGCAGATCCATGTGGCATGTCAATTGCTTTTTTCATACCAAATTTGGTGACTCTTGCTCAAAGTTTGTAAAAGGTGTGGAAAGGGGGGCAAAATGGGTGGGCGTGGCTCCAAAATTGTTGATACAGTTTTTTGGGGGTTGCTAGTAGCTATCTGCTCCTTAATTTTGGTAGTTCTAGCTGTAAGGATGTGTGAAATATGTGGATTTATCGGTTTTGAGTTATCGAATTAATCGATTTGCCAGCCCCCCAGTTATCGTAGACCCCCATCTTGACACTTTAATTTACTATCCCATGGATAAAGAGAATTGGAAAGTTTCAAGTCTCTAGTTTGAAGGGTGTGGAAAAAACTTGCAACCATACGGTCGGACAGACGGACAAAAAGTAGAAATGGGCATGGGTCTTATTTTTCGCGCCCGACTCGACCCAGCCCATGGGCCACAGCGCAAATCTTTACCCGCATCCGATGGCAAAAAAAAAATATCATACCCGAACCCAACCCACCCGCCCGAAAAATTTAGAATGTTTTTCAAAAACATTATTATACTCGATACCGAAGGTAAAGAGTATATTGGGTTTGTGCAATGTCCGTCATGGTGTCCGTCCGTCTGTCCGTCTTTATGTTCGCAACCACCCATTCCGCCCCCAGCCCCTCCGCATTTTGAAATCAGAAATGGCTATATCTCCCACAGTTTTTGAGCTAGAGCCACCAAATTTGGTGCCAGGATAGGCGATGATGACCTCCCAAAAACTGCATCAAAAGTTTGGAAACCACGCCCACAAATACCGCCCTAGCCGCCCCCGGCTGCCCCAACGCTTCGTCAAAAACGGAAATGCGTGTATCATCCAGAGTTGTGGAGCTAGAGCCACCAAATTTGTTAGGAAGATAGCTGGCAACGACCCCCAAATATCTGCATCAAAGTTTTGGATCCACGCCCATCCTTCCACCCCACTTTCCCAACCTTTTACAAACTTTGAGCTAGAGTCACCAAATTTGGTATGAAGATAGCAATTGACATTGCATATAGATCTGCAGCAAAAATTTGGTTGCCACGCCTATTCATACCGCCCCCAGCGCCCCTTTCCCCACCTTTTACAAGCTTTGAGCTAGAGTCACCAAATTTGGAATGAAGGTAGAAATTGACATTCCACAAAGATCTACAGCAAAAATTTGGATGCCACGCCCACCTATACCACCCCCAGCCCCCCTTTTCCCACCTATGACAAACTTTGAGCTAGAGTCACCAAATTTGGTATGAAGATAGCAATTGTCATTTCACACAGATCTGCATCAAAAATTTTGGAGCCACGCCCACCCATACCGCCCCAGCCCCCTATTCCCCACTTTTTATTATATTCGAGCTAGAGTCACCAAATTTGGTATGCAGATAGCAATTGACCTTTCACAAAGATCTGCATCAAAAATTTGGATGCCACACCCACCCCTACCGCCCCCAGCCCACTTATTCCCACCTTTTACAATTTTCGAGTTAGAGTCACCAAGAAGAAGATAGCAATTGACATTTCACAAAGATGTGCAGTAGAAATTTAGATGCCACACCCACCCATACCGCCCCCAGCCCCCCATTCCACAGCTTTTCAAACTTTGAGCTAGAGTCACCAAATTTGGAAGGAAGATAGCTGGTGGCATCCCCATCTGCATCGGAGAATCTTCAAAGCAGCGTATACCCATGCCGCATCCGTATCCCTTTGTTGTCAGGCCTCTTTTTTTTTTTACCGGTTTTACTACTGGTATCGAGTATGCCGCAGTCGGTTGCGTCTGACTGCAACGTTTCCACGTGTTATTTATTTATTTTAAATAAAATTACATATTAATGTAAAAAAAAAAATTCTTTTCAATTTCTAAATCAAAGGCATTTTAGTCAAGTTTAAGTTTTTTTTTGGATGATCGTGTCAAAAAACTCTTGAAACTCGTGACTCGTGTTTGGCGAAGAGTATTCAGTTTGCGAGTCATTAATATTGTCTTTTAACGTTTAACTCTTTAAACGGAGGGTTTGTACACAAAGTTACAAAAAAAGAGGAAACTTTTAAGTATATCCAGAATATTTACCAATATATTTACTAACTTTATTTCGGGTAGAGCGGGTTGAACGGACTAACCCACACCCGCCTGCACCCAACCCGAAATATGACTTTTCAGCCCGTACCCATGTGTGCCCACGGGTACCCGATAAAAGCCCGGCCCGTGCCCACCTCTAACAGAAAGCCAGACAGACAGACGGACAGACAGCAACGAGTATAACTATTTTTCGAGGCTCAATGAATAATCGGACACCTCCAAAAAGTTTATGAAAAAATTAACTAATTGTGTAATCAATATTTGGTAACGTAGCCATTTTTTTTAAGAATAGCCAAAAAGCGATTTAGAATGGATTGCACCAAATTCAAGCATACATTGGGCTCTATGAGTTCCTTTGCTTCGGGTCTTTGCTTGGTAGAATTCAAAGTTGCTTGCGATACCCAAATTCTCTGCACTTTGCTTTATGTTCTGCTTCAAAATATCCAAATAACCTTATTTATTCATTATACCATCTATAACATGTAAATTTCCTACTCCAGCACTAGACAAACAGCCCCAAACCATCACAGAACCTCCGCCATGCTTCACCCTTGTTTTTTTTATACCCTGAACCCATCAAATGGGTAAAACGGGTATAATGGTTTTATGCAAAAGTATGTAACAGGCAGAAGAAGCATCTCCGACCCCATAAAGTATATACATATATAATAATTATATTATATACCCATGTCCGTCTGTCTGCCCGTCTGTATGAACGCGTCAATCTCAGAGTCTACAAGAGCTAGAGTTTTCAAATATTGAATATAAGTTTTCCTATACCATAAGCAGAACAAGTCAACAATATCGATTTTGGAAAATGTAAAAATGGGGGTTGAAATAATGGGTAACGATAGTTTTTTTCTGAAACTTTTGTCCAAATCGGTTAAGAAACACGGAGATATCGAATTTAATCAATTGAAGTTAAGTCAGTATACCAAAGTCTTATATAAGTTTAATATATTTATTGCAACTGGGTTCAGGGTATCTTCAAGTCGGGCTCTCCTGAATAGAACCTTCTTACTTGTTTTTTTTTTTTTTTTTTATCAAATTCGGCATTTAGATTTTGCCACACAAACGTCGTTCTATCGGACCTATTGAAGTTGAATTAACTTAATTTAAAGATTCTTAGGTCTTATATAAGTTTAATATATTTATTGTAACTGGGTTCAGGGTATCTTCAAGTCGGGCTCTCCTCTATAGAGCCTTCTTTTTTTTTTTTTTTTTTTTTTTTATTGGACGTAGATGTACTAACGAACAGTACAGTCAAGTGGCCCAACGATACCAAGCACCGGCTTGTTAACGCGCGGACCCACGCACAAAGCGACCCACCTCCCGCCCATCCGACCGAGGGGCGCTCCGCTTAACGTGCGGTTACGATGATCGCGAACATGCAGACAAATGACACAAAACTAACTTTTTTATAGAGCAAGTAGGAGTGGCACTGTGTATTAAGTGGGAAAGATCGTTATAAATAGAACACAGAATACGAAAAGGGTTATGAAGAGCATAATTAGAATTACAAGTTTGAAGAGATATAGGTACAAAATTTCTAGTATTTCTAATAGGAACAGCAAAGTTAATTTGGTTAATTAATTCAGAAGAATCAATTTCACCATTAATTAATTTGTGAAAAAAGGAAAATGCTAGCATTACTCTACGATCATTAAGAGAAGGAAGATCTATTAGTAAAAGTCTACTACGATAAGATGGCAAATTATTGTTAGTGTCCCAGTTAAGACCTCTAAGTGCGAAGAGCATAAATTGTTTTTGTACCGAATCTATTTTATTCTGATGAATTTCGTATTTGGGAAACCATATACAAGATCCATATTCCAGAATCGGTCGTACAAGAGAAGCATACAGAGTTTTTGCTAAGTAGGGATCGTTGAACTCCTTCGACCAGCGCTTAATGAAGCCCAAGACACCAGATGCTCGATTAGAAATTGAAGAAATATGCTTGTCAAACTTAAGCTTTGGGTCCATAACAATGCCCAAATCGTCAACCCATTCAATTCTGTCTAGTGGTTTGTTGTCAAGAAAATAAATATTAAAAAAGGGCAAACATCTAAAAAATGACATTACTTTACATTTACTGTAATTAAGATTTAAAAAATTTACTTTACACCACATTTGAAAGTTGTCTAAATCTCTTTGAAGCTGTTGAGCAGCTAGGGGAGTTGCAGCTGACGTGCATAACTTTACATCATCAGCGTACATCAAAACCCGAGAGAAATTTATAACCGATGGAAGATCGTTTATAAACAAAATAAATAATAAAGAACCAAGATGACTACCCTGAGGAACGCCTGAAGTGACCTGAACCGTCTTGGAAACGGACCCTTTAAATAAAACCCTCTGAGTTCTAAGAGTTAGGTAGTCTTTAATCCAAAGAACTAGAATATTTGAAAAGCCCAAGAGTTCTAGTTTATGTATTAGGAGATGATGATCTACAGAGTCGAAAGCCTTACTAAAATCAGTATAAATAACATCAGTCTGCAATTTGTCCTGAAAACCCTTGATAACAAACGAAGTAAATTCTAACAAGTTAGTGGTAGTAGATCTTTGTTTCAAAAATCCGTGCTGGCACGGTGAAATAATAGATTTGCAAAGGTGTTGAAGATGGGAGGTTATTAATTTTTCAAAAATCTTAGGAATAGCAGACAACTTGGAGATACCCCTATAATTTTGAACATTACATTTGTTTCCTTTTTTATGGAGAGGAATAATAAATGACTCTTTCCAAATTTTTGGAAAGGAGTCAACTCCAGGGACAAGTTAAACATTTTAAGCAACGGCTTTAAAAGACCAAGAGCGCAGTGTCTAAGCACACAGCCTGGCACTCCATCAGGTCCTGGGGAAAATATAGGTTTCAAAACATGTAGATTATTTAAAAGTGAGTTCTCAGTGATTTTCAGTCCAAAGATGCGACTCGAGCCATCAACCTGATAAGGGTAAGGCAAACCGACTTGAGATTGAAAAGAACTATACGTCGTTTGAAAAAATTGGGCAAATATATTTGCAATCTCCTGTTCAGAATTGGCCTTCGTTTCCTCAAAGAATACCCCCGCTGGGAGTGTCGATGACCTACGCTTCGCATTAACAAAATCAAAAAACCGCTTTGGATCCTGCTGAAACTGTAATCTACACCGAGTCAGGTAATTCTTATAACATTGGTTGTTTAAGATAGCAAAACTGGCACGAGCAATCAAGTAATCAGAATAGGCTACCGATGAGCCGCTTTTTCTAAATCTCTTGTAGAGTTAAGATTTTCGATTTTTGAGAATTGTCAACTCTCAGGTAAACCAAACAGGTTTATTAGACCTGTTTAGCTTACCAACCGGGACATATAAATCAAATAAAGAATATAAGGTATTGTAAAAAATACTGATTGCCACGTCCAAGTCGTCAGACTCGTAGAGGGGAGACCAGTCAGTATGGGATAAAAAACAAGGCGAGACCCTCAAAATCAGTTTTCCGAAATTGACGAACTCGGCTCAAAGGCATTTTGACATTGCAACGCGTCCGGGAAGGTAAATTAATCAACAGCTCCAACGCAGGATGGTATAAGTCTTCGGGATAAGATATAGGCTGGGAACGGGAAACGGATGAAGATGATGAATCCAAAACAAAAATCAGATCAAGCATTTTATTAAGAGAATTTGATATAGCATTAATTTGACTCAATGACATCCCAAGTAAGTCGATTAAAAATTCATTCGGGGCCGTGGAAGTCAGGGCACCAGAGTCAGGACAAGAAATCCATGTAGCTTCAGCCATGTTGAAATCACCAAGAACTACAAGAAAATCGCGATCAGAAAGCAAGGAAGAGACAGAATGAATAGCAGATAGATGTGTCTCATAGATAGAGAGATCAGAGGAAGGAGGTATATAGGAACAAGTGATAAAAATGTTAATACCGTAAATATTTAGCTTTACAGCAATAAACTCTATATCAAAAGAACTATTTAATACGACTGTTTCAGAAGGAAAGTCAACATTCACAGCAATGAGCACTCCACACCACCACGCCGAAGAGTACGGTCTGTAGCGGTCCAAATATCTGGCAACGCCATCGGAATTTGAGTAGCGAGGTTTCGTTCTGCGACTCGATAGATCGATAACAAAAATGGGAGTTCGATCAGCCTTGGAGCTGAAATAAGCATTCTTAGAATAAGAGCATTAGTTAAACGTAATTGGTGACAAAGACACCAAAGTGGTGACCCCGACGTGATTAAAACGTGTTAAACTTCGACCTAGTGAAAGTTTCTTTTAATTCCGTGAAATTTTCGCACACACACATACGTGCATTTCACAATCAAGAAACTACGCACTTTATGCGTACACGGCCATACGATCTGCGAAGCTTGAAAGGCAGACGACTCATTTTTGTTGAAGAAGTAGAATCGTCAACTACGCTCAACACCATGACGGGTTCCAATGCAGACGTAGATGCTCAAATCCGTGATCTTCAGCTGCAACTTGAGTCACTTCGGGCAAGCGAGCCCACAAACAGAGATGAGACGCCGCGTACAAACGCACGTACCACCGTACGCTTGCCCAAATTTGCACACAGCAACCCTCACCTGTGGTTTGCGCAAGTAGAGCGCTCATTTCGTTTTCACCAGACTGTTGACGACACTGACAAGTTTGATCTAGTGACACTTCACTTGGAGGAGGATGTTGTATTGACAGTGGAAGACTTGGTAATTCGACCACCGAACGAAAACAAATATTTAGCAATAAAAGATCGCTTGCTAAAAAAATTCGGAGAATCTTCAGATTCAAAACTACGCCGACTGCTACAGGGTGGAGGTGCTACAGGCACTAAGCCATCAGAGATCTTGGCCAACATGCGTCGACTAGCCCCGGACACCGGATGTGAAAAAATTATTCTCACTCTTTTTTTGGCCGAAATGCCAGCGTCTATTCGACCACTGCTCACAGTCTGGGAGGAAACTGACTTGGACAAGCTTGCTAAAATGGCAGACAAAATGCTCGAAGCAAGTGACGCAAACGCTACTTTTGCCATCGACGAAAATCCATCACCAACACCTTCTGTGAGCCCGACTGTCTGCGCCGCTTCAGCTGCTACACCATTGATGGATATAGCTGACAGTCTACGTTCACTTTCGCAAAAATATGACATGTTGCAAAAGGAAGTCAAACGCCTCCAGTCACGTGAGCGCTCACACAACTCGTCACAAAGTTCCACCTCGACTGGAAATTCTGGCCAACAGTCATCTGGACAACAGGACAAGCTCTGTTATTATCACGAGAGATTTGGCGAGAGTGCGCAAAAGTGCCGCCCACCTTGTGCCCGTTTTTCTTCGTTAAACTAAAAAAGCTGTCGCACGTCACGCTAGCATGCGGCAGCGAAAATACAATCAGCGAGACCAAAACTCAATCAGCTGGCCCACAGGAGCATCGCCTACACGTCACCGACCGCAAATCCCACATCCGTTTCCTCGTCGACTCAGGATCTGTGGTTTCTGTTATACCACGCACGTTGGTTAAGCAAAAAACCACCCGAAGCGATTTGACACTGTACGCGGCGAATCAGACGATCATTCACACCTATAGGAGTACGTCATCCAGCTGAACCTTGATCTTCGCCGAAATTTTAGTTGGCCCTTCATCATAGCCGACGTACGCTCTCCAATCATCGGGGCAGATTTGCTGTCAGAATTTCAGCTTCTCATCGACCTTAAAAATCGACGTCTAATCGACTCGACCACTGGTCTCTCAACAACCGGATGCCTGGCACAGGCGAGAACTCCTTAACGAATTTGTCGACGTGACAAAACCCTCCAACAAAGCTACCAGGCAACACGATGTACGCCACTACATCGAAACGCATGGAACACCAGTCGCTGATCGACCACGACGCCTATCGGGTGAGAAACTTGCCACTGCCAAGAAAGAAATCAACTTCCTGATCGAGCAAGGCATGTGTCGTCCATCAAAAAGTCCGTGGTCCAGCCCATTACACATGGTGACCAAGAAAGATGGCGGCTGGCGAGCATGCGGAGATTATCGGAAGCTGAATGCAATAACTGTACCAGATCGCTATCCGATCGCTCATATCCACGACTTTACTGAGCAGCTGCATGGGAAAAACATTTTCTCAACGCTGGATTTGGTAAAAGCATACTACCAAATACCCATGGCAGAAGAGGACATCTGTATAACAGCCGTTTGCACACCGTTCGGATTGATAGAATTTCAGTACATGCCATTCGGTTTGAAAAATGCAACTCAAACGTTTCAGCGTTTCATGGATAACATATTCCGTGGCATGGATTTTGTATATTGCTATATAGACGATATTTTAATAATGTCATCTTCCATCGCCGAACACGAGCAACACCTTCGATCTGTTTTAAAAGTTCTTCAGAAGCATGGTCTAAGTATCAACCTGAGCAAATGTCAGCTAGCGCAATCTCAAGTAAATTTTCTCAGCTACACAATCAACGAACATGGTATAAAACCACCATCCGAGCGCATAGAGGCAATTAACAACTATGTTCGTCCGACCTACAGCACTGGGTCGATTTTTGGGCGTCATAAACTATTATCGCAAGTGTATAGCTCGATCATCACATATACAAGCGCCGCTTTCTGAGTTGCTAAAAGATGTTAAAAAAAAATGATCAACGCAAAATTGAGTGGACACCAGAACTCGTTTTAGCTTTTGAGGCATGCAAAAAAAGTGTTGCAGACGCTACGCTCCTGTCCTTTCCAACTCCCAAATCTGAACTCCAGTTGGTGTGCGACGCATCGGATTGCGCAATCGGAGCAGCATTAGAACAGCGAGTAGACGACGAGTGGAGGCCACTTGGATTTTTTTCCAAAAAGTTGAGCACTACAGAGAAGAATTATTCTACGTACGATCGGGAGTTACTGGCTATTTTTGAGGCCATAAAATACTTTAAACATCTTGTCGACGGCCGCATTTTTATTATTAAAACCGACCACAAGCCGCTTGTTTATGCATTTCAACAACGACCAGAAAAAGCATCTCCCCGACAAATGCGTCATTTAAGTTTCATATCCCAATTCTCCACGACAATTCTACACGTAAAAGGGTCTGAAAATACAGTCGCAGACGCCTTCTCAAGGTTGTGCGCAATAACAATGCCTACAGCAATCAGTTTACCACAAGTTGAAGAAGAACAAGCTTCGGATTCTGATCTGGCACAACTACTGCAAGATTCAAAATCTTTAAAACTGCAGAATGTCCAATTCGATAATAACACCTCACTTTACTGCGATGTGTCTACAGGAACCGTTCGTCCGTATATACCGAAATCTCTGCGCAACAAGGTTTTTGCGCATATCCATAACTTGTCACATCCCAGTGGGCGAGCAACAGTGCGTCAAGTACGACAGAAGTTGGTTTGGCCCTCAATGAATAAAGATGTTCTCCAATGGTGCAGGTCTTGCCTTCCATGCCAACGCTCGAAGATCCACAAACACAATCATCTTTCTCCAGAGAAGATCAATGTTCCACACGGCAGATTTGATCACGTCCACCTGGATATTATTGTGATGCCCTTACAGCAAAATTTTCGATATTGTTTGACGATGATAGATAGATTTTCGCGTTGGCCAGAAGCGGTACCACTCTCAAACATTACCGCTGAGACAATAGCCACGGCGTTTTGGACTCAATGGATTTCTCGATTCGGATCTCCCAAAACGATTACGACAGATCAAGGCACTCAATTTGAGTCGGCATTGTTCAAGCAGCTTGCAAACCTGATTGGAAGTAAGCACATACACACGACGGCGTTCCATCCACAGTCAAACGGTCTTATAGAAAGGTGGCACAGGTCCCTTAAATCATCATTAATGTGTTACAGCGAAACGCCATGGCCACAACTACTGCCAACTGCGCTGCTTGGACTTCGCACTTGTTTCAAGGAAGACATCAAAGCATCCGCAGCCGAGATGTTATATGGAGCACCCATTCGACTACCAAACGAATTTTTCGCTGATTCGGACGAAACAGTACACCCCACAACCTTCTTAAGTACTTTTCGAGAACACATGAAGAAAATTCGACCAACGGCAACAGCACATCACACCAAACAAAAGATGTTTCTGTTGAAAGGAATTGATAGCTGCACTCATGTATTCATACGCACTGACGCCGTTAAGCAGCCTCTGGAATCTCCCTACACCGGCCCTTATGAAATTATCAAACGCGAAAACGACAGAGTTCTTACTCTTCGAGTAAACGGAAAGGAAACTGCAGTGTCTGTTGACCGCCTCAAACCGGTTTTTCTCGCAAAGGATGACCAAATTTTGGAATCAGAAAAATTGAACCCTAGACCGCTCAGGACATATGAAAGGCAAAAGCGGGTACAAATTTTAAATCAAGATTCGTGACGACTTCACTGGAAGGGGAGTACTGTAGCGGTCCAAATATCTGGCAACGCCATCGGAATTTGAGTAGCGAGGTTTCGTTCTGCGACTCGATAGATCGATAACAAAAATGGGAGTTCGATCAGCCTTGGAGCTGAAATAAGCATTCTTAGAATAAGAGTATTAAATAAACGTAATTGGTGACAAAGACACCAAAGGTCCTTTCTATAAATAGAATATGCACTACATAGAATTTCGGAATTGAGAATGTCTTGTCTTAACCACGTTTCAGTAAAGGCAATGACATGGAAAGGGAAAGAAAGACTATTAAGGTATGAGCTAGAGAGTTTACTACAAAGACCTCTTACATTCTGATAGCCAAGTAAGAAGGAGGATGTTAGTTTTTTGAACTATCAGTAATTGGGAGAGTTACCTTAGAACCAACCACCGGAAATGTAGATACAATCGGGGGCCGATTATTTTTTTTTGCAGTATACTCTTTCACAATTATGTGTTCTGGCCAAAATTCTTTGCAGCATATGGTGCAAAAATCTTGATTCGAAACACTGATTTTAAAAGACGAAATGTTCCGATCATAAGCAAATTTGAATTTCTCCACCGTGACATTGGCATTCGATTTGGCCTTGATATAGACCTTGACATCATCTGATGTTAAATCAGGGGGAAGCCTTGAAACAAATATTTGTTTTTTAGGTGGGACAGCAACAAATTTTTTAATTATATCCTCCACTGAGGCTGGTTTGGAAGACTCAGTCTCGGATAATTGAATATTTGGCTCTTTAGGTTTGATAGAGTTTTTTTGTTGATTAACATCAACACTACTAACCACTAAAGGAACCGAAGGATCGGGATCAGGTAAGACAATATCCATGGGAGTTATTGTTATATCATCTAAGTTCTCGATAACTTTAGTAGAAGGGACATGAAGATTTTTATTTACTTAACCCTGTGGTATCGGAGCGTTTGGAGTATTTTCCAACGTCACAGAGCCCGATAACTGCCCAACGTTGGCCTTTTTGCGCTTTGGAGAATCCTGTACGAGATTTTTCTCGCTAAGGTTTCTCTGAACCGATGAGAATTTTTCACACAGTTTATTCAACTGACTGAAAACGCCCTCTAAGCCAAGCTGAGTTCCTATAAAGCTTGCAATGTCTTTTTTTTCTCCAAACATGACCAACACGGCCACTCTAAATTAGTATCCTTCAAGAGGTCTGAGATACGGCCATTAATGCCAGCACATTGCTCATGAGCAACATTTGTGCACATCCAGCAGCAGACAAAACCCATTTTTGAGTTAGCACGGAGTTGACAATTCGCATAGCAGCAAACAGACATTTTTATTGAATTTATTAAAAGAATATATAAGTAAAAAAAAAAATTAATAAATAAAAATAAAAAAAAAATTCTCTGCAGAAAAATTGTTATTATTAAGACACAGGTCCACCCTAATGTGCAAATAGTAAAGCTACAAACAAAACTTACTTCACAGCTTCACAAACAAAAACGGCGCGAGCGCGACCACCGAAAGCAACAAGCAACGGAGAAAAGTTTGACCGCGACCAACACCAACACAAAAGAGCGCGTTAGAGTAAACGATCAAGAAACGGTTTAATGCACTGCAGTGCTTGAAAAAGAGAGAGAGAGAGAGAGTGAGCGTAAAAGCACAAGAACAAAACAAAAGCAGGCGGCAGCAAGTTGAGCAAATTTTTCGTTTGCTGGACTGCAGTTTGTTGTTGTGCTTGGAAACACTTTAAAACAAATGCAAATTAAATCGTTAATTTAATGTCCACTTTGGGTTTAGGCAAACCGACAAAACACAAAGTCACAAAACTATTAGTTTACACAAATTCGCGAAATTAATAGCAGAAATAAGACACACAATATTCAAAAAAGCGAAGCGCATAAAAAAAACACGTCCGTTGCGATGCAAAGCGAGAGCGATATTCTTACTTGTTTTTTTTTTTTTTTAATCAAATTCGGCATTTATATTTTGCCACACAAACGTCGTTCTATCGGACCTAAAGAAGTCGAATTAACTTAATTTAAAGATTCGATTTACTGATGAAAGTAAAGTCAACTCTAATTATCAGCAATGTTGTCGATGGCCTACTTGAAGCGTTCGTCAGACATTGCAGTGCTAAATCTAATTGCAAACTTCCTGTCGTGAAGGTACGCAGCTTATATGTGTTGTTGCGGCGATTTTGTGCATCACAAATTCCAACAAAACTTTGTTGAATGCCTGAGAAATATCCAGAAATACTACAGTGCAGTATTCTCGATGCTTGAACGCACTTTGTCTCTGATGTTATTCGATTGACCTACTCCGTAGTTTGTGTCGTTTTTTTTGCGTTTGGTTCGCCTGCGGATGGGATGGATTACCATTCTTGTCGTTAGCGCCACTTTTTTTAACGGACATGCTGTTTTAGTCTAAGTTTCGGGATCAAATAGCGACAAAAAAATGTTCGGGTCTGTGCAATGTCCTTCATGGTATCTGTCCGTCTGTATGAACGACGCCTTCCAACTAGAAACTTGAAACTTTTACCATATCATTGTTCATGGCCAAGACAAATAAAGTGTAAAGATTGGGGTTCCACGATAACTGGGGGCTGAAAAATCGATAAATTCGTTAGCCAAAAGTTGACAAATCCATCTATTACGCACATCCCTACAGTTAAAAATACCAAATTTAGTGAGAAGCTAGCTAATAGCAACTCAGAAACAACTGCATCAAACCATCCATCAGAAAAGCCTATATCTTTCACAGTTTTTAAGCTAAAGCCACCAAATTTGATGCCAAGATAGGTGATGATGAGCCCGCCAAAAACTTCTTGAAAGCTTGAAAGCATACTGCGCAAGCCGCCCACAGCCACTCCAACGCTTCGTTAAAAACGGGAATGCGTGTATCTTTCAGAGCAGTTGAGCTAGAGTCACCAAGTTTGGTAGGAAGATAACTGGTTACGAACTTCAAAGATCTGCATTCAAAATTTGGACCCCAAACAGCCCCAGCCCCTATTGCCCAACCTTTTACAACCTTTGATTTAGAGTCACAAAATTTGGAGGGAAGATAGCTGTATGCATTCCCATTTGCATCAGACAATCTATGAGGCAACGGATCTCATCCGTACCCCTTTGCAGTCAGGCCTATTTATTATTATTATTATTACTAGGGCCTTGTTGCACTGCGACCAGATGTTAGGTCTTTTGTGCCGGCCTGTAGGAATTAGGATAGAGCCTCTATACCAAGGCTTCTAATAAAAGAGAGCACTTTGGTAGGGTCTATATGTTCCCATATCCTGTAGGGGTTATGAGTTCACCTCCTAGTTGTAGAAGTCGACGTCTGCTTAGCGAGGGGCATTCACATAGAACATGTTCTGATGTAACAGGCTCCATCTCACAGAATCTGCATGTGTCGATTTCTGAAAGTTTAAATTTCTTAAGGTGATACCTTAGGTTGCAATGACCCGTTAGGTAGCCTGTTAGAATACGTATTTCGTTCTTTTTATACCCTTAACCCATAAAATGGGTAAATAAGGGTATAATGGTTTTGTGCAAAAGTATGTAACAGGCAGAAGGAAGCATCTCCGACCCTATAAAGTATATATATTCTGATCGCATCACCGACGTATAGCAGTCGTCTGTCCGTCGTCGTCCGTCGTCCGTCTGTCGTCTGTATGAACGCGTGGATCTCAGACTACAAGCTAGACTCTGATTTGTATTAAGTTCCTATACCAGAGCAGAACAAGTTTGCTTCAAATTATCGATAACTATTCTGGTTTTCGATATACACATAATATCGATAACAATAAAATATCGAATTTGGAAAATCTAAAAAGGGTTGAGGGTTGAAGTAATGGATAATGATAGAACTTTTCTGAAAATTTCGTCCAAATCGGTTTAGAAACACCGGAGATATTGAACTTAATCGATGGAAGCTAAGCCAGTATACCAAAGTCTTATATAAATTAAATATATTTATTGCAACTGGGTTCAGGGTATCTTCTAGTCGGGCTCTCCCGACTAGAGCCTTCTTACTTGTTTAGATTGATGATGCGTTTTGATCGCGTCATCTGGGGGACGAGAAATTGTTTGGCTTGTCTCAGCCCTGCACTGTCGGTCCAGTGGCGACTTATTTCTTTTTCCTCCCATTTCCTGACCAGTTCTCTTTTGTGTCCTTTCGAGATTCCACAGAACGGTTCAGGGCCGATTAGTAGTGACATCGCCCCGCGTTTTGCTAGGGAGTCTGCTACCTCGTTGCCTATGTGGCCTTCATGCCCCGGCACCCAGCCCATCGTTAAGATGTTTTCTGAGGCAAGGGCGTTCAGCTGCTGGAAACAGTTCTCTACAAGTCTGGAGGAGATCGTGAAGGATCTTAGCGCTATGAGCGCCGCCTGACTGTCAGAAAAGATGTAAATCCGTGCACCTTGCATTTTCCTGCGAAGGCATTCACGAGCACAGATTTCTATAGCGTATATCTCTGCTTGGAAAATGGTTGGAGACTTTCCCATGGCTATGGACTTGTTGAACCTTGGTCCAAAAATACCAGCCCCGGTGTCGCCGTTTTCCAGTTTTGACCCGTCGGTGTACCACGTTTGTGATCCACTGGGCAGCGATATTGATTTTGTTTTCCAATCATGTCTGGTGTGCAAGACTACAGAGAAGTTTCTGTGGAAAACAAGTTCTGTTTTCTGTTCTTCAGTAACGCGCAGAATGGGCTCATTTATAAGGGGTTCAAGAACCCGAAGATGCCCGGTAAGATCACCACTTTTTATGTTAGTGATGTTTTGAAGGCGAAGTGCCCCCAGGCAGGCCTCCTTTTTCAAGGTGATGGGTAGAGGGGGTATGCCAGTTAACTCCAGTGCTGCAGTGGACAGTCGAGGCTCTAGTGAGCTAGCAGACTAGTCGTTGTAGCTTGGTAAGTGCAGCCGCAGCTGTCTTCTGGGTAGATTTCGTCCACCAAGCAAGAGATGCATAGGTTAGGATCGGTTTTACCACAGTGTTAAAAGACCAGTAGATCATTTTGGGACTTAGGCCCCATGTTTTACCGAAAAGCCTGTTACAAGCGAAGTGTGCTTGGAGTCAAGTGTAACTCCTAAGTAGTTGGCTTCAACCGAAAAGTCAATGGTAGATTCATTTAAGGATGGTCTTGTTAGAGACAGAGACCTTTTCCTGGTAAAAGGAACTAAAACAGTTTTAGACGGGTTTATGGACAATCCTTTGTCCTGATACCATCTGTTGGCTATGTTAAGGGCTTGCTGCATGCGGTCCGAGATGGTTTGCTCATGCCAGCCCACTATATAAATGACTAGGTCATCAGCGTAGCCTTGAGTGGCGAACCCTAAGTCGTTGAGCTTATAGAGTAGCTCGTCGATGACCAGAGTCCACAAGAGAGGAAAGAGTACTCCCCCTTGAGGGCACCCCCTTGTGGCTGTGATTGAGGTCATGGTTCCTCCAAGGTCTACAGTTATTATTGTGGATTTAAGCATTTCCAGAATCCACCTAATAATGGGTGTTGGTACATTTTTATGTACAAGAGAGGCACGGATAGCCTGATATGACGTGTTGTCAAAAGCTCCTGATATGTCTAAAAAGACACATAGTGCTATTTGTTGAGCGCCAATGGCCTTTTCAATGCTTGTTGTAAGGCAATGAATGGCAGTCTCAGTTGACTTACCAGCTTGGTACGCATATTGATACTTATGTAAGGGAAGCTGCTTGAGATTCATCTCCCTGATGTGCTGGTCAATTATCTTCTCCATAGTTTTAAGGAAGAAGGAGCTAAGACTAATTGGTCTATAGGAGTTAGGCAATTGGGAATCTTTCTTCCCTACCTTAGGAATAAACACAACTTTCACTTTAGCCCATTTGCTTGGTATGTGTCCAAACAAGAGACTAGCTCGGAATAAACGGACCAGGGGGATTGCGAGTTGGTGCAGTCCCCGCTGCAACAAGCATGGATATATTCCATCTGGCCCAGGGGATTTGTATGGACTGAAGCTCTGTATAGCCCATTGTACGCTATTTTGATGAAACAGTCTATAGGGCAAGTTTCCAAAACGTTCTGAGGGATAGGGGGGTTCCCTTCCCACAGCCCTATTGGAGTCTGCCACCATAGCCACTCGCAGGTGTGGGCACTCTCCAGTCCCAGAGAGGTAGGTTGGTGCCTCACCCTCTGAGCTGTGCTGCTCCACAGCCACGCACCCGGGAAAATGAGTAGTCAAAAGAAGGCTGCTCGTTTCCCTTGGGTCGTTTGTGTGTGTTCCATCTGGCTTTTTCAACGTACAGATGCCGTTTGAGTGGTCCTTGGAAAGGGCTTTTTGTAGCCTGACAGCTTCCGGGAGGTTTGAAATCTGCCCGCAGTGTTGGCGCCATGTAGCCCGTTTGGACCTTCTCAGCTCTTTATTATAGAGCGTTAAAGCAGATTTGTAGGAATCCCATGTGGTTTTCCCACTCTTTGCTTTATTGAAGAGCTTTCGCGCAGCCTTTTTGAGATCGTCAAGGCTTTTGTTCCACCAGGGAACAGCCCTTCTGGTCTTACGAACTTTTTGTTCGCAGCTAGCGTGATAAGCCGATTTAATGTTCGTATGAAGCACAGTAGCTTCACGCTCTAGCTCGTCAATGGACAATATCGGACGGGTGGAGCAGTCTCTGAATTGCTCAAGCTCAAAACAGAAAAGATCCCAGTTGGTGTTTTTGGGATTTCTAGTAACTAGGCTACATTGCAAGGCACATCCTATATCAAATCTAATGTGCTGGTGATCTGACATAGTGATCTCACTCGCAACGTGCCAGTTTGAGACAACGGACAACATGTTAAGACTACAGAGAGTTAGGTCGAGGACTTCCTCTCTGATTGCATTAATAAATGTGAGCTCATTGCCTCGATTTAGTAGGCTTATGTTGTTACTAATAATGTACTCAAGAAGGTACTCACCTCTTTTGTTGATGTCACTGCTCCCCCAGACCGTGTGATGCGCATTAGCATCACAGGCGATTAACCATCGGAGCCGGTTTCTCTGGCAATGCTCTACCAGGGCACAGGTAGCCGCCGTAGGCACAACATCTGAGTCACCGGGCTGATAGGCGGAGGCCAGCACTGCCTCCTGCTCGCCATGGGCAGTGGGTATTTTAGCCCAGACTGCCACCAGGTCCTCAGTGATGAACTGTGAAAGGGGAACATATGTTAGATTTTTGTTAATTAACAACGCCGCTCTAGGGCGAGGTAGGTTGTTTGCATATAGCAATTTACCGGATGTGGTGCTTAGCCCCAGGACACGTCCGGCATTTATCCACGGCTCCTGGATAAATGCTATGTCCATGGTAGCAAACCTTTCACAGAGGACGTCAGAAGCGGCCTTTGCGTGGTGGAGGGTTTGCTTGGAGACATCTTAGGTGTCTCCGGGTGTTGGGAAGGGTGGGGGGAGGGGGACAGGACATTAGTCCGCCCTCTTGCGGTCTCTGGCCGCCATCTTCCGGCCTCGGTTTGTGCTCAGAAGGGCCTCTTCCTCTAAAGTGCGCCTCGCACCCTTATCCACGCGACCGGAATCCTAGCGATTTCAGCCGGTTGGCCGAAACAGGGTCCAGTGCTAAGGTAATAATAGCCATGTGCTGCCTCATCTCCCGGTGAAAGACGCGCCAGTCTCCCACTCGCAGCCCGCTATTCTGACCTTCGACGAGCTTCAGAATCTCGTCCGTCTTCATGTCCGCATTCGGAAGCGGAAAGTAGCCAATGAAAACAGCGGCACGTGGAGCCTCTGCCTTGGGGACTACCTTAATGTGGGCATCCTTCCACAGCCGGAGCTTAGGCACCTCTGTGCACAGCCACTCAACCGTCTCCGCATTTCCGCAAGTGATGGCCATCCATCCTGGTCTAAAGGTGCAGCCAGAGAATAAGGGCTTCACAGAGCCATGCCTCAGCTCCATCACGCTTGACAAGATGGCGGCTTGGATGCTGCCAAGCTGCTCCGTAGTGAGCAAACTGTTGGGGTAGTCGGCTGGGAGTATTGCCATCTTCGATGAGCTGGCAACATCCCTATAAGAGGCCATACCACCGGTTTGGGGTGGCTGCTCCTGTGCTACTTGCCCAGCCGCAGTTGCGGCTGTGGAGGCTACTGGAGCCACCGTGGCAAGCAACACGCTTGCAGGATCACCCTTCGCCAGGGCACTAGGTGCCGCGGTCTTCAGCATGACCCTCTTATTCGACGCCTCTTCTGGGGTCGTGTTTGCCGATCTACCCCGCTTGTTCGCTACACCACTTCTGCTGGGCATAGCCATGGATGGGCCAATAGGCTTCTGTGCGAGCCTCTTAGCCTCCTCCATGGGAACGCCATTTGCAAGGTGTCTGCGCAGTCTCTTTCTTGCAGCTCCCGATAGCGCGATCCTCTCGGGTTTCTTGGCCTTAGGAGAGGCAAGAAGGGCTTCTTCAACCTCCTTGGTGATGGTGTCGGTGCTGGAGCTTCGTGAACAAACGTCCATAGCTACCTCAGGCTCCCGGATATGTTCGACGTCAGTCGGTTTGGGGCTGCTAGAGCACCCGGTTTCTATAATTTTATTTTCAGTAGTTTCCATGTTTTGGTCCCACGAGTGATGAGGAAAGGGTATCCCCCGGGGCAGAGCCTCATACCCCGGATCGGGCACTTATACGACCGGAGGTGCCAGGTATCCGGAAGCCACCGTTATAAGACACACTAACGTAGTGCCATTCATCACAGGGGCACGGTACGGTAACACCGGTGATTACGGGTTTTTTTTCGAGTTGTCCTCTCTAGATCCGCCATATTTAGTCTAGAGCAGGGGCACCTCGAGCAGGATGTGGCTTTTCACCACGTATGGTCGGTCTTCGGTAGTTGGCATGCGACTGCCAACTCCCTCTGGCTAAGCAAACTCGGCGCGGCGGCAGGCACACACGCCTCATTTACAAAGCCTTAGCCCCCAGGCCTATTTATACCGGTTTAAATACAGTTATCGAGCATACCGCAGTCAGTTGCATCCGACTACAATTGGAACCAACTAGCACAACATTTAATGGCTTCGATGCAGTAAAATAAACTTAAGCAATGAGTAATTGTGCTTTTTTAACTGGCAAGTTAATTGAAACCGGTTCGTTATTACACCATGATTTATCTGTGAGATTTTGTAGCGTTGGTTTTGTACCCACCCTTCCTATGCATTTTTTTTTACCTTCCATACACCTTTATTAATACATCCAAGAAAAATATTAAATTAAGAATTTCATTGCTTAACTAATTTGTTATAAAAAGATAGTTTGACGCAGATAAAATGTTTCAACTGTCAATTTAATGAAAACTTGTACTTACTAGACACTCAAAAATTATGTTCACCCAAAAAAATTGCAATTCTAATGTTTGTTTTTAAGTGGGTAAAAAAAGGCCAAAGTGCTGCTATTTTATTTTTCGCTGCTGTGCTAATAATTCGATTATTTATGAATTTATTAAATCTTTATTTAAATAACTTTAGTTTACAGCGGAAACCACATTTGACATGTTGTCTGGTCCATCGTCAAGCAGAAGGCGAAAATCCAAGCATGGTAAAAGACGACAAGGCCGACCAAAGGATTTACGTGAAGGTGTTTCAAATGCATACACAATTGTTAAAGAGGTAATATTTTAAAAGAAAGTGATTTATTAATTAAAACAATTGTTTGAATACCTTAAAAAACTGAAAGTCTTGTCAGTGTTTACTTACAAAGTTAGATTATGATTGCGCATAGAGCTCGATGCTCGGTCGGAAATCAACTAAAAAAGCTTAAAGTTATTTTTGGGCCTCTGACAAACGATTTTGTTGTTGACCGGAGACGAAGATGCCAATTCTGACATTTCTCGTTGAGTTTGGCCTAATAACAATACAAGCTAAACCAAAATGTTATTTATGGATAAAATTTCTAGATTTCTATATCTTCCACAGTTTCTAGCAAACCACCAGCCCTAAAAATTTGTATGTCTAGGAGGCTTATAGTTAATATCACTTCCCAAAAACCTACTTCAAAAAATGCCGCTGTCTTCCACAGTTTTGAAGCTTGCGATAAAAAAGTCTTTTGTGAAGGTAGCTGGGTAGTCCTCCTAAGATTTACGTCAGAAAATATTTGAAGGTCACGCCTTTACCTCACGCCTATATACCATCTTTTGAACACTAGCTATTCACTACAGGTTTTCATATCTAGTACATGTTAAGTGTAATAAATTTTCTTACAAAATGTTTTACAAATTTTAACTCATTGTAATTCTTCCCGGCAATTTATTTACCGCCGTGTACAGTCGAACTTCCATTTATCGAACTTTCGTGTACCGAATTTTTAGCAAGGAAGCCGCAATCGCTACGATAGTATTTAACTCCAAATTTTTTATTTTATTATAAACTTACACGCATATTATCCTTACGACGGATATGGCCTAGGCGGCTTAAAATTAAAAGTAAGTCGGAAAGCCTCGTCGATGTGACCGACATTATAATCCTGGTGTTGATTAATATTTGTAAAAGTTTTAATTACGAGAATTAAACGCATAGTGTTAAGTCGTGTAGACTTTTATAAAAACTTAAAATAGCTAAACAAATTTATTTAGTTGAGAAATTAGAGTGAAAAAACTACGACATTTATTTATTTGTATTTGTTTCAAACTTATATGTATAGAGAAGTGTGACCAGATTGTGTAACAACAAAACGTGATGGGGTTTTCGATTAAACAGATGCGAATAATGTGAGAGCCAACATTTTTGGTCAGTTAAAAAAAAGATACAGAACAAGTAAATAAAAAAAAATTTGAAGACATGCTTTTATACGCTTTCTTGCATACATATGTTACCGTTAGTTTAATAAAGTTTGTAAAAAAAAAAAGGAAAATTTCGGTCGGAGATCGAACCCATTATCTTTGGCCTGTGAAGCCGCAGTCTTCTCTCTATACCACCAAAGCTCGTCTATTTTACCAGTCAAAATAGTAACTTAATCAGAAGGGAAAACAGGTTTTCGTGGTTTTGGCATGGTGTTAAATATTGTATCGTGCCAAAAACTTTAAAAACATGTATTGTCATCTGAAATACATATTTGGTGAAAATTTCAGAGCTCTAGCTAGTCGGGAACTTGGTGAAAATTTGATTACAAGAATCCAGTACAAACAAACATACAGACAGACAGACAAGTCAAGTTAGATAAAAGCATGTAAAAGCGACCTTGTGAAGGCAGCTTAAGCTTTGTTAATAAAATTTCGTGACCGTTTAATAAGTGTAAGCAACGTTACTTCACTATCATCCATTCTTGCCCGAATGCCCTCAACTACCTTTAAAATTGCCTTTGTACAACTCCTATTAGCCCTAAAGCCAGATTGGCTTTTACTCAGATTAATTTGTCGTGCCAATAGTTTTTTAAATACTTTAGATAAGAATGGCAATGTAGCAATTGGCCTAAACTCGTTGTTTAGTTTTGAGATGGGTATAATTTTTGCCGGTTTCCAATGCTCTCAGAAAGTGGAGAACGTTATAGCCGTATTTATAACGTGCATGATGTGAGCGATTATGTTTGGCAAAATTAATTTTATGAATTTTGAGCTTGTTTTATCTAAGCCTCAGGCCGGCCGCAAACCGGAGCCAACAAAACGTCTTAAGACGTTTTTTTTATGTCGAACCGAACATGAATCCATTGCTTCTTATGGCCGGCCGCACACAAAGACCGACAAACACAAACTCATAATACGTTTTTTTGGCTCCGGTGTGCGGCTGGCCTAAAGCGTTCGATTTAATTTTTAGCATTGCATGGAGGACATCACATTGATTTACACATTTGAATTTAAAAGAGTTGCAACTGTTGTTTAACGGCACACAATTTACGTACGGATTACTCACAGCTATAGGAATATTTAAGCTAACAAATTTGTTGTTAAGTACATCTTACGCTTAGCAATTGTAATATATTCATTAACATATAGTAAAAGTCTCCTAAGTACAATATAAAAGTCTTTGTTGGATATTTCAAAAACTTTAACATATTAAAGGCCCATACGCAGATGCTCGAACAGCGCCCGAACCATTAAATTTCATATAAAACAAGTAGAAACGTTGCAGTCGGACGCAACCGACTGTGTTATTCTCGATACCTGTATTAAAACGCAGTTTTGTGTTCTGTTCCCACAGGGCCACAGCTGTCGTCAAACCAGGCTCTCGGGCGTAAAACACACAATGAAAACATGAAAACACAAATTTAACTTGCTAATAAACAAACTTAGACCCCTTTTACACAATGAAGTTTTTTCATGAAGTTATTTTTCATTCTGTTTTAAAACATCTTCGCCAATCTGGTCGCATTTACACGATTAAGTTTTTTCATGAAGCATTTTCTTTGTAAATGCAACTCTGATATAAATTTATGGTCAATAAACATACATCTTTGCCATCGATTGTATTATTTGTGAACATATAATTGATTTAAGAAGTATTATTATTATTATTATTATAATTTGGAACGAGGATCATGCACTGCGACCACTAGGATCTATTGTGCTCTCTTACTGTTTTGTGAGTTACAACTCCTCGAACAGCCCGATCGATCGCAGGAACGCGACGATGTGGCATGGTCGGAGAGCCCTCATTTTTTCTGTAGACAGAAAGAGGCTCCCCAGAAGAGACAGCCTCAGTCGGCTGATGGCGGGACACTCCTCAAGCAGGTGCTCTGGAGTCTCATCCCCCTCGAGACACAGTCTGCAAAGACTGTCTTCCCCTAACCTGAGATTATGCAGATGCTTGCGCAGTCTGCAGTGCCCGGTCAAGATACCCGTGACTATACGAAGAGATCTTTTGCTCAACTTCAGACAGTCCTCAGTTCTCTTCTTGTCATAACTACCTAGCAGTCGCTTGCTCTGTCTTGCCCCATGTGAAAACCGCCAAGCGTCCTCGCATGCGTTGAGCAGATCGATGCGACTGCTCTGACTGATAAACCCTGTTCCAAGCCAACAGAAAGGTTCAGGGACCTGGAAAGGAGTGCTAGCTCCTCTCCTGGCCAAAATATCGGCGACCTCATTGCCGGGAACACCCGCATGTCCCGGTACCCAATAGATGGTGACTTTGTTATTACTGCCCAACCTGTTGAGTGCTTCAATACATTGCCAAACCAGTTTGGAGACGATCTTATAAGCACTAAGTGCTTTGATCACTGCCTGGCTGTCGGAGAAAATGGCTATGTCTCTATGAACGTATCCCCTCTCGAAGTTGAAGGTTGCACATCTTTCAATCGCGTGCACTTCCGCTTGGAAATGCTGGCGAATTTGCCCAGGGGCTCATGATACTTGAGTCGGGGTCCGCAGACTCCAGCTCCAGCACCTTCATCTGTTAATGATCCGTCCGTGTACCATCTAATAGCATGTGGTTTCACATTATAGGTGGTCGACAGACTAGTCCATTCTGCTTTATTGCTAAGCTCCGTTTTAAAGAGCTTCTCAAAACTAAAACGGGCCATCTGCGCATCTTGCGGAAAGGCCAACAGTGTGCCAGTTGCACTAGTAACAGGGGTGATTGCGTTCGCTCCTGTCAATCTCATAATAGACCTGTTCGCACTGTGTTTGATGTAGACATGCAAAGGCGGAAGTCCTAGCAGTACGTCCAGTGCTGAGGATGGGCACGTACGCATTGCGCCCGAGATGCACGTGCAGGCAAGTCTCTGGAGTTTGCCCAGTTGCCGTTTAGTGACACCTAGGTCAACACGTCCTGCCCATACCACAGCGCGGTAGCTGACTATGGGCCTCACCATTGCTGGGTACATCCACAGAAGGATTTTTGGGGACACACCCAAATTTTCCCTGCGAGAGATCTATAGCAAATTAGGGCTATTGTAGCCTTGCGTACCGCATGCTCAATATGCTGTTTCCACAGTAGTCTCTTGTCCAAGATTACCCCCAGATACTTTATCTCGTTAGAGAGTGGTACCCCAATAGATATGGGTCTTATGGAATTTAACTTGTAACGATTGGTGAAGGCGACAATTGTGGTTTTTGCTGGATTGACATTCAGCCCCACGTAAAGTTTAAGACCCAGAGTTATTCTATCACATAGCGTGCTCGCGAAGTTGCCTTTACAGACAATGGTAATGTCATCAGCGTAGCCTTGGCATTCAAATCCATTATCTGTAAGTTTGACTAGTAGCTCGTCCACCACGAGACTCCAGAGGAGAGGTGATAGGACACCCCCCTGTGGACAACCTCTGGTGGTTTGGGCCCTGACCGTCAAATTGTTGACAGTGACTTCCGGAATTCTAGTGTCAAGGAGCTTGCCTAGCCAGAGAGTGGGTCCTGGCTCAACCCCTTTTCCCTGAAGCGCCCTAACCACAACATCATGTGCTGTGTTATCAAAAGCACCCTCTATGTCCATGAAGGCACAAAGAGCAACGCCTTTGGCCTTCACTGAGCATTGTAGACTGTTTACTAGGTCTAGGACAGCCGATTCTGTCGACTTTCATTCTCTATAGGCATGTTGGTGATCATGCAGGGGACTGGACACTAGTTACGAGATCCTGATGTGATTTTCAACTATCTTTTCAAGGGTTTTTAGTAAGAAGGATGTCAGGCTGATCGGCCTGAAAAATTTGGGTTGGAAGGGATCCTTTTTCCCCACTTTCGGGATAAAGATCACCCTGGCCGTCCTCCATGCCCTAGGTATGTAGCCCATAGCTAGGCTACCCCGGAAAATACGAATGAGGAACACCATAAGCTGTTCCATCCCTTTCTGTAGATGGACGGGGAGGATACCGTCCGTACCTTGGGCCTTGTAGGAACTAAGCGTACCAATGGCCCATCTTATTCTTTGCTCTGTTACTATGGCTGCAGCCAGGCTCCAGTCCGGTTTCCTGATGGGAACCGTTTCGTAACAGCTGTCAGTGTTGGTGATGGTTTAACAAAGTGGAAAGTGAGTTTGCAGGAGAAGTTCTGCCTTTTCCACCTCATTTTCCGTGAAGGAACCATCTGGCCTCTTAAAGCAGAGTTCGGACCACACTTTGGCTTTCGAGATCGACTTAAAGACTCTCACAGCAGGTGTGGCCGGCTCTAGGTTGGAGCAAAATCTCCGGAAATGAGCACGTTTGCTGTACCGGATTTCTTTATTGTATTCTGTTAGTTTCTTGGTGTATAAGTCCCATCTGTAACTATTCTTCCTGACCTCTGCTCGAAGCATCGCAAGCTTTTTATTCCACCAAGGGTTATCCCTGTTAGACTCTATGGAGTTAGTTGGACAACTTGCATGATAGGCATGCATAATCGTCTCGCCAACTTCTATCGAGAGTTGCTCTAGCTCTTCCTGAGAAGAGACCCTCTTACTATGGTTTAGTCTGCTCAGATTTAACCCCAGGTGTGACTGGTAGAGTGGCCAGTCAGTCCGCCGGGGATTCCTGATGACTTTACTAATCCTGAAATTACTTCTAATGTCGAAGAGGATGATCTTGTGATCCGACATTGATGGTTCTGTTCAGACCCTCCAGTTGTAAACCAGCCCTCATATCTACAACTAGTTGCAAACTTACTTGGTCAAGGCCGCAGATCCTACCTCTGACGACCCATGGCTCCTGGATGAGCTCCAGCCCCAGGTCAGACCTGGAGATCAACCTGCTGATGACAGCCGAAGCTACTCTCGCATGATGCAGATTGATCTGTGCCACGCTGGTGGCCAGCATCCTTAGAGCTCAGGTTCCCCTTCCGAGAGCGTCAGATATGCCTCTGACAACGTCCCGGTGGGTGTCTGCTCATCATCGGACGGCTTCTCATCGCTCCCAGAGCCTACTTCGCTGCGCACGTGTAACCGTGACAAGTCCAAGTCCAACTCGGCTTCCCAGGCTGCAATCGCTTCGGATTCGGCTGCCTCATCGGTGGGTGCTGCAGCAGAAGAGGTGCCAGGCACTTTGTCTGCTTGCACCTTCACAGCCGTCTTTGTCGCGGCTTCCTTTTTGTGCAGCCGGCACCTCAGCTTACCAAATCTGAAGCTCACCATCATTCCCCTATTGCTGAGGAGTGATAGAGCTTCATCCTCCAAACCAAAGGTCAGCACCTTTCCGCCCTTGGTTTCAAAGCGCCTGAGAATGCGCCACGTTTCGGTGAGAAGACCCTTATTCTGCTCAATGAGCAGTCCAAGGGATTTCTACACCGTCTCACCAGCCGTGCGTGGCAGGTACACCGTGACGATATTGGTCTCCGGCATCTCTCCTTGCGGGCATGTGCGGAGTTCCACACCCACTGCGGCACTGATGCTGGGCACCTTCAGCTCCAGCCACTTCCTGGCATCCTCGTCTAGACAGTCCACTAAGACCAGACCATCCCGGAATAGGATGCCATTAAAGTTGAGGCTGGCGGTCCAGCCCTTCCTCATCTCATCTACCAGGGCTGACTCCACCGCCGACAACTCCTCCTTGGTCAGCCGCTTCCTCGGGAATTCACGAGCCAGTATAGCAAGGTTCGTGCCCTTAGCTACACTGGCATACGTGGCCGCCTTCGGTCGCTTCGAACCGCTTGAGGTACCTTGGCCCTCCGGAGTTGCGTTGCCCCTACTTTTCGGCCTCTTGGGGCCGATGGGGATTTCAGTAGGCGACGTGTGCTGAAGAGGTCGCTTCTTCCCCGCCACGGCCTGACCGTCGATACGCCCAACTGAAGATGCGGTCGGGGCCCGATGCACCAGCGCTCTCTTGCGAGCCTTTTCCGGCTTCAAGCCACGCTCGAGGTACCGGAGTTACCATTTGCGACCGGCTCCGCTGAGGCCTTGCCTTTAGCGGGTCGCCAGAGCCGCCAGGCTGACCCGGTGCCGGTAGAGGCGGCTTCTTTTGCAGCCTCTTCTGTGGAACGTCCGTCCGTGTAGCGGCCTGCTTGGCCGTGCTTTTAGGGGCCTGGCCCCCGCGCGGCGTGAGCTTGCCGTCTTTGTCCAGAGCCAGCTCTTCCATCCGCTCTGCTGTTTTGGTTGCGGTTAAGCCCCGCATGTTTTTCAAAAATTTATCAGTGTCAATATAGATCCCACGAGTGTAGGGGAAAGTAGTACCGGCGTGTCATAGCCCCCACTAACACAGCGGGGCCAGGTATACTCACCGAGGCGGCCAGGTATCGGTGAGGCTCCGTTCAGATACAGTCGGTTACCCCTGACTGCAAACCAGCCAATGAGCACGGACCACGTAAGACTCTGGCTTCGGGGGGTGAAATGGCACCCTTGCCCCAGGACGTCACCACTGCCCGTTGTGAGATGTGGGGGGTAAGAATTGGGTAGGAAAACATGTGTAGGAGAAGGGTGTGTGTAAGACTATGTTAAGAAGGCGGTCAGACAAGCGCCTTGTCGGTCCCACATACAGTGTGGTACCCGCTGTTGTCCGGGACTGCTTATTCACGACAAGTCGCTATTCGCAGCTAACCTCTACTAGAGGCCTTGCGCTATCCGCAACCTGCGACCCGTCCGGCACCAGATATTTAAGAAGTAACAAGTAAATAAAACGGATTCAGTGAACAGTTTTACTAATAATTTCTTAACCAAAACAACGTATTTACTATTGGCGCTAATATTTGCTTGTGCGATATTTCGTTTCGATAACTTTATTTTGCACATCAAACACTGTGCAACTCTGTGTTTTCATGCAATCAGAATAAGGCAAAGCAAAATGAGAAAAATAAATCATTGCTTCACAAGTCATGAAGCATTGCTTGCAGCTGTAACCCCTCTTCACCCTTTGCCTACAAACGAATGCTTCAGACGCAAAAACTTAATCGTGTAAAAGGGGTCTTATAAGACGTTTATAAGATAAATATAAATGCATTCTTTAAATGATTTGTTCGCTTTACGCCAATACAACCAAGCGATGGTTTAAACTATGATGGTTATAAAACAAAACCGGTAAAAGAGGCCTGATTGCAATGAGCTACATGGATTTATCCATTTTGAGTTATCGAATTTATCAATTTGCTAGCCCCCAGTTATTATAGAACCCTAATCGTGACACTTTATCTGTCCCGGTGAATGGTGTGGAAAAAGTAGCGTTCATACCGACTGAAAGACGGACAAAAGGACAGACACCATGACGGACGTTGCACAAAACCAATATACTCTTTGCCTTCGGTATGGAGCATAAATAATGGTCTCGTACACCGGCCATACAGTAATAACGTAGTTAGTTACGGTCGTAAAGTAATGTTGAACAATGAGAATGTTATTACGGTTGGAAAGATTGTTGAGCACTTAATTACAGCCGTTAAAAGTGCTCAACACGTCGGGCAAGAGGCGGTTTATAAATTTTTCGAAAAATATTGACCTCATTCAAGCTCCACTGGCAGTCAATGCGGCCCAACAAGAAATTTATGAAAATAACTCAATGTATTCATGTGATACAATTTTTTATAGATATGTACTTTATTCTTTAAATCAACCGACCCGTACTGCCAGTGTGCATATCTGTAAGGTGAATTTCCTAAAGTCTTTTGATTGGTTTCGGTTATGTTCAGCGTAATTTCTGGTAATCTCATCTCTACCTGTCAAATATGTGTTTACCCAAATCATACCATTTCTTTTGGCATTTGTAGCCTGCTTTTTTTTACAAGCGCCAACAGCAATGTATTTGTTGTACACAAACACAAAAGTAGCGTACGTTGGCAAGTAAACAAACCATAACTGTCTTTACGATTTATTAAGAGAAAGTTATTAGATTACCTACCCAACACTTGTCGTTACGGTCTTAAAATCTGTGCATTACGGTACGGGCGCTGTACGTCCATCTGCGTGCGGGCTTTTAGTCACGAAATTTGATTCGTGCAAAAATTTAAGTATAATTTGTATAAGTGTAACAAGAGAAAACGTCGGCCGCAACCGACTGCGGTATACTCGTTACCAGTATCAAAACCAGTAAAAAGAGGCCTGATTGCAAAGGGGTACGGATGCGGCTGGGGTGTACCCTGCCTTACTATCTTCATACCAAATTTGAAGAATTTAGCTCGAAGTTTGCAATAGGTTGGAAAGGGGGACTGGGGGTAGTATAGGTGGGCGTGGTATCCACTTTTTTGCTGCAGATCCATGTGGGATGTCTATTGCTATCTTCATACCGATTTTGTAAAAGGTTTGGAAAGGGGAGTAGAATGGGTGGACGTGGATTTTTGGTGGTCGTTGCCAGCTATCTTCGTACCAAATTTGGTGGCTCTAGCTCCCCAACTCTAGACGATACACGCATTCCCGTTTTTGACGAAGAGTTGGGGCGGACGGGGGCGTGTAAAGCAGTATTGGTGGGCGTTGCATCCAAATTTTGGCATCAAATTTTGTGGATATAGCTCAAAAACTAATATAGGCTTTTCTGATTTCAAAATGTGGGGGCTGGGGCGGAATAGGTGGGCGTGGCTCCAAAACTTTTGATGCAGTTTTTTGGGACTTGCTAGTAGCTGTCTGCTTACCGAATTTGGTAGTTCTAGCTGTAAGGATGTGCGAAATATGTGGGTTTATCGGTCATATCATAAAGCCAAACGTTTATTTATTGTTGGATACATATTTACTTGCAAGTCAAAAGCTATTGTAGCTGGAGTTCAGAATGCTGAGCAGGCTGAAAGACCTGCAACAATTTTGCGAGAAGCATAATTTATTTAATTTAATAATTGTTATAATTGAATTTTCTTATTGAAGTTACAAAATGAAAGTTTATAACATATTTGAGTTTATATGCAAATGATGAACAATTTGGTGTGATTTTAAATGATTAGAAAAAAAATTGCTAGTCAGGGTTTCTAAATTAAACAGAAACTGCACAACAGCAGTCCGAAATGTAACGTTCTTGACACTTCTTGCCTGTAGCAATATATTTGATACTGTTAACATATTATACACCAAAATTAAGGGTTTATATCAGTGATGGGCAGACGCCGACGTCCCTATTCACACTAGGAAGTGCTCTGCCGCTGCCGACTGCACGAAATCACACGTACGCTATAAGCATTGAAAACTATTTTTAGAACACGATTGTTCGTTTTTCGTCGGTTGTCGTGCCGAAGCATGCATTAGACCACTGAGCAAAGAATAATTGAGGAGTCACGCCGTGCAATGAGAGGCTTGCAGAATTCTCTCATTGCCTAACTTTGCAGAAAAAGTATGCCGCGCATAACTGCAAGTGATTCTGTTGCTTGCTTTGCTTCCAAATTGTGAGCAGCAGAACAGACTCGAGTCTCTAGATCTGAAGTTTTTGGTAAGTATGCGTTCGTATGTGAGCGAGCACGTAGTCAGTGTGAGCTCACATGTTTGTATGTGTATTTGTATGTGAGGGCGCGCCAGCGGGAAGCAAGAAATGGTAAAAATGCATGAGTATTTGTATGCGTGTGCGTTTGTTTCATTTTTTGGCGTTTGTTTCATTTCTTGGTTGGGCTAGCTTTGCCGATATTTTTGATATTTTTTTTTTGCTTTGCCCTGCATTTTCATGTGTTTGTTCATGTATGCCTACGCAGCACGTTTGTATGAGTGGTAATTGTTTTTAGCATTTATTGAGTTGCCTTAACTGTTTAGATTTGTGCAATTTTTGGTCAATTTGATGAAAATTAATAATAAGACAAAAAAAAAATTCAATGAGTGTTTGAACTCACAGGCGATGTGCTAACACCTAGCAGATACAGCGACAGATTGCTAAGACACCGCAGCCTCTTGCTAAACACCTACTTCCAGCTCGCCCTTTAAGGCGACTTAAACGGCTAGGCTTTGCCAAAACTATTGGACGTCAATAAGACTACCATAAAATATTAGTCCTCATAATTTATTATGGGGATTGGCTATTTTTTCTATCTACCCGTTTCCATGTGTTGTTAAGGTACTTTTTTGTTTGTACAGATTCTTCACTTAATAATAATAATAAAAATATAAAAAAAACATAAAAAACCTTTTTTATTGTTACACGGTGCCTGTTCGATTCCTATGATGTGATGATTTATAATTACATTAACATTTTTCACACAAACATATAATAATTATTACTTAATTTATTAATATAGCAAATAAGCTAGTTTGGGTGTCAACAACCAACAACCAACACTCATCATTCGTCTGTTCATTCTCTTATTGAAGAAGTCCACTATGTTAGTTTGTAGGTGTGTGTGTGTTTTTTGCGTGCTTGTACGCGCCATTTTGTTAATTTAAGGCCCAACCAAACGATGCTTACGTTCTTAAAGCATCGCAGCAAGAATGAACGAAAAGCATGAAAATATACAAAAAGTTGTACAACTTAATATAATGTTTACACATTGCCCCTGTGCACAGTGAGCCAGGCTGACCATCTAGCGGAACTTTAGTAATAACTTGCGTAAATGAAGACATATTCCATAGAAAATTTTAATTTAAGACTTTTAATATATTCATAACATATTTATAAAAAAAAAAACTAATCTGAATCAGATAAATCCGAGTCATTTATTGATTTTTTTAAATTATTAAGCATTCCTGCAACGGTTTTGTCCAAATTAATTTCTTTATAAGTGGCTTTTGTTGTTTTTCAAAGAGTCGCTATAAGTGGATCCGATGAAACAGGTAAACCATTCATAACATCTTCCATTGCATTACTCCTCTTGTCCTTACGGGAATGGTTTAAGCGTATATTCCTGAAATCCTTATTCCTGGCTTCAAGTGCTTCGTCGGACATTATACCAATAAGAAGTGCTACATTGTTGATGATGTCCGCTCCATGTATTCAAAGTTTGTGTACAGATGACGGCATATAATACCATGGATATTTGTCGACATACATTTCAGCTTTTTCCATGGCATATGAGTATTGACTTTATATCCACTAGCCATTATCCTTAATATAACACTAAACCTATATATAAGTTCGCTAGTAGTAGGATAATGGCGGTTCTAGACCAAAGGAATGCCGACAATTTATGACTTTTTTTTTTGACAGTTTAATTACCCCCCATTAATTGTATGACCCTTTTTTTGACCCTTTTCTTTTGACCTTTTCTGTTGACCCCCTTTAACATTATAATTTATGACCTTTTTTCCCATGATCGTGTCACTCCTTTGATTAGACTAGGGTGGAGAACAAAGGATTAACATTCCGAGGCCACCACTTTATCAGCAGCATCTCTTAAACCTGCGTTGCAATATACACCTGCAAGCAAGCCACAATCATAGATGGCATTCTTAAGGACAATGACAACAAGATTCTTGAGAAGCATGATCAGAGGATATGGAGTCGAGAGGGCGCGTATTTGACGTGCGTTGCATTGTAAACCTGTTTATGGTCATGAGGTGCAGTGTGCAAAGGAAGAAAGGATAGAGAATAGAGAAAAGCGAGCGCTTGTGTAACGTGCGTTGCATTGTTAACCTGAAAGCAAGCAATAATGAATGAATGTTTATTGTCATGAGTAGTAGTAATCAAAGGATATGGAGTCGAGAGGGCGCGTCTTTGACGTGCGTTGCATTGTAATCCTGTTTATGGTCATGAGGTGCAAAGGAAGAAAGGATAGAGAATAAAGAAAAGCGAGCGCTTGTTCGATGTACGTTTCATTGTTATGGTCAACAGCAACAACAACTACAACCTTCGTGTGGGGCTCTTTGAACAAGGGATGGAAATTTTCTTACGCTGCAGCAGCAGCAGCAAGGTCAATACGTTGTGCTTTATGGTTGTGATAATGACAGGATCAGTTTTAGCTATTTAACCAATTAGTGTTAGAGTCAAGTATGCTACTATTTTAAATACATTGCTCTGCACACGTACATTGTTATTGTCAACAGCAACAACAACATCCTTCGTGGGGGGGTTATGTGTGCAAGGATGGGAATTTTCTTTCGCAGCAGCAGCAGCAGCAAGATCAACACATTGTTCTTAAACAAGAGTATTGATACTTGTACATTTAGATTATAAAGAGTTAGAGAAAGAAGGTGTAAGAGGGGGAGTGTTAGAGGGAGAAGATGTAAGAGGGGGAAAGGATAGAGTGGGAAAGTGTTAGAGGGTGAAGGTGTTAGAGGAGGAAAGAGTTAGAGGGGGAAAGTGTTAGAAAGAGACTGTGTGTAAGAAGGGGAAAGATTTAGAGGGGGAAAGTGTTAGAGGGAGGAAGACTTAGAGACAAGTTAGTGCATGCTTGAAGTGTGCTAGTCAAAGGTCAAGTACATTACTTGGCTTATGTCCGTGAGGATCAGTGAGCAAAGTACAGGGTGGCGCATGAATTTCGCTACATTAAGAAACTCAAATAACTTTCTTAGTGTATGGAATTCATTTTTATTTATTTTTTTTTTTTTTTAAGCTAATTCAATTTTATTAAATATAGCTTAACTACTTAAAAATAATTGAATTTAAATGGCCGCCACGCTCGTTGACACACGTGCGGCATCTTAACAAAAATTTGTTCATGACTGCTTGGAGAGTTGAAACAGGAATGCCCGCAATTACTGCTTGAATGGATTGCTTTAATTCTTCCAAATGTGTCGGTTTTACTTTGTAGACTTCCTGTTTACAATAGCCCCACAAGAAAAAGTCTGGTGCAGTAAGGTCAGGTGACCTGGGTGGCCAACGAAAATCTGAATTTCTTGAAATCAGCTTATTTGGAAATTTTTGTCGCAATTCTGTCATAACAGGCCGGGTTATGTGAGGAGGTGCACCATCTGGTTGAAACCATACTGATCTGAAAGGAATTCTCCTTCGGCGTAATTTTGGGTAGAAAAAATTTCTCAACATGTTCAAAGAACGCTCTCCAGTAACCGTAACGGTCTGACCGTTTTCTTCGAAGAAGTAAGGCCCGACAAGACACCGCGATGAAATTGCGCACCACACCGTGACGCGAAATGGATGTAATTCCTTCTCATGGAGAACCTGTGGGTTCTGAGCATCCCATATTCGATTTTTTTTGTTTGTTCAGTCGGAATGGGCCTCGTTAGTTATAAAAAGGCAGTTCAACATGTTTTCATCCTCATCCACCATTTGAAGCATCTTCTGGCAAAACTCCAAGCGAATCGGCAAGTGTGCTAGATTCAGTTTGTTGAATAATTGAATTTTATATGGGAATAAGTGCAAATCTTTATGGATAATTGTCTGCAATGACCGTCTGCTTACTCCCATTTCGGCAGATAAACTTCTTGTCGAAACTCTTGGGTTGTTGTGTATGGCTGCAGCTACAACAGCGATAGTCTCCACCGTCTGAACTGAATTATTTCTACTGTAAGGTCTTCGTGCGACAGTCCCATTCTCGGCAAAATTGTTTACAAGCCTCATTATGGTCCATCGGCTCGGCCTGTACTCTCTTTGAACCGTGATAGCGACGAACAATCCAAATTCTTGTTTCAGTGTCCCAGTTGTTCATTTTCGTTAAATGTAAAGATCAATCTACAAAATAAAAAAGAAATCATGCAGATAACTTAATTTGAAAAAAAAAATTATAAACTTTTTTTTTGTAGCGTCTTTCATCCGCCACCCTGTACATTGCCTATGAAACTTACAAGTGCTAGATTCAAGTGTGCAAAGGTTTCTTAGCTACAAGCTAGTAGATAAGAGAGAGAGAGTCAACTGTGCGCAGGTTTCTTAGCTACGAATAAGTAGATAAGAGAGAGTGGAGAGGGCGCCTGTTTGACGTGCGTTGCCTTCCACACCTGCAAGCAAAACATAAGCAATGAATGTTTATGGTTGTGAAAACCAGTGATCAAAGGATAAAAGGATTGAGACAAGACTGTGCTTGCTTGAAGTACGCTAGTCAAAGACAGTACATTCGTAGGCCGCATTGTTATGATCAAAAGCAACACCAACAACAAAAAGAACAACAACATTCATGAGTGTTATGTAAGCAAGGGATGGGAATTTTTTTCGCAGCAGCAGCAGGAGTATTGAGACTTGCAGATTTAGCTTGTTAGAGGGAGAAAGAGAGAGTTGGTATTAGAGAGAGTAAAAAGGAAAGTGTTATAGGGGAAAGTGATCCTGCTTGTATTATTATATTAAAACACGCTTCCTTATGCGATTCTATACACGAGCGTCTATGAAATGCAGGTGGTATGTTAATTGGTTGTCCCTCCTTCTAACGCACACCCAACTTGTTCACTACTTACGCTTCTAACCTTAATTTGCATATATCTGTTTTCATTATTGCACTGACTTCTGTTACTTTTATAGAGCTAATTAGTATAACTTTTTAATAAACCAATGAAAATTTTTTCAATTGGTGTACTTTGTTAATAAAATATCAAATTATGTTTTTCTTATGTGTATGTTTTAATTTTATTTAACATTTTTTTTTAATATTTTTTGGAGTATGTTAAATTTGAGATTTATATTAAGCTTGTTCCGTTGAGGGATTTAGCAAACACAAACACCGAAAATTAAGATTAATGACATATAGATATAGCCGGTAGAACACACAAGTCATACTCCATGATTTTGTTTCGGCTTTATGAAAAGATTTTTTAAGTCAATATTATAAGCCTAAGTTCTAGTACTCACTATATACATATCTAAAAATGCTTTTATGTATGTCATTATTTTGAAAGAATAAATAAGTTCGTGTAGGTGGTATAATAAATCATGTTTTAACAAAATAATTTTGATCTTAACATTTATACTTCATCGTTTATTTACATCCCCATATATTGGATTCCGTTCTGTCTCAGTAATAATTTATTTTGCTTATACATTCTTTAAATTCTTTAAGTTAATCTTTTAGACTTATCAAATAATCTTTTCCTTAACTTTCCCTCTGCTCGCTATAAGATTTTCATCAAATGACAATTTTCATATTTAAGATATCCGTCAAACTATTTCTTATACTCAACTAAAATTATTTCATCATACTCACATATCAAATCAGTTTCTAAAATAAAGAAAATGAAAACAGTAAGATGTTCTTAGCAGCTTGATTTTTTTTTAAAAACGGGTTTTACTGTACCTTTTACCAGTATGCAACTTACGATAAAAATGTATAAAGAATGTGTTTTGTACTTATTACTGACTTCAAAAATTCTTCTATTGATGTTCAATCGTTTTCTTCAACTTAGTATTCTACAGATTTTTAAACATTTTATATTATGTAGTTAGCTATTTTGATTAGGCTTTACGCTCAAAACGAGATAGACTGTATTATTGTCCTTAACAAGTTAACATAATTTTAACAGGGAAATCGATCGGACATTGATTTTTCACTTTATAATTGATTGCTTTAATATATTTTAACTATATACCTTTCTACTTTTTTAGTGATTATATTTGACTTTTACTTTTCCAAACTCATTGCTCAAACTAAGAAAATTTCGTTTCTAATTTCTTATAATTGATGGATGGTAATATTTTATTTCATTATTCTCCCCATTTTTCTTTCATTTAATAAGGAAGTGCATTGAACTAGCTTAACAGTTCGAGATATGAGTCTTACACTGTTTCGAAAAGTATGAATACGTTAGGAGTTTCAATTTAAGGGTTAAGTATCTACTACAACTGTTCCTTAACTGTGATAGTTGCAGTTTTGTTACATCTGACTTCCATATTTTTTTTGTTCTTGTTTTTATTTTTATTTATTTTTTTTATTTTTTTTGTAGGTGCTTTATTAATTTTAATGAGAACAAAACCTTTTTGTTCTAGATGCCATGTTATTAGGGCGTATTTATTCATTTAATTATTATAATAATTTTTTAAGGAGACTTATTTTCTTTAGTGCTCAAAACTTATTGTCGCTAAAAGATTTATTTTTTCTTGATCTGAGTTATTTTTTAATTCATAAAACCATTGTATTGTGTTTTATTCTTCTTGAACCTTTGCATTAATCTTGAATTTGGATGGCAAAATAAGGCTGTGATGTACTAAAGCTCGAGATGACTTAAAAGTCGGTATTCTGCAAAACGGGCGTTAGAGTACTTAAAATTTTTAATTGTAGTGTGTTTTTAAAATAATGTACATTTACTATCACCGGATTGGTTTATACCCACTAAATATTGGTATATTAAGTTTTTTTTCGCCCTAGCTCTTTATCCGGTTTTTTATACCCTTAACCCATAAAATGGGTAAATAAGGGTATAATGGTTTTGTGCAAAAGTATGTAACAGGCAGAAGGAAGCATCTCCGACCCTATAAAGTATATATATTCTTGATCAGCATCAACAGCCGAGACGATATAGCCATGTCCGTCTGTCCGTCTGTCTGTCCGTCTGTCCGTCTGTCCGTCTGTCTGTCTGTATGAACGCGTGGATCTCAGAGACTACAAGAGCTAGAGACTTCTGATTTTGTATTTAAGTTTTCCTATACGATGAGCAGAACAAGTTTGCTTCAAATTATCGATAACTATTCTGGTTTCCGATATACACATAATATCGATAACAATAAAATATCGAATTTGGAAAATCTAAAAATGAGGGTTGAAGTAATGGATAATGATAGAACTCTTCTGAAAATTTCGTCAAAATCGGTTGAGAAACACCGGAGATATTGAACTTAATCGATGGAAGCTAAGCCAGTATACCAAAGTCTTATATAAATTAAATATCTTCTAGTCGGGCTCTCTCGACTAGAGCCTTCTTACTTGTTGATTTTAGATTAGGGTCTGATTTTATTGTATACTGTTTGTGGAGGGGGCTCCATATAATAAGATTTGATTTAGTAATTGTATGGTAAGATTTATTCTTATTTTTTGTGGTTATATTTTAGAGCACTAGTTGTGTGTATGTTAAACTAATAAAAAGAGCGGGAGCTTTGCCTTATGCCGATAGAATGTAAACACAGAGTTGCACAGTGTTTGATGTGAAAAATAAAGTTATTGATACGAAATATCGCACAAGCAAATATTAGCGCAAATAGTAAATATATTAATGTGGTTTATATATTATAAATATAAATGTTATGGACGAAAGAATTAATTGAACTGGTGTTAACTGTGTACGTTTATCGACCATATATTTAAACCAGAGTTGCATTTTCAAAGGAAAAATTTCACTGAAAAACTTCAGCGTGTAAATGCGACGTGAATTCCAAAAAAGTTTTAAAACAGAATGAAAAAAAAACTTCATGAAAAAACTTCAGCGTGTAAATGGGGTCTAAGTAGTTTTGCTAGGCTATATTCTATTATGATTCTTGTGTGTTATAATTCGTACATTGAAAGAGCGAGATAAAGTTGTTCTTGTTTAGGTCTACAATATATTTTCTTGGTCCATTTTCCTTGGCATATTATATGGCAGGGAGTAAGATTTAAAATTAGTATGTCATTCCATTCTAGTAATATTTGTATATTGTTTTTATTATTTTGTTATTTAATTTTTAATTTTATTCTTTTATGTTATTTGACTTTATATATTGCCTTTAAATTTAAGGGCTTTCCCTCTCAATTTTTGAACCGAGACATAGTATTTTTTTTCTGTGCTGCATAAACGAAAGCATGCTTGATCCCAGATATGTTTATTCTTAATCAATATTTAGATCAACACCATAGGCTTCCTAGATCTATATATCTGTATCTATATTTTATCAGCTTTTAGGTATTGAGATTAAATTTTGCTCAGAATCTAATCGCTGACTTAAACACATGAGTGTTACAACTTTCACACTTAAGGAGCATCAGATCTTTTCGTTTCAAAGAGTTTACTATTTGACGCGTTTAAGAACAATTTGCTTGCCTGAGCTTGGTAGGTTAAACAGTTAAAACAATTTGTGGAAAGACGGAACTGTCTTATAGAATTTCTTCAACATTATTAGTTGGTTCTTTCCCTATCGCTTTTTATCACGCACTTTCAGATTATAACATTACTTAATGGAAAGTGCTGCATGTTCCCGATTGATTGCTGATTATTGTTGTTAGTTATTATTTTTGTTTATTTATTTCTTTTGCATCTCATATAGTATTTTTCCCTTATGTTATAAAAACATTAGACAATAAATATCAAGCACCAAGAGCTATTTAAAAAATTTATAAAGTATTCGGAGGAAATTTGATCGAACAATGTAACACCCAAAATATTTATTATGGTTTACATTAAATCGTGAAGTCATAGTCGAGTCTACTACGTACTACACATTTTTCCACGAGTTCCCATCTAAAACACCTTTAAATTTATCCGTTTTTTCTTATTATTTTTTCAACCAAGTGCGTACCTGTTTTTTAAATTTTGTCTTTCTAGAAAATGTCTTTAGGTTCGGTAGCCTCACAATCATGCAATATGTATGTTATAGGGATTTTATATTCAGGCCTGTTCTAGTTTCCGAGTCGAAACTGAATCGAAATGGATTCTCATTTCGATGGTTGCATTCCCAGATTTCGATCGACTTATACTCAATTTCGATACCAATTTTTTATCGATACAAACAGCTGATTGTGTAAATCAAGCAAAAAAATAAGAACAGTTGTTCATTTAAATAGCTATTTACAATGCCGGCAGCAATATTATTAGCAGCAAGAGAAAGAAAACGTTTGGCTAAATTAAACGCTAGACGCATTAATCGCCTGCTGCGATCCCAAGAGAGCACCAACGTTATGGAAATGTTGGACTCTAAGTAAGTTAGTCATTTATTCAAGGTAAACATATTTTATTTAAAATTTATAGATTTCAGGAGTCGTTTCGGGTAAATAAAGAAACATTTAAAATGCTACTGGAAACAATATGTGCCAAGATAATGAAAAACAATCGGCTCATCGACCCAACAACGAAGCTTGCAGCAACTTTACGCTTTTTAGCAACTGGCACGTACCAGCTAGCAGCGGCAAAAGATTTTCACATCACCATAGGCAGGAGCTCCTTTTCAAAAGTGCTACATAGCGTGATCGATCCTCTTGAATTCATTTTTTCCAGACTATCGGCAATTCTATTTAAAATCTTGTTTTGTGTTGCACACAAACTTTCAACATCCTCTTTATCCACTCTTTTTTTTTTAAGAGGTGAGTCGCTTTCGCTGTTGTCAACTTCCTCTTCTTCTTTTTAATGCTTGCCTTCCAGTCAATCCAGCTCTTTATTTTAAATACAATTTGTTAATAAAACAAGTGGGAACGTTGCAGTCGGACGCAACCGACTGCGGTATACTCGATACCAGTATTAAAAATTTTGATGCCTATCCATGTGGGATG
The DNA here is from genome assembly GCA_030179655.1 of Scaptomyza flava. NCBI lineage: Eukaryota > Metazoa > Arthropoda > Insecta > Diptera > Drosophilidae > Scaptomyza > Scaptomyza flava. The sequence continues at coordinate 45,459,480 of JARNME010000012.1, forward strand.
TTAATTGGTATCTTCATACCAAATTTGGTGATTCTAGCTCGAAGTTTGAATGTAGTGGGGAAAGGGGGGCTGGGGGCGGTATGGGTGGAATTGCATCCAAATTTTTGTTGCAGATCTTTGTGGAATGTCAATTGCTATCTTCATAACAAATTTGGTGACTCTAGCGCAAAGTTTGTAAAAGTGGGGAAAGGGGGGCTGGGGGCGGTATGGTTGGGAGTGGCATTCAAATTTTTGGTGCAGATCTATGTGGGATGTCAATTGCTATCTTCATACCAAATTTGGTGACTCTATCTTGAAGTTTGTATAAAGTGGGCAAAGGGGGGCTGGGGGCGGTATGGTTGGGCGTGGCATCCAAATTTTTGCTGCAGATCCTTGTGGAATGTCAAATGCTACCTTCATACCAAATTTGGTGACTCTAGCTCAAAGTTTGTATAAAGTGGGGAAAGGGGGCTGGGGGCGGTATGGGTGGGCGTGGCATCCAAATTTTTGCTGCAGATCCTTGTGGAATGTCAAATGATACCTTCATACCAAATTTGGTGACTGTAGCTCGAAGCATGTAAAAGGTGGTGAAAGGGGGGCTATGGGGCTTGGGGCGGTATGGGTGGGCGTGGCATTCAAATTTTTGCTGCCGATCCATGTGGGATGTCAATTGCTCTCTTCATACCAAATTTGGTGACTCTAGCTCGAAGTTTGTATAAAGTGAGGAAAGGGGGGCTGCGGGCGGTATGGTTGGGCGTGGCATCCCAATTTTTGATGCAGATCTTTGTGAAATGTCAATTGCTATTTTCATACCAAATTTGGTGACTCTAGCTCGAAAATTGTAAAAAGTAGGGAAAGGGGGGCGAAATGGGTGGGCGTGGCTCCATAACTTTGATGCAGATTTTTGGGGGTCTTTACCAGCTATCTTCCCACCAAATTTGGAGGCTCTAGCTCCACAACTCTGGAAGATACACGCATTCCCGTTTTTGACGAAGCGTTGGGGTGGATGGGGGCGGCTAGGGCAGTATTGGTGGGCGTGGCATCCAAACTTTTGATGCAGTTTTTAGGGGGTCATTATCACTTATCTTGGCACCAAATTTGGTGGCTCTATCTCAAAAACTGTGGGAGGTATAGCCATTTCTGATTTCAAAATGTGGGGGGCTGTGGGCGTAATGGGTGGGCGTGGCTCCAAAACTTTGATGCAGTTTTTTGGGGGTCGTTACCAGCTATCTTCCTACCAAAATCGCTGGCTCTAGCTCCACAACTCTGGAAGATACACGCATTCCCGTTTTTGACGAAACGTTGGAGCGGATGGGGGTGGCTAGGGCAGTATTGGTGGGCGTGGCATCCAAACTTTTGATGCAGTTTTTGGGGGGTCCTCATCACCTATCTTGGCACCAAATTTGGTGGCTATAGCTCAAAAACTGTGGGAGATATAGGCGTTTTTGACTTTAAAATGCCGTGGGGCTGGGGGCGGAATGGGGGGCGTGGCTCCAAAGTTTTTGATGCAGTTTTTTGGGGGTTGCTAGTAGCTATCTTCCTAACGAATTTGGTAGTTCTAGCTGTAAGGATGTGCGAAATATGTGGATTTATCGGTTTTGAGTTATCGAATTTATCGATTTGCCAGCCCCCAGTTATCGTAGAACCCCCATCTTGACACTTTAATTTACTATCCCATAGATAAAGAGAATTGGAAAGTTTTAAGTCTCTAGCTTGAAGGGTGTGGAAAAAACTTGCAACCATACGGACGGACAGACGGACAGACACCATGACGGACATTGCACAAAACCAATATACTCTTTACCTTCGGTATCGAGTAGAAAAACACAACTTATGTTCAAACAAAACATACCTCTTTCCAGTCACTTGCATTTTTGCAAGGAGGCCCACATGCATTCAACTGAATTGCAAGTTCTTCCAACTTTGCACCAATTTCCACCTTATCCCCTTTGGTGAAACCTTTTGCAATGTCCGGGTTTTCCCTCATGAAGCTCAAAAGTAAATTTTCTTGGTCTGTGTTTCGTTTTTTGCCCCTAAAAACGCAAAATTTCTAATTAAATGTTCACAAATAATTATTCGCTTACGTACATTTTGAATAAATGATTGAGATCAGCTGTTTACCGCAACGATAGCTCATAAATACTCGATAGCTATCGAGTATTAGGGCTGCCCTTACACAGCACAGATATTTTTAGTTTATTTATATTAGTGTAATTACTCGTTTTTGCTTAAGCAAAACTTGTCTCTTATATAGGAATCAAGTTTTTATAGTTATTTTAACAAAAATCTTGTGTAAATAACAACAATTAAAAACATATATAATTCTTTGGTTGAACATGACAACTCTTTATTTTCATTCATTCCAATCGCTTTGGCTTTGCCACCGCACGTAAATTTTAAGTGTACAACTATAAACAAAAAAACAAATGATAAATAATATGCAGGCCCTACGAATGACAATGCAAAATTCCTGCCAATAGTATATAAATTAAGTAAAAAATAGTTACAGGGTTTAAAAACACACATAAGTTGCTTTATTAGCACAATCGTTTTCATTTCGAGTGCTAATGGTCACTCGTTTTCATAACGATCCATTTCTGCTCGGAATCGAAATGTAGGAATGCAAAACGCTCGGAATCGAAACGATTCCGAGTAGTTCACTCGGAATCGAAAAGTAGAACAGGCCTGATTGTATTTCTATTATTTTAATGCTTAAGTTTTCCGGTTTGGTGAGTAGCTCTTCTCAATTAAGTATTATGTTTGCTTATACACACATAATCATTTACTTAGATTTTTATCTGACTAATAAAAATGTCTTAAAATCTTTTAAAAATTTAAGGATTTACTTTTATGTATGGAATTTTAGCTGTCCTATTATATCGCTGATTGTTCTAACTACACAATTGATTGAACACTACCTCCTCCTCCTCAGACAAGACAAATGTTTATCGGGAGAAAGAATCCTCCTTTCACATTATAGCAGTATGCGTAGCCTTAGCAAGGAAAAAATTTTATTGTCTTAGAACAACATATCAACCGTATTTAAGGCTAAGAAACCCTCAACTCATCATAAAAATTTGATCTCGTACAGTTTCCATGTCCGGTGGAAGAGTCATAGAACTATAAGGGGGGCACAACAGACCTCTCAGTTACCAAATATTCATCGACGATTAAGGTTTATACAGACAGGAGACATATTATTCTATTATTAATTCCCCTCTATATATAATTTTTGTTTATTAAAAAATAACATGTCAATAAAGTTGTTACTATTTTACTGACTTTTTTTGATTTTTTACTAATTTTTTATTATCTTGTCGGAAATTTAATTTCCGTTTTTTTCTTTACAACGTAGTTTACATCTGTCAGCAATGCCAATTTGTGATTTTTTTTCGAAAAAATTTTCTGAGAACCGAATCTATTTTTTAAAGAGAATTTATTAGAAGAATTTTTGAAGTCAGTAATAAGTACAAAACACATTCCTTATACATTTTTATCTTAAGTAGCATACTGGGAAAAAGTATAGTAAAACCCGTTTATAAAAAAAAATCAAGCTGCTAAGAACATCTTACTGTTTTCATTTTCTTTATTTTAGAAATTGATTTGATATGTGAGTTTGGTGAAATAATTTTAGTTGAGTATAAGAAATATATTGTCGGATATCTTAAATATGAAAAGTTTTTGATGAAAATCTTATAGCGAGCAGAGGGAAAGTTAAGGAAAAGATTATTTGATAAGCTTACAAGATTACCTTAAAGAATTTAAAGAATGTATAAGCAAAATAAATTATTACTGAGACAGAACGGAATCCAATATATGGGGATGTAAATAAACGATGAAGTATAAATGTTAAGATCAAAATTATTTTGTTAAAACATGATTTATTATACCACCTACACGAACTAATTTATTCTTTCAAAATAATGACATACATAAAAGCATTTTTAGATATGTATATAGTGAGTACTAGAACTGAACTAAAATTAAAATCATGGAGTATGACTTGTGTGTTCTACTAGCTATAACTATATGTCATTAATCTTAATTTTCGGTGTTTGTGTTTGCTAAATCCTTCAACGGAACAAATCAAATTTAACATACTGCAAAAAATTTAAAAAAAAAAATATTAAATAAAATTAAAACATACACATAAGGAAAACATAATTTGATAGTTTATTAACAAAGTACACCAATTGAAAAAATTTTCATTGGTTTATTAAAAAGTTATACTAATTAGCTCTATAAAAGTAACAGAAGTCAGTGCAATAATGAAAACAGATATATGCAAATTAAGTTTAGAAGCGTAAGTAGCGAACAAGTTGGGTGTGCGTTAGAAGGAGCGACAGCCAATTAACATACCACCTGCATTTCATAGACGCTCGTGTATAGAATCGCATAAGGAAGCGTGTTTTAATATAATAATACAAGCAGGATCACTTTCCCCTATAACACTTTCCTTTTTACTCTCTCTAATACCAACTCTCTCTTTCTCCCTCTAACAAGCTAAATCTGCAAGGCTCAATACTCTTGCTGCTGCTGCGAAAAAAATTCCCATCCCTTGCTTACATAACACTCATGAATGTTGTTGTTCTTTTTGTTGTTGGTGTTGCTTTTGATCATAACAATGCGGCCTACGAATGTACTGCCCTTTGACTAGCGTACTTCAAACAAGCACAATCTTGTCTCAATCCTTTTATCCTTTGATCAATGGTTTTCACAACCATAAACATTCATTGCTTATGTTTTGCTTGCAGGTGTGGAACGCAACGCACGTCAAACAGGCGCCCTCTCCACTCTCTCTTATCTACTTATTCGTAACTAAGAAACCTGCGCACAGTTGACTCTCTCTCTCTTATCTACTAGCTTGTAGCTAAGAAACCTTTGCACACTTGAATCTAGCACTTAAAAGTTTCATAGGCAATGTACTTTGCTCACTGATCCTCACGGACGGTGATACCTATAACACATTAGGCAACTAATGTATTTTACCTTTGACTAGCACACTTCAAGCATGCACTAACTTGTCTCTAAGTATTCCTCCCTCTAACACTTTCTCCCTCTAAATCTTTCCCCTTCTTACACACAGTCTCTTTCTAACACTTTCCCCCTCTAACTCTTTCCTCCTCTAACACCTTCTCCCTCTAACACTTTCCCACTCTATCCTTTCCCCCTCTTAAACCTTCTCCCTCTAACACTCCCCCTCTTACACCTTCTTTCTCTAACTCTTTATAATCTAAATGTACAAGTATCAATACTCTTGTTTAAAAACAATGTGTTGATCTTGCTGCTGCTGCTGCTGCGAAAGAAAATTCCCATCCTTGCACACACAACACCCCACGAAGGTTGTTGTTGTTGCTGTTGACAATAACAATTTACGTGTGCAGAGCAATGTATTTAAAATAGTAGCATACTTGACTCTAACACTAATTGGTTAAATAGCTAAAACTGATCCTGTCATTATCACAACCATAAGGCTCAACGTATTGACCTTGCTGCTGCTGCTGCTGCGTAAGAAAATTTCCATCCCTTGTTCAAAGAGCCACACACGAAGGTTGTAGTTGTTGTTGCTGTTGGCCATAACAATGAAACGTACATCGAACAAGCACCTCATGACCATAAACAGGATTACAATGCAACGCACGTCAAAGACGCGCCCTCTCGACTCCATATCCTTTGATCACTACTACTCATGACCATAAACATTCATTAATTATTGCTTGCTTTCAGGTTAACAATGCAACGCACGTTACACAAGCGCTCGCTTTTCTCTATTCTCTATCCTTTCTTCCTTTGCACACTGCACCTCATGACCATAAACAGGTTTACAATGCAACGCACGTAAAATACGCGCCCTCTCGACTCCATATCCTCTGATCATGCTTCTCAAGAATCTTGTTGTCATTGTCCTTAAGAATGCCAACTATGATTGTGGCTTGCAGGCGCGCGCTTGACTCCAAATCCTATGATCACTGATTTTCACAGATGCTGCTGATAAAGTGGTGGCTTAGGAATGTTAATCCTTTGTTCTCCACCCTAGTCTAATCAAAGGAGTGACACGATCATGGGAAAAAGGTCATAAATTATAATATTGAAGGGGTCAACAGAAAAGGTCAAAAGAAACGGTTTGAAAAAAGGGTCATAAAATTAATGGGGGGTAATTAAACTGTCAAAAAAAAAAGTCATAAACTGTCGGCATCCCTTTGGTCTAGAACCGCCATTCTCCTACTACTTTCGCTAACTCTAGTAGTTCCGGCTACCAAATTTGGTTGGCTAAAAAACCGTCTGGCAGTATTTCCATTGTTGGCATTGCCTTTAGGTACTACCCACTGGAATATCCACCAATAAGCCCATCTGCTTTCTAAGTTGCAATTGGATTTAAGATTTTCTAGATTCTACCTTTGCCTTATCTTCACCTCGAGCTTGCCATTTTTTTATTGGCAGTCTGTAAGCAATATGTAGATCGCATTCAAAAAATCGTATCCACGCATGCAGAGTGGATAAGCCATATTTTAGGAGATCTGCATCAATTCTATATTCTATAGTAGGTGCTTCTGCAAGGACGCTAAATGTTTTCCCATCCAGCATGGTCATGTGAAACTCGTGCGTATTTGTATATAAGTTGGTAGTTGTTGGTTGAATTTTGTCTACTTGGTTTTTTACATGATGGCTCTCTGATGTAATTAATTCGCATGTTTTCTTTTCGCAAATAAGTTTTACAGGCCGACAATAGCGAGTTGAGGAAGGTCGTGGGTTTTTCCACAAAACTTCTCTAAATTGAATTTGTAATGGCACAAGGCAAACTGCAAAAAGGTGTTGATCGTGCATATTGGTTTCACCATTTTGAAACTTTTGCCGGTATGTTGCGTGTCCATTGCTTCCATCACATCCCCATTTATGAACAGCAGCTAAACTTATTTTATTATTATTTTCCAAAAACTGATTATTAAAAACCGGGGAGTTCGCCTGTATAATTCGACTAACGGTATGGTCGACAAAGCTTTGCAAAGTTGTTTCAGCTGAATAGCCTGAATATTTCATATTGCCCGGATAGCACACAACCTTAGCTGAATGCAACCTTTGGTAGCTCGGCTATATATCAGCATTCCTGTCCTTAGCACTACATCGCATTAGCTTGTATGTCTGCTTCGTGTAGCCTACATCCATGTATAGAGCCAGAGCGTCTTCAGGGGAGTACGTATTTTGCAATTTTACATGTACGTCCGTGATTATGATCTTTTAATTTTTTGTCCTCCAATCTCGTTTGTATTAAGTACTGTAACGATTTTTGACGCTGTTCGCATTCCAGATTTATACAGGCTGGAGCTTGTTGCCACCATTAATTCAATGCACGTGTTTTCGTTTACCAGACTTGACACTTTTGTGGTCTGTGCTTTATGGCAGAGATCACCGAAATCCTTTTTGGGTCGACCCATGTCTGAATTTAACGTAATACTATAGAAAAAGAGCGCATCATCAAGCCATTTCTGATTTTTTTTCGAAAAGTGATTTGTTGTTATGGCATGCCTTCCATTTTTTTACAAGCCTGCTCACAAAGTTTGTCAATTTCTCGGTAATTTCCTCGATTTCCTTTATTAATAGGTTGCTGTTTTTCTAAAATTGTACCAAATTTAAGCTATTTTACAACTATAACTTTCTTTGCGGCGATATTTTCGTCAAGCCAAGTGGTATAAAGTAAGCGCTTTGGGACCGACATATCACCTAAAAAGTGTAATAGACTTAACAGGTGGTCGAACATGGCTACCATTTTGAACATGTTAACACCACAAAGACTCACACGATACATAAATGCTAATCATAGCTTGAATAAGATTGAATAACGTAAATTATTGTCCAGATGTGTTAGTATAAGGCCCAAAACCATACTTGATAAAACAAATACTTCAAACACATTTTTTTTGCAACACATGAAAAGATAGGTCACAAACTTAAATTTTTTTGTAGTAGGATAAGTACACACTGTTTATACATACACAAAGGTACACAGTGTATTTAACAGACCTAATTGAGTTAAGATCACTATGTTATATTGATAAGTAAGCTAAGCGTATAATGTTAATCTTAAGACTGATCAGTAACAGGGCAGTCAGTCTGTTTTACGCGCGATCTAGCGAAGGTTAATAGTAAAGAGAAGAGATTTATTAAACGACACGATTGCCTTCCACACTTTTCTAAAAGAAAACAAGAGTTATTGGACATGTTTGTTTGAATTTATTTTAGTTAAAGATCAATCAACAAACATCAAAAAGTGCAACCTAATATTTGCATGCCACGTGCTAAACATATGTTTCGTTTGAAAGCTCGCAGCTGATCAGGAAAGTATTTTAAAGCTTTTATACGAGCTTTTACAAGCTCAGCCGAGTGTTTTCAGTTAAAAACAAATAAAATACAACAAGTAAGAAGGCTCTAGTCGGGAGAGCCCGACTAGAAGATACCCTGAACCCAGTTGCAATAAATAAATTAAATTTATAATTGACTTTGGTATACTGACTTAGCTTCTTAGCTTAGTGGCCTTGTGTATTAAGTGGGAAAGATCGTTATAAATAGAACACAGAATATGAAAAGGGTTATGAGGAGCATAATTAGAATAACAAGTTTGAAGAAATATAAAATTTCTAGTATTTCTAATACGAACAGCAAAGCTAATTCGGTTAATTAATTCAGAAGAATCAATTTCACCATTGATTAATTTGTGAAAAAAGGAAAATGCTAGCATTATTATACGATCATTAAGAGAAGAAAGATCTATTAGTAAAAGTCTACTACGATAAGATGGCAAATTATTGTTAGTGTCCCAGTTAAGACCTCTAAGTGCGAAGAGCAGAAATTGTTTTTGTACCGAATCTATTTTATTCTGATGAATTTCGTATTTGGGAAACCATACACAAGATCCATATTCCAGAATCGGTCGTACAAGAGAAGTGTACAGAGTTTTTGTTAAGTAGGGATTGTTGAACTCCTTTGACCAGCGCTTAATGAAGCCCAAGACATCAGATGCTCGATTAGAGATCGAAGAAATATGCTTGTCAAACTTAAGCTTTGGGTCCATGACGATGCCGAGAAAATATATATTAAAAAAGGGCAAACATCTAAAAAATGACATTACTTTACATTTACTGCAATTAAGATTTAAAAAATTTACTTCACACCACATTTGAAAGTTGTCTAAATCTCTTTGAAGCTGTTGAGCAGCTAGGGGAGTTGCAGCTGACGTGCATAACTTTACATCATCAGCGTACATCAAAACCCGAGAGAACTTTATAACCGATGGAAGATCGTTTATAAACAAAATAAATAATAAAGGACCAAGATGACTACCCTGTGGAACGCCGAAGTGACCTTAACCTTTTTGGAAACGGACCCTTTAAATAAAACCCTCTGAGTTCTAAGAGTTAGGTAGTCTTAAAAGAAATAGAACAAAGAACTAGAATATTTGAAAAGCCCAAGAGTCCTAACTTGTGTATTAGGAGATGATGATCTACAGAGTCGAAAGCCTTACTAAAATCAGTATAAATAACATCAGTCTGCAATTTGTCCTGAAAACCCTTGCTAACAAACGAAGTAAATTCTAACAAGGTAGTGGTAGTAGATCTTTGTTTCATAAATCCGCTCACATACGAACGCTTACCTACCAAAAACTTCAGATCTGTTCTGCTGCTCACAATTTGGAAGCAAAGCAAGAAGCAGAATGGCTGCGTTCAGGGAACTAAGCGCTTATAAAGCTGCATACTGAGCACTTAGTGCTAATCGCTGAGAACTTGTGAGCGCAATGCTCATTTGATCAGCTGATAATCATAATCGATATGTAAAAATTTTAATTATATATTTTATTACTAGCAAAGTGGTTTTGGGTGTAGTGCTTAATCTGTCAAGTAATTGTTGCGGATTATTGGGGTTATTGGTTTCCTAAATGAACAGCTTAGTGTGTAATAGCCGGAAAACGTTCATGTATGGGAAACGCAAGGATTCTCCATACCGCTTCTGAGCTATTTATATAACGGCCACTTTTGTACATATTAATTTCATTACGTTGGTCTTCAGGAGTAAATGATGCTTGATCACTGCCCTTGTTAACATATTTACAAATGTATTTAATAGACTTTACAGAACTACAATACTCAACATTAATGTGAGCTTCAAATGTTCTCAATAGTACACAGTTATAAGGCACAACCCAACGATTATCTATGCAATTCTCTATTCTACGATATAGAGGGTAACTTTAAGTAATTGTCGAGGAAACCTTTTGGTACATTTTCCATTTTTCATGCATGGCGATTTATTATTAAATGCACCGCAAGGACCATGAATCATATTTGACTAAACAATGTTAAATAACAAAGGATCCTCCTCCCCCCGATTAGAGATCGAAGAAATATGCTTGTCAAACTTAAGCTTTGGGTCCATGACGATGCCGAGAAAATATATATTAAAAAAGGGCAAACATCTAAAAAATGACATTACTTTACATTTACTGCAATTAAGATTTAAAAAATTTACTTCACACCACATTTGAAAGTTGTCTAAATCTCTTTGAAGCTGTTGAGCAGCTAGGGGAGTTGCAGCTGACGTGCATAACTTTACATCATCAGCGTACATCAAAACCCGAGAGAACTTTATAACCGATGGAAGATCGTTTATAAACAAAATAAATAATAAAGGACCAAGATGACTACCCTGTGGAACGCCGAAGTGACCTTAACCTTTTTGGAAACGGACCCTTTAAATAAAACCCTCTGAGTTCTAAGAGTTAGGTAGTCTTAAAAGAAATAGAACAAAGAACTAGAATATTTGAAAAGCCCAAGAGTCCTAACTTGTGTATTAGGAGATGATGATCTACAGAGTCGAAAGCCTTACTAAAATCAGTATAAATAACATCAGTCTGCAATTTGTCCTGAAAACCCTTGATAACAAACGAAGTAAATTCTAACAAGGTAGTGGTAGTAGATCTTTGTTTCATAAATCCGTGCTGGCACGGTGAAATAATAGATTTGCAAAGGTGTTGAAGATGGGAGGTTATTAATTTTTCAAAAATCTTAGGAATAGCAGACAACTTGGAGATACCCTTATAATTTTAAACATAACCATTGTTTCCTTTTTTATGGAGAGGAATAATAAATGATTATATCAAAATTTTTGGAAAGGAGCCTAACTCCAGGGACAAAATAAACATTTTAAGCAACTGCTTTAAAAGACCATGAGTGCAGTGTATAAGCACACAGCTTTTCACTCCGTCAGGTCCTGGGGAAGAAATATGTTTCAAAACATGTAGATTATTTAAAAGTGAGTTTTCAGTGATTTTCAGTCCAAAGATGCGATTCGAGCCATTAACCTGATAAGGGTAAGGCAAACCGACTTGATATTGAAAAGAACTATAATACCCCGATTCCACTATGCTGCATTCTTCATTAACAGCAAGTCGGCAATGTAGGTGATTCCACTATACATCCAATTGGTTTCGGCATTCTTTTTTAACAGGGTCTGTTAAAAGACAGCAGACAGCCATTTGTGTATTATACGTTTATATATAATTGGAAGCAAATATGAACTCGAACACAAATTAAATTAGTGAAGCCAAAAAAGTAAAAATTATTGTTTTAATTTGTGCGCAAAATGCAAACCTGGTTTAGCGAATATCCCAGTTTGTTTGGACATGCACTTGATGACAAGCTGTTTTACTCAAATCGGCACTGTTTAAACCAAGCATCGATTACAAATTTCATAGTACCGACTATGTTAAAGTTCTGTTCAGTGCTCTGTCATGTTAACTTCTAACATTCCCACTTGGTCGGTTTTCAACCAACTGGGAATGCAGCCAACCAAAGGGGAACATTTGAAAAAAGATTCCCATTGTACAAATGGGAATCCAATACAAAAGAATGCAGCATCCCCGAGCTCCAATTACATACTTGCATTCTGCTTGTAGTGGAATCAGGCTATAAGTCGTTTGAAAAAATTGGGCAAATATATTTGCAATCTCCTGATCAGAATTGGCCTTCGTTTCCTCAAAGAATACTTCCGTTGGGAGTGTCGATGACCTACGGTTCGCATTAACAAAATCAAAAAACCGTTTTGGATCCTGCTGAAACTGTAATCTACACCGAGTCAGGTAATTCGTATATTTATTTAAGATAGCAAAACTGGCACGAGCAATCAAGTAATCAGAATAGGCTACCGATGAGCCGTTTTTTTTTTAAATCTCTTGTAGAGTTTAGATTTTGATTTTTGAGAATTGTCAACTCTCGGGTAAACCAAACAGGTTTGTTAGACCTGTTTAGCTTACCAACCGGGACACATAAATCAAATAAAGAATATAAGGTATTATAAAAAATACTGATTGCCACGTCCAAGCCGTCAGACTCGTAGAGGGGAGACCAGTCAGTTTGGGATAAAAGCAGGGCGAGTCCCTCAAAATCAGTTTTCCGAAACTGACGAACTCGACTCAAAGGCATTTTGACATTGCAACGCGTCCAGGAAGGTAAGTTAATCAACAGCTCCAACGTAGGATGGTATAAGTCTTCGGGATAAGATACAGGCTGGGAACGGGAAACGGATGAAGATGATGAATCCAAAACAAAAATCAGATCAAGCATTTTATTAAGAGAATTTGATATAGCATTAATTTGATTCAATGAAATCCCAAGTAAGTCGATTAAAAATTCATTCGGGGGTGTGGGAGTCAGGGCACCAGAGTCAGGACAAGATATCCAAGTAGCTTCAGCAATGCTGAAATCACCAAAACTACAACCAAAAACGCGATCAGAAAGCAAGGCAGAGACAGAATGAATAGCAGATAGATAGAGAGATCAGAGGAAGGAGGTATATAGGAACAAGTGATAAAAATGTTAATACCGTAAGTATTTAGCTTTACAGCAATAAACTCTATATCGAAAGAACTATTTAATACGACTGTTTCAGAAGGAAAGTCAACATTCACAGCAATAAGCACTCCACCACCACGCCGAAGAGTACGGTCCTTTCTATAAATAGAATATGTACTACATATGGTAGAATTTCGGAGTTGAGAATGTCTTGCCTTAACCACGTTTCAGTAAAGGCAATGACATGGAAAGGGAAAGAAAGACTATTTAAGTATAAACTAGTGAGTTTACTACAAAGACCTCTTACATTCTGATAGCCAAGTAAGAAGGAGGATGTTAGTTTTTATAACTATCAGTAATTGGGACAGTTGCATTAGAACCAATTACCGGAAGGGTAGATACAATCGATTAAACTCGATATCTCCAGTGTTTCTTAACCGAATCGGAAGAAATTTTCAGAAAATTGCGTATCGGAAACCAGAATAGCTATCGATAATTGAAGCAAACTTGTTCTGCTCATGGTACAGGAGAGCTTATATCCAAAATCTGAAGTCTCTTGCTCTTGTAAACTCTGAGATCCACGCGTTCATACAGATGGACAGACGGACGGACAGACGGACATGGCTATATCGTCTCGGTTGTTGATGCTGGTCAAAAAGATATATTCTTTATGGGGTCGGAGATGATTCCTTCTGCCTGTTATATACTTTTGAACAAAACCATTATACCCTTTTTACCCATTTTATGGGTTAAGGGTATAAAAACTGAATTTTTTCCCGCTAGAAAAATCACTTGGCCCACTGTTCTGTGGTCCGACGCACAGTACTTTTTTTGTTGGAGCAATGGATTCATGTTCGGTTCGACATAAAAAAAGTCTAAAGACGTTTTGTTGGCTCCGGTGTACGGCCGGCCTGAATTGCGAAAATCAAAACAGTTGAGGCAGCACAATAAATGATAAAACAATTACCACTCATACAAACGTGCTGCGTATGCATACATGAACACACACATGGAAATGCAGGACAAAGCAAAAATATCAAAAATATCGGCAAAGCTAGCCCAACCAAGAAATGAAACAAACGCACACGCATACAAATACTCATGTATTTTTACCGTTTCTTGCTTGCCGCTGGCGCGCCCTCTCTCATCATAGCAGTGCGGCTGCATACGCACACATACAAACATGTGAGCTCACACTGACTACGTGCTCGCTCACATACGAACGCTTACCTACCAAAAACTTCAGATCTGTTCTGCTGCTCACAATTTGGAAGCAAAGCAAGAAGCAGAATGGCTGCGTTCAGGGAACTAAGCGCTTATAAAGCTGCATACTGAGCACTTAGTGCTAATCGCTGAGAACTTGTGAGCGCAATGCTCATTTGATCAGCTGATAATCATAATCGATATGTAAAAATTTTAATTATATATTTTATTACTAGCAAAGTGGTTTTGGGTGTAGTGCTTAATCTGTCAAGTAATTGTTGCGGATTATTGGGGTTATTGGTTTCCTAAATGAACAGCTTAGTGTGTAATAGCCGGAAAACGTTCATGTATGGGAAACGCAAGGATTCTCCATACCGCTTCTGAGCTATTTATATAACGGCCACTTTTGTACATATTAATTTCATTACGTTGGTCTTCAGGAGTAAATGATGCTTGATCACTGCCCTTGTTAACATATTTACAAATGTATTTAATAGACTTTACAGAACTACAATACTCAACATTAAATTGAGCTTCAAATGTTCTCAATAGTACACAGTTATAAGGCACAACCCAACGATTATCTATGCAATTCTCTATTCTACGATATAGAGGGTAACTTTAAGTAATTGTCGAGGAAACCTTTTGGTACATTTTCCATTTTTCATGCATGGCGATTTATTATTAAATGCACCGCAAGGACCATGAATCATATTTGACTAAACAATGTTAAATAACAAAGGATCCTCATCTGCGTTTGGTATTTCGGCACAGATAATTTTATCGATTTTATCTGGTCTTATTTTGATTTCTAACCAAAGTAGAATATGTATATGTGGTAAACCCCGCTTTTGCCATTCCACAGAGTACGTGAAACATTGCACGCTTCCAAACAAAGAACCTTTTGTCAACAGTGACATTAAAGCTTTAACTTTTAAATGAAAAACTCGAGCTTTAATATCTTGACGATCATGCGGTTTTTGACCCGGTAATAAAACACTTTTGATGTCATTCCATTGTGGATTGCATGTGAATGTTATGAATAGCTCTGGTCGCTCATAATGGCGAACATATGTCATATCATCTTGAGTCTTTTCATGCATATATTGTGCAGAGCTTGTAAAAGAAGATGGTAAAATTACCATCTGACCAAGTTGAGCTGCGACAACATCTTGTTGGCCTTTTGCATCTTGTAGATGTATATAGCTATCTGCTCTGAGTTTCGCTTGATTGTGCGAATATAATTGAACCTTTCTGTTTCAATTTTAGCATACATATCAACCAAAAACTGACTAAAAAGGGGACGACAATAAAGTGAATGATTTATCTCAGATTGACGAATCATTATTTTATAGCTGTAAAAGCTTAACGCAGATATCATTTTTTTTGGTTCCTCCTTTTTTAATAATGGATTCTATTGTGGTATATCCACTGAAAAGCCATCTTCGCCATAAGGAAATAGCAAAGGGTACTGTAAGGCATCGTATGATCGATTCACCTCACTTATACGATGTAATTTATTATTATGGCTTTCAATAATAATATCGCGCTTTTCAAATTGCTGACCAACAATAACTAAAGCTACTTCGCTTGATTGAGGTGCATTGTAAAGCCCTTTGTGAGCACCAGCGGGTGTTCGATCAGCATGTATAATTAGTTTATAGTCTTTAATACTTGTTGGTATTTTATTGAGAGTCATTTTTAGATCTTTAACATAACGATTATGCTGATGAAACATACATTGAAGATCCTTTACTACGCTACAATCAACATTTTCATCACCACCAACAAAATAAATTTGAAGAAACTGCATTTCTTCATTTGGCAAAGGTCGGTCACTACCAATTAAGTGATACACCTGTCCTTGGTCTTTAAATGTTGACCAACTTTCATTTATAATTTTTGTACTTCCAAAAGAAGTCATTTGAAAGCAGCTGTTATACTTTATTAAACGATCAATGAAATGATCATGCTTTGGATGTCCACCAATTATTAAGTTTTTAAGTGGATCAGGCAAACTTTCATTTTGTGAAAGTTTAACTTTTCCTGCCTTGCAACAGATACCCAAAGGCTCATTTTTCCATTTTAAAGCATTACAATGTTTGCACATCAAATTCATACTACCAAGTTGAGTAATTTTATCTGACTTGTAAGCTAATTCAAAATCATAGTTTAAGCCAGACATGGCTTTAACACACCATGCACGCACACGCCTTTCTTGACGTGCATTAGGATTATTAGCCTGATGGCTTCTCACTGCAACTCTATGAGCTTCAGGATTATTAGCCTGATATCTTCTCACTGCAACTCTATGAGCTTCAGAACTATTAACCTGAAATCTTTTTGATGCTTCTATGCGCTTACCCCTATTGATATCACTATTTTTTTCTAAAGAACGTTTTTTTTTTAACCTTTTTTTCTGTTTTGCCCGTGAATCGACTACGTCTTTTAACAGGACTTTTAACATTTTCAGTTATACATTCACTTGACGTATCAGAATCTTGAGTTAATACTTCCTCTAAAGGAATATAAACATCAAAATGTCCATTCATTAATGGACCGGTAAAACGCAATCTTTTTACAGGATGCATATTATTTCCGAATGCTTGTAATAATTTTCCATTTTGAAAAACTTGAAAATTTACAGCATAAATTTCTGCTGCTTCTTGAAGCTCACATGCAGTACCATTAGTATTTGAATTTGACATATCGCACTCATATTGTTCAGAAGAGCTATAACACTCTCCATTTAAGTTTATGCTGAAGCAGTTGGTTACAACATGGGCTACAATATGTTGGCGAATGGTGCCATGGAAGCCTTGCCTACCAAATAAAAGGTACGAAATAGATCTAAAAAGGCAGGCTCCATCACCAATTATGTTAACAACTGATTGCGGCACCAAAACACCACTAATATATAAAGTTTCAATAGACATATTTTAATTTGGCTGTGAGTCAATTGACTTCATTTTAAAACGATTGTTACAACGTTACAGTGTCTATACGTAAGTATAGAATTCAATAAAATTGAATATACCAACTTATATTAATTTAATAGAATATTCAGACTGCTTAGTTTTATTTGATTTTGAAATGCACTAAAGCAGCGTTTATATAACTATTATATAATATGCGAAACAGAAGACAACTATATATAATGTTGCTTCAATTATTGAGTCGAAAATCGACTTAATTTTCTTGTGTTTAAAAAACAACAAAAGAAATTAAAATACGTTGATCGTTATTTAAATATTTGAATAATAGCAATTAAATTTTATTATAACTTATCATAAAATAGGTATTTTAAATGAACTTATATGTAAAGGAATGTATATGTATATATAATACGAAACTCAGAATATTGAAAAACTCACTGATTCAAATAGTAACTTTCGATGCTATTGTTATCTTTAATATAAACAATATGAAAAAGTTCACTGAAACGAAAAGTAACTTTCTTTGTTCACATTAAATATGAACTAAAATGCATGACCAATTCTCTTACCATTGTATGCAAAAACATAATGTTGGAAAGAGCATTACAGTTATTCCTCAAAGCAACAGACACCAAGCTCTGACATACAACGCTTGCACTTAAGAGCTAGGTTTGCAAATTAGGCAATGCCATTCCCTTAACTGCAGCCTCTTAGTTATGGCAAGCTTAGCTTAGTGAATGCGGAGGGGATAAAAAAAAATTTTGTAAAATACCCTGAGAGCTGAAAGAGTTACATACTACGTTTATGCTTGCTGTTTCATGATTTTTTAAAATCACGCTTTTTAAAATACGCCTGTTTATGCTATTTTATAAAAATCATGATTTTTCTGAAGGGTGGAGCCACCTATGCAGCTTCATATGAAAAAGGTGGCAGCACAAACAGCTGATAAACCGAAAGCCAAAACGTTAAACGAATTAAATCTTCAAAATGTTAAATGAAAATGCAAATTTTTTTTAATTCAACGGCAAACGCGAACCACAGAGATGGTTCGTTGTCTTTCAAGAATGGAGCTGCTGTTCGCAGCAATTTAATTAGTGCGGAACAGCTGATTTCACACAGTACGTTGCCAGACTGCTTACACAAAAAATCATGATTTTTCCAAAAAATTAAAGTCAAAATACGTGTGTAGAAAAAATCACGATTTTGTGTTTATGCTAGTATTTTTTTAAAAAAGCATGATTTGAATTCATGCTTTTTTGCAAGCATAAACGTAGTAACAGTTATTAATGCGAATTGATCTCATCTAGAAAGACAAAAACAGCAACAACAAATTTTTTACATTCACAGTTATTTTTATACCCTGAGTAGAAAAGGGTATAATGTTTTTCTGGAAAAGTATGTAACAGGCAGAAAGAAGCATCTCCGACCCCATAAATCAGCTTCAACAGCCGAGTCCACATAGCCATTTCTGTCTGTCTGTCTGCCTGTCCATCCGTATGTATGAACGCGTCGATCTCAAAGATTATAAGACCTAGAGACTTCAAAATTGGAACATAACTTCTCCTAAGCCATAGGCAGATCAAGTTTATTTCAAACTTTCGATAGCTAATCTGGTTTCCGATGTACATATGGGATCGATAACGAAAAAATCTTGAATTTAGAAAATGTAAAAATAGGAATTAAAACTATGGATAGCTTTATAAATTCTGTGAAAATTAATAATCCAAATCGGTTAAGAAACACAGGAGATATTTTATATTAAAATGAAGTCAAGAAAGAATCACTACTGCAAGTCATTTTAATACACGGGTTCAGGGTGTCTTTTAGTCGGGATTTCTCAACTAAAGCCTTCTTACTTGTGTTCAGATTCGCTCATTCTCGTGTTGTGCTGACAGTCGGCAATTCAACACCTGCACCATGAATTGAGCGCTGTTGGTCCCAAACCCAAAGAGGCAGCTTAAAACTTGAACACGCTCGCGCATCGCTCTTCATGTTCGGCGCTAGATGAAAAATTATTTTTAAATTTCTCTCCGATCATGTGCCTTCGTTGTTGGCTATTTCGGCTAACTCTCTTATGTATGCGCGCGCTCTGCAAGTCAAACAAAGAGCGTAGTATCGCTACCTTCTTAACACGCACTGAATCAATGCAAAACATATCTAAGAGGCTGCAGTTAAGTGAATTGTATATTGCCTTCAGCTTTAGTTTAGTGTGTGTGTGGAGGAGTTAGGCTTCGGCCACGCACTGAGCGATTAGCGACTGAGCGACGCTTAGGTTGTTTACTTATTAAAATGCCTTCATCAAAATTAATTATGAAAAGTTTGTGCAAGAGCCGTATTTTCCGTTACAGGCAATTAAAATATTTGCAAAAAAGAAGATTTGGTGTTCACCCTATAAACCAATTGAGCAAGGTTGAGAGCTTTACAGATAAATTCAATGAACGGCTATCAACTGCCCGTAAATGTATTGAATGTGAGTTTGGTATGCTAAGGAAAAAATGGCGTATATTGCAAAAAGAAATTGAGACACAACTAAGCACAGCTATAAACATAATAAAATGTGCTTGCATTTTGCATAATTATGTAAGAGAGAGGGATGGAGATTCGGATCTTGATTACATAAACACAACAACAGAAATAAATGTTGAACTTATTGCTCCAAGAAGTGTTATTGGTACTGAAGAACATTCGCAATCCAATAGAAGCGGACAATTAGCAATAAATGTCAGAAATGAGTTAACTGAATATCTGTGGGATTTCAGTCATTAATTTTCATATTTGTCAATCAGTACAATATATTTATATATATATATTTCATATCTTTTCTTAACACACCTTAAAAAATTAACTTTTCTGAACAATCACATATTACGCCTACTTCATTCCATTCCTTATCAGTAATTTTTTTGTTTTTGTAGTCTTTATTTGTGTCATTCCATAAAACACATCGGCCTTGAATAGCCGAAATTAAGCTTTCAGCACAGATTTTCCGCATTGCGTTCATATAATCGCTCAGCGACGCACTAAAAATTAGAACCGATTCTAGCGCTGAGCGACGTCGCTTAGTCGCTCGCGATTTTCGCACGTCGCTCAACAGCTGCGTGGCCGCTCGTATGGAGTTTCATATGTTTTACTTTTTAACGTCGCTCAAGAGAGCGTCGCTCAGTCGCTCAGTCGCTAATCGCTCAGTGCGTGGCCGAAGCCTTAGGGTTATTAAACTTTATGATTGACATGCAAAGCGCGCACATAAAATAGAGAGTGAAAGTGAAAGCTGTTTTTGGCATTATTTTAGACAAAAAAAAAAGCGGAAAAAATTGGAGAAGAATCTGAAAAAAATGCTCTTGTTTTAATCGTTTATTCATCATCTTCGTCAAAAATATCATCAATTTTATTGAAATCTATGAATTCTTCACTATAAAATTTGTGCAATCCTCTCGTATATTTGTTTCCAAATTTTTATCCACATTCAGCTTCTTGATGTTACGTTCAAATTGATATCCTTGGTAAAGATCATTGATCGCAAGCTCCTCAAAATCATCAAGTTGGAGAATATTAATATTTAAATCAATTGGAATGACTTTTGCCTTAAGCACATTTATAGTTAGTATCAGTTCGTTAAGTAATTCGGTTGCATTTGTTGCATTACCTTGAAAGCATTTATTTAGTTTTTGCATTTCCTTGAGAACGGGTTTAAAAAAAACTAAATACAAATAATTAGTAAGTATTATCTTTAAACATGGAGCTTAAAATTTGGGCTTTGTGGCATTTTTCTTCCATTGCCGCAATTCAGAAATGCACTTTTAGCTCTACCCACTGGTACAGAATGCGGAACACTGCATTTTCTATTGACAGCCACCGAGTGTCGGATACTTTGGGAATTTTGAGCGGAATCTTTTTGGGTGGAACATAACTTAAATATAAATAAATTATGACTAAATTATAAATAAATTATATAACACATGTTGACAATCACTTAAGAATACTAAATTTGACATCACAAGACCTATATTAAATGCTGAGAAGATGTTAGTAAAGAAGTTTCATTAAACATGTATACACACATTGTGAAACTGTACTGAAACCATACAAACCTCATCTGCGTTAATACTTCGATACACCTTCTTGTATTGAATTATTATAGCTTTTTGAAAACTAATTATAGGTTTCATAAATTAAAAATTCCAAGCTCTCTGGTAGAAATTTTTTACAAGCATGGTTAACGGCAAGTGGCACGAAGTGACAAGCGCATTTTATTAAAACAAGGGACGGTATATCCTTTTTAATAGCTGGAAGACACTTTTGTTCGTTCCCATCATAACGTTGGCATTGGCTGTTTCAATACCCACCATATTTTTTAAATTTTACTTGAAGCGATGGAATTCCTCTTTTAAACCAACTACAATACCTTCTGCTGTTCCGTTCTCCAGCGAAATGAGGCTTAAAAAAGTGGTAAGAAAGACTTCGGGAGATTGGGAAAAATAAATAATTACCACGCCTGAGATATACACACATTAAAAATAAGTTGAATTTGAAATCTAAAATAAATTACCCAGTAGCTTTGTTTCGGAAATGTCAGTACTTTCATCAAGAAGCAAACTGAACTTCCTATTACCAACATCTTTAAGCAAGTCTTCTGTAAAATGAGGAGCCAGCACATTTTTAATAATGTTTGTGCATTCTCCTCTGCACAGTTTTATATTTATTGCAGTCTTGCTGTCGTTGAAATGTTGTGTGCACAAGCTGCTCAAATGATTCACGCTGGAAATCGAGGTATGCTCAGCAACAAAAAGTGCAAGCGCTGCCTCTAGCTCTCCTGTTTTTGGAACAACGCGAACAAAATGCATTTATTTTTTTGCTTAAAACTTCCCACATACAGTGACTTACAGCATAAATGATGCAGTGTCAAATAAAAAGTTTAAGGTGCTATATATTTTAAACTAGAGGAAAAACAAAAAATGGTTAAACGCCAATATGTTTTAGGTTATATCACATTTAAAAAATAAACTTTATTTGTTTCTGAAATATTGCTAAGTTTTATATATAAACTAAAAACTAAAAATATATCTAAAATATAGGTCACAGCTTAAAAGATGCAGACACAAACTAGTTATATTTTTGCCTGATAAAAGGTTAAATAAGGAATTTAGTACTTAGTATGTAATCTCTTAACCTTTAGAATAGCCCTTAACCTATTATTCATCGAAGAGACCAGCTTCCGAGTGGTTTCCGGGCTTATTTTGCTCCATTCCTCCAGCAAAGCATTTTTAAAGTCCTGTTTGCTGGAAATCCGAGGATTCCGGATCTTGTTCTCTTGTTCTCGCTTAACCATCGGTTGTTTATATATGAGGCCGTTGATTGGGTATCGATACCAACGTGAAGTTCACGCAAAACCGATTTAGCATCGCGCCTTATTAAAAACGATGAATAACGATGCAGTGGACAAAATGCGTATAAATTTGGCATAAAATAAAAAAATCCAGAAAAAGTTGATCCTCCAACAGAAAAAAGCCAGAGTTCCCGCTACCCGCAATTTGCAAATTTTTCAAGCAATTCGGTTTGCAAAAATGCCAGATTTGATGGGAAAAAAGCTGATTTGACATCAGTGAATACATGTACATAAAATTATGAAAATTATTTTCAAGCGCATTGTTCGATTACGCGATTGACCATAGAAAATAAATAAGTTAATGGTCTGTGGTCAGTTTTCACTGTAAAGTGTTTTCCATAAATATATGGTCGAAAATGTACTATTGCCCATTGGATTGCTGCTAACTCTTGTTCTGTTGTGCTTTTATTACTTTCACCCTTTGTAAATGAACGAGATGCGTAAGCAACTGGAAGTTGGAGTCCATTATAGATTTGAGTCAAAACTGCTCCACACGCTTGCTTACTAGCATCCGTTATTATGCAAAATTCTTTGCTGAAGTCTGGGTATTGTAGTAAAGTTGGTTGAGTTAGATTTTCTTTAAGGTATTGGAATGCATTTTGGCATTCAACTGTCCATTCAAAAGAAACATTCTTTTTACATAACCTTGTTATGTGCCGTGAATATTTGGCGACATTGTTTATAAATCGTCTATAAGAGTTGCAGAATGCAACGAATCGTCTCGCGCTGTCCGCATCATGTGGGACTGGATAGTTTTTAATGACGTCGTATTTTTTGTCGTCTGGCAAGATTCTATGCAGCTTCATATGAAAAAGGTGGCAGCACAAACAGCTGATAAACCGAAAGCCAAAACGTTAAACGAATTAAATCTTCAAAATGTTAAATGAAAATGCAAATTTTTTAATTCAACGGCAAACGCGAACCACAGAGATGGTTCGTTGTCTTTTAAAGTCAAGAATGGAGCTGCTGTTCGCAGCAATTTAATTAGTACGGAACAGCTGATTTCACACAGTACGTTGCCAGACTGCTTACACAAAAAATCATGATTTTTGCAAAAAATCATAGTCAAAATACGTGTGTAGAAAAAATCACGATTTTGTGTTTATGCTAGTATTTTTTTAAAAAAGCATGATCTGAATTCATGCTTTTTTGCAAGCATAAACGTAGTAACAGTTATTAATGCGAATTGATCTCATCTAGAAAGACAAAAACAGCAACAACAAATTTTTTATATTCACAGTTATTTTTACACCCTGAGTAGAAAAGGGTATAATGTTTTTCTGGAAAAGTATGTAACAGGCAGAAAGAAGCATCTCCGACCCCATAAATCAGCTTCAACAGCCGAGTCCACACAACCATTTCTGTCTGTCTGTCTGCCTGTCCATCCGTATGTATGAACGCGTCGATCTCAAAGATATAGACCTAGAGACTTCAAAATTGAAACATAACTTCTCCTAAGCCATAGGCAGATCAAGTTTATTTCAAACTTTCGATAGCTAATCTGGTTTCCGATGTACATATGGGATCGATAACGAAAACATCTTGAATTTAGAAAATGTAAAAATAGGAATTAAAACTATGGATAGCTTTATAAATTCTGTGAAAATTAATAATCCAAATCGGTTAAGAAACACAGGAGATATTTTATATTAAAAAATATATGAAGTCAAGAAAGAATCACTACTGCAAGTCATTTTAATACACGGGTTCAGGGTGTCTTTTAGTCGGGATTTCTCAACTAAAGCCTTCTTACTTGTTTTCAGATTCGCTCATTCTCGTGTTGTGCTGACAGTCGGCAATTCAACACCTGCACCATGAATTGAGCGCTGTTGGTCCCAAACCCAAAGAGGCAGCTTAAAACTTGAACACGCTCGCGCATCGCTCTTCATGTTCGGCGCTAGATGAAAAATTATTTTTAAATTTCTCTCCGATCATGTGCCTTCGTTGTTGGCTATTTCGGCTAACTCTCTTATGTATGCGCGCGCTCTGCAAGTCAAACAAAGAGCGTAGTATCGCTACCTTCTTAACACGCACTGAATCAATGCAAAACATATCTAAGAGGCTGCAGTCAAGTGAATTGTATATTGCCTTCAGCTTTAGTTTAGTGTGTGTGTGGAGGAGTTAGGCTTCGGCCACGCACTGAGCGATTAGCGACTGAGCGACTGAGCGACGCTCTCTCGAGCGATGTCAGCGAGCGATCGCTCTGGGTGAAGTGGCCACATGTCGAGCGACGTCGCTTAGGTTGTTTACTTATTAAAATGCCTTCATCAAAATTAATTATGAAAAGTTTGTGCAAGAGCCGTATTTTCCGTTACAGGCAATTAAAATATTTGCAAAAAAGAAGATTTGGTGTTCACCCTATAAACCAATTGAGCAAGGTTGAGAGCTTTACATATAAATTCAATGAACGGCTATCAACTGCCCGTAAATGTATTGAATGTGAGTTTGGTATGCTAAGGAAAAAATGGCGTATATTGCAAAAAGAAATTGAGACACAACTAAGCACAGCTATAAACATAATAAAATGTGCTTGCATTTTGCATAATTATGTAAGAGAGAGGGATGGAGATTCGGATCTTGATTACATAAACACAACAACAGAAATAAATGTTGAACTTATTGCTCCAAGAAGTGTTATTGGTACTGAAGAACATTCGCAATCCAATAGAAGCGGACAATTAGCAATAAATGTCAGAAATGAGTTAACTGAATATCTGTGGGATTTCAGTCATTAATTTCATATTTGTCAATCAGTACAATATATTTATATATATATATTTCATATCTTTTCTTAACACACCTTAAAAAATTAACTTTTCTGAACAATCACATATTACGCCTACTTCATTCCATTCCTTATCAGTAATTTTTTGTTTTTGTAGTCTTTATTTGTGTCATTCCATAAAACACATCGGCCTTGAATAGCCGAAATTAAGCTTTCAGCACAGATTTTCCGCATTGCGTTCATATAATCGCTCAGCGACGCACTAAAAATTAGAACCGATTCTAGCGCTGAGCGACGTCGCTTAGTCGCTCGCGATTTTCGCACGTCGCTCAACAGCTGCGTGGCCGCTCGTATGGAGTTTCATATGTTTTACTTTTTAACGTCGCTCAAGAGAGCGTCGCTCAGTCGCTCAGTCGCTAATCGCTCAGTGCGTGGCCGAAGCCTTAGGGTTATTAAACTTTATGATTGACATGCAAAGCGCGCACATAAAATAGAGAGTGAAAGTGAAAGCTGTTTTTGGCATTATTTTAGACAAAAAAAAAAGCGGAAAAAATTGGAGAAGAATCTGAAAAAAATGCTCTTGTTTTAATCGTTTATTCATCATCTTCGTCAAAAATATCATCAATTTTATTGAAATCTATGAATTCTTCACTATAAAATTTGTGCAATCCTCTCGTATATTTGTTTCCAAATTTTTATCCACATTCAGCTTCTTGATGTTACGTTCAAATTGATATCCTTGGTAAAGATCATTGATCGCAAGCTCCTCAAAATCATCAAGTTGGAGAATATTAATATTTAAATCAATTGGAATGACTTTTGCCTTAAGCACATTTATAGTTAGTATCAGTTCGTTAAGTAATTCGGTTGCATTTGTTGCATTACCTTGAAAGCATTTATTTAGTTTTTGCATTTCCTTGAGAACGGGTTTAAAAAAAACTAAATACAAATAATTAGTAAGTATTATCTTTAAACATGGAGCTTAAAATTTGGGCTTTGTGGCATTTTTCTTCCATTGCCGCAATTCAGAAATGCACTTTTAGCTCTACCCACTGGTACAGAATGCGGAACACTGCATTTTCTATTGACAGCCACCGAGTGTCGGATACTTTGGGAATTTTGAGCGGAATCTTTTTGGGTGGAACATAACTTAAATATAAATAAATTATGACTACATATAACACATGTTGACAATCACTTAAGAATACTAAATTTGACATCACAAGACCTATATTAAATGCTGAGAAGATGTTAGTAAAGAAGTTTCATTAAACATGTATACACACATTGTGAAACTGTACTGAAACCATACAAACCTCATCTGCGTTAATACTTCGATACACCTTCTTGTATTGAATTATTATAGCTTTTTGAAAACTAATTATAGGTTTCATAAATTAAAAATTCCAAGCTCTCTGGTAGAAATTTTTTACAAGCATGGTTAACGGCAAGTGGCACGAAGTGACAAGCGCATTTTATTAAAACAAGGGACGGTATATCCTTTTTAATAGCTGGAAGACACTTTTGTTCGTTCCCATCATAACGTTGGCATTGGCTGTTTCAATACCCACCATATTTTTTAAATTTTACTTGAAGCGATGGAATTCCTCTTTTAAACCAACTACAATACCTTCTGCTGTTCCGTTCTCCAGCGAAATGAGGCTTAAAAAAGTGGTAAGAAAGACTTCGGGAGATTGGGTAAAATAAATAATTACCACGCCTGAGATATACACACATTAAAATAAGTTGAATTTGAAATCTAAAATAAATTACCCAGTAGCTTTGTTTCGGAAATGTCAGTACTTTCATCAAGAAGCAAACTGAACTTCCTATTACCAACATCTTTAAGCAAGTCTTCTGTAAAATGAGGAGCCAGCACATTTTTAATAATGTTTGTGCATTCTCCTCTGCACAGTTTTATATTTATTGCAGTCTTGCTGTCGTTGAAATGTTGTGTGCACAAGCTGCTCAAATGATTCACGCTGGAAATCGAGGTATGCTCAGCAACAAAAAGTGCAAGCGCTGCCTCTAGCTCTCCTGTTTTTGGAACAACGCGAACAAAATGCAATTTATTTTTTTGCTTAAAACTTCCCACATACAGTGACTTACAGCATAAATGATGCAGTGTCAAATAAAAAGTTTAAGGTGCTATATATTTTAAACTAGAGGAAAAACAAAAAATGGGTAAACGCCAATATGTTTTAGGTAATCACATTTAAAAATAACTTATTGTTTCTGAAATATTGCTAAGTTTTATATATAAACTAAAAACTAAAAATATATCTAAAATATAGGTCACAGCTTAAAAGATGCAGACACAAACTAGTTATATTTTTGCCTGATAAAAGGTTAAATAAGGAATTTAGTACTTAGTATGTAATCCCTTAACCTTTAGAATAGCCCTTAACCTATTATTCATCGAAGAGACCAGCTTCCGAGTGGTTTCCGGGCTTATTTTGCTCCATTCCTCCAGCAAAGCATTTTTAAAGTCCTGTTTGCTGGAAATCCGAGGATTCCGGATCTTGTTCTCTTGTTCTCGCTTAACCATCGGTTGTTTATATATGAGGCCGTTGATTGGGTATCGATACCAACGTAAAGTTCACGCAAAACCGATTTAGCATCGCGCCTTATTAAAAACGATGAATAACGATGCAGTGGACAAAATGCGTATAAATTTGGCATAAAATAAAAAAATCCAGAAAAAGTTGATCCTCCAACAGAAAAAAGCCAGAGTTCCCGCTGCCCGCAATTTGCAAATTTTTCAAGCAATTCGGTTTGCAAAAATGCCAGATTTGATGGGAAAAAAGCTGATTTGACATCAGTGAATACATGTACATAAAATTATGAAAATTATTTTCAAGCGCATTGTTCGATTACGCGATTGACCATAGAAAATAAATAAGTTAATGGTCTGTGGTCAGTTTTCACTGTAAAGTGTTTTCCATAAATATATGGTCGAAAATGTACTATTGCCCATTGGATTGCTGCTAACTCTTGTTCTGTTGTGCTTTTATTACTTTCACCCTTTGTAAATGAACGAGATGCGTATGCAACTGGAAGTTGGAGTCCATTATAGATTTGAGTCAAAACTGCTCCACACGCTTGCTTACTAGCATCCGTTATTATGCAAAATTCTTTGCTGAAGTCTGGGTATTGTAGTAAAGTTGGTTGAGTTAGATTTTCTTTAAGGTATTGGAATGCATTTTGGCATTCAACTGTCCATTCAAAAGAAACATTCTTTTTACATAACCTTGTTATGTGCCGTGAATATTTGGCGACATTGTTTATAAATCGTCTATAAGAGTTGCAGAATGCAACGAATCGTCTCGCGCTGTCCGCATCATGTGGGACTGGATAGTTTTTAATGACGTCGTATTTTTTGTCGTCTGGCAAGATTCTATGCAGCTTCATATGAAAAAGGTGGCAGCACAAACAGCTGATAAACCGAAAGCCAAAACGTTAAACGAATTAAATCTTCAAAATGTTAAATGAAAATGCAAATTTTTTAATTCAACGGCAAACGCGAACCACAGAGATGGTTCGTTGTCTTTTAAAGTCAAGAATGGAGCTGCTGTTCGCAGCAATTTAATTAGTACGGAACAGCTGATTTCACACAGTACGTTGCCAGACTGCTTACACAAAAAATCATGATTTTTGCAAAAAATCATAGTCAAAATACGTGTGTAGAAAAAATCACGATTTTGTGTTTATGCTAGTATTTTTTTAAAAAAGCATGATCTGAATTCATGCTTTTTTGCAAGCATAAACGTAGTAACAGTTATTAATGCGAATTGATCTCATCTAGAAAGACAAAAACAGCAACAACAAATTTTTTATATTCACAGTTATTTTTACACCCTGAGTAGAAAAGGGTATAATGTTTTTCTGGAAAAGTATGTAACAGGCAGAAAGAAGCATCTCCGACCCCATAAATCAGCTTCAACAGCCGAGTCCACATAGCCATTTCTGTCTGTCTGTCTGCCTGTCCATCCGTATGTATGAACGCGTCGATCTCAAAGATTATAAGACCTAGAGACTTCAAAATTGAAACATAACTTCTCCTAAGCCATAGGCAGATCAAGTTTATTTCAAACTTTCGATAGCTAATCTGGTTTCCGATGTACATATGGGATCGATAACGAAAAAATCTTGAATTTAGAAAATGTAAAAATAGGAATTAAAACTATGGATAGCTTTATAAATTCTGTGAAAATTAATAATCCAAATCGGTTAAGAAACACAGGAGATATTTTATATTAAAAATATATGAAGTCAAGAAAGAATCACTACTGCAAGTCATTTTAATACACGGGTTCAGGGTGTCTTTTAGTCGGGATTTCTCAACTAAAGCCTTCTTACTTGTTTTCAGATTCGCTCATTCTCGTGTTGTGCTGACAGTCGGCAATTCAACACCTGCACCATGAATTGAGCGCTGTTGGTCCCAAACCCAAAGAGGCAGCTTAAAACTTGAACACGCTCGCGCATCGCTCTTCATGTTCGGCGCTAGATGAAAAATTATTTTTAAATTTCTCTCCGATCATGTGCCTTCGTTGTTGGCTATTTCGGCTAACTCTCTTATGTATGCGCGCGCTCTGCAAGTCAAACAAAGAGCGTAGTATCGCTACCTTCTTAACACGCACTGAATCAATGCAAAACATATCTAAGAGGCTGCAGTTAAGTGAATTGTATATTGCCTTCAGCTTTAGTTTAGTGTGTGTGTGGAGGAGTTAGGGTTATTAAACTTTATGATTGACATGCAAAGCGCGCACATTAAATAGAGAGTGAAAGTGAAAGCTGTTTTTGGCATTATTTTAGACCAAAAAAAAGCGGAAAAAATTGGAGAAGAATCTGAAAAAAATGCTCTTGTTTTAATCGTTTATTCATCATCTTCGTCAAAAATATCATCAATTTTATTGAAATCTATGAATTCTTCACTATAAAATTTGTGCAATCCTCTCGTATATTTGTTTCCAAATTTTTATCCACATTCAGCTTCTTGATGTTACGTTCAAATTGATATCCTTGGTAAAGATCATTGATCGCAAGCTCCTCAAAATCATCAAGTTGGAGAATATTAATATTTAAATCAATTGGAATGACTTTTGCCTTAAGCACATTTATAGTTAGTATCAGTTCGTTAAGTAATTCGGTTGCATTTGTTGCATTACCTTGAAATCATTTATTTAGTTTTTGCATTTCCTTGAGAACGGGTTTAAAAAAAACTAAATACAAATAATTAGTAAGTATTATCTTAAACATGGAGCTTAAAATTTGAGCTTTGTGGCATTTTTCTTCCATTGCCGCAATTCCGAAATGCACTTTTAGCTCTACCCACTGGTACAGAATGCGGAACACTGCATTTTCTATTGACAGCCACCGAGTGTCGGATACTTTGGGAATTTTGAGCGGAATCTTTTTGGGTGAAACATAACTTAAATATAAATAAATTATGACTACATATAACACATGTTGACAATCACTTAAGAATACTAAATTGGACATCACAAGACCTATATTAAATGCTGAGAAGATGTTAGTAAAGAAGTTTCATTAAACATGTATACACACATTGTGAAACTGTACTGAAACCATACAAACCTCATCTGCGTTAATACTTCGATACACCTTCTTGTATTGAATTATTATAGCTTTTTGAAAACTAATTATAGGTTTCATAAATTAAAATTCCAAGCTCTCTGGTAGAAATTTTTTACAAGCATGGTTAACGGCAAGTGGCACGAAGTGACAAGCGCATTTTATTAAAACAAGGGACGGTATATCCTTTTTTAATAGCTGGAAGACACTTTTGTTCGTTCCCATCATAACGTTGGCATTGGCTGTTTCAATACCCACCATATTTTTTAAATTTTACTTGAAGCGATGGAATTCCTCTTTTAAACCAACTACAATACCTTCTGCTGTTCCGTTCTCCAGCGAAATGAGGCTTAAAAAAGTGGTAAGAAAGACTTCGGGAGATTGGGAAAAATAAATAATTACCACGCCTGAGATATACACACATTAAAAATAAGTTGAATTTGAAATCTAAAATAAATTACCCAGTAGCTTTGTTTCGGAAATGTCAGTACTTTCATCAAGAAGCAAACTGAACTTCCTATTACCAACATCTTTAAGCAAGTCTTCTGTAAAATGAGGAGCCAGCACATTTTTAATAATGTTTGTGCATTCTCCTCTGCACAGTTTTATATTTATTGCAGTCTTGCTGTCGTTGAAATGTTGTGTGCACAAGCTGCTCAAATGATTCACGCTGGAAATCGAGGTATGCTCAGCAACAAAAAGTGCAAGCGCTGCCTCTAGCTCTCCTGTTTTTGGAACAACGCGAACAAAATGCATTTTATTTTTTTGCTTAAAACTTCCCACATACAGTGACTTACAGCATAAATGATGCAGTGTCAAATAAAAAGTTTAAGGTGCTATATATTTTAAACTAGAGGAAAAACAAAAAATGGTTAAACGCCAATATGTTTTAGGTTATATCACATTTAAAAAATAAACTTTATTTGTTTCTGAAATATTGCTAAGTTTTATATATAAACTAAAAACTAAAAATATATCTAAAATATAGGTCACAGCTTAAAAGATGCAGACACAAACTAGTTATATTTTTGCCTGATAAAAGGTTAAATAAGGAATTTAGTACTTAGTATGTAATCCCTTAACCTTTAGAATAGCCCTTAACCTATTATTCATCGAAGAGACCAGCTTCCGAGTGGTTTCCGGGCTTATTTTGCTCCATTCCTCCAGCAAAGCATTTTTAAAGTCCTGTTTGCTGGAAATCCGAGGATTCCGGATCTTGTTCTCTTGTTCTCGCTTAACCATCGGTTGTTTATATATGAGGCCGTTGATTGGGTATCGATACCAACGTGAAGTTCACGCAAAACCGATTTAGCATCGCGCCTTATTAAAAACGATGAATAACGATGCAGTGGACAAAATGCGTATAAATTTGGCATAAAATAAAAAAATCCAGAAAAAGTTGATCCTCCAACAGAAAAAAGCCAGAGTTCCCGCTACCCGCAATTTGCAAATTTTTCAAGCAATTCGGTTTGCAAAAATGCCAGATTTGATGGGAAAAAAGCTGATTTGACATCAGTGAATACATGTACATAAAATTATGAAAATTATTTTCAAGCGCATTGTTCGATTACGCGATTGACCATAGAAAATAAATAAGTTAATGGTCTGTGGTCAGTTTTCACTGTAAAGTGTTTTCCATAAATATATGGTCGAAAATGTACTATTGCCCATTGGATTGCTGCTAACTCTTGTTCTGTTGTGCTTTTATTACTTTCACCCTTTGTAAATGAACGAGATGCGTATGCAACTGGAAGTTGGAGTCCATTATAGATTTGAGTCAAAACTGCTCCACACGCTTGCTTACTAGCATCCGTTATTATGCAAAATTCTTTGCTGAAGTCTGGGTATTGTAGTAAAGTTGGTTGAGTTAGATTTTCTTTAAGGTATTGGAATGCATTTTGGCATTTAACTGTCCATTCAAAAGGAACATTCTTTTTACATGACCTTGTTATGTGCCGTGAATATTCGGCGAAATTGTTTATAAATCGTCTATAATAGTTGCAGAATGCAACGAATCGTCTCGCGCTGTCCGCATCATGTGGGACTGGATAGTTTTTAATGACGTCGTATTTTTTGTCGTCTGGCGAGATTCCTTTGTCTGTGCATTTGTGACCAAGGAAGGTTACTTCATGCATGAAAAATGAGCATTTTGTGGATGTAATTTAAGTTTGTATTTGTTACATTTGTCATAAACGTCATTTCAGTTTTTACACTTGATACCGAAGGTAAAGAGTATATTGGGTTTGTGCAATGTCCGTCATGGTGTCGGTCCGTCTGTCCGTCCGTCCGTCTGTATGTTCGCAACTTTTTTCCACACCCTTCAAGCTAGAGAATTGAAACTTTCCAATTCTCTTTATCTATGGGAAAGTATATTAAAGTGTCAAGATGGGGGTTCTACGATAACTGGGGGGCTGGCAAATCGATAAATTCGATAACTCAAAACCGATAACTCCACATATTTCGCACATGCTTAAAGCTAGAACTACCAAATTTGGTAAGAAGATAGCTACTATCAACCCCCAAAAACTGCATCAAAAATTTTGGAGCCACGCCCACCCATTCCGCCCCCATCCCCCCCGCATTTTAAAGTCCAAAAAGCCTATATCTCCCACAGTTTTTGAGCTATAGCCACCAAATTTGGTGACAAGATAGATGATAATGACCCCTAAAAACTGCATCAAAAGTTTGGATGCCACGCCCACCAATACTGCCATAGCCACCCCCATCCGCTCCAACGCTTCCAGCCCCCCACGTTTTGAAATCAGAAATGGATATATCTCCCACAGTTTTTGAGCTGGAGCCACCAAATTTGGTGCCAAGATAAGTGACAATGACCCCTAAAAACTGCATCAAAGTTTTGGAGCCACGCCACTCATTTCGCCCCCCTTTCCCCACTTTTTACAATTTTGGAGCTAGAGTCACCAAATTTGGTATGAAAATAGCAATTGACATTTCACAAAGATCTGCATCAAAAATTGGGATGCCACGCCCAACCATACCGCCCCCAGCCCCCCTTTCCCCACTTTATACAAACTTCGAGCTAGAGTCACCAAATTTGGTATAAAGAGAGCAATTGACATCCCACATGGATCGGCAGCAAAAATTTGAATGCCACACCCACCCATACCGCCCTAAGCCCCATAGCCCCCCTTTTACCACCTTTTACATGCTTCGAGCTAGAGTCACCAAATTTGGTATGAAGGTAGCATTTGACATTCCACAAGGATCTGCAGCAAAAATTTGGATGCCACGCCCAACCATACCGCCCCCAGCCCCCCTTTCCCCACTTTATACAAACTTCGAGCTAGAGTCACCAAATTTGGTATGAAGATAGCAATTGACATCCCACATAGATCTGCAGCAAAAATTTGAATGCCACGCCCAATTATACCGCCCCCAGCCCCCCTTTCCCCACTTTATACAAACTTCGAGCTAGAGTCACCAAATTTGGTATGAAGATAGCAATTGACATCCCACATAGATCTGCACCAAAAATTTGAATGCCACGCCCAATTATACCGCCCCCAGCCCCCCTTTCCCCACTTTATACAAACTTCGAGCTAGAATCACCAAATTTGGCATGAAGATAGCAATTAACATCCCACATGGATGGGCACCAAAATTTATAATACTGGTATCGAGAATACCGCAGTCGGTTGCGTCCGACTGCAACGTTCCCACTTCTTTTCTCTATATTATTGATTTGTGTGCACTACATCGTAGTTCGAAAGTGATTCATGTATTAAATTATTTATTGTAACTAATTGGTCGGTACTTGTTGTATTTAGTAAACGGACAAACGTATTTTGAGATGTTGCAACTGTGTTTGCAACATATACACCAGGTTGAATTTCCTGATTTGGGATAAATACACCATCTTCTTTTGAGATCTTGCTGGCAGAGGTATTGAGTTTTTACCAGATTCATATGTTATTGGATGGATCGGATATTTTAGATTATTGGGTCTAATTATAAACTAATCTTCCGATGGTTTGAAATCTAGTTGACAATTGAATTTTTTATAAAATCAATGCCTATTATTCCATCACATGGTATGGCGAAATCTAAATCAACTATGTGAAAATTGTGTGGAATTATATATTTTCCTGTCTGAATCTCTATTGATGCTAGACCTTTGGACTTTTAAATCTCTTTACTTATGCCTTGAATGTTTATTACATTATTAGGCTGGATGTCATGAAAGACATCAGAAGTTTCTTTAAGTATTGAGATGTCTGCACCTGTATCTATTAAAAAGGTAAGTTTTTTACCTGTTGACACGTGTTCAAATGAAACAAATATATTGAGACTAAAATTTATTGTATGAACTTAAGTGTTTTCAATTGTTGTGTATCTAAAGGTTGCTCGGAGTTTCCCGAGTGATCTTGGGTTACTCTGACATTGTTATGACCTCTGTTTGACTTGCCATGGCCTCTAGATTTTTGGCCTCGAGTGTTGCCTCTGTTATTATTGTAGTATTGTCCTTGACCGCCTCTGTTGTAAGGTCGGCCTCTAAAATTACCTCTTCCGCGGTTTCCACCACGTTGAGAGTAATTTTGGTAGAACAATACAGCGTTGGATTGTCCAGTTGCCTGTGTGCAACTGTTGACAAATTTGGATATCGCATCATTCATGTTGTTGAATGTGCCAGCCTGCATGATAAGTTTTACCTTATCGTTAGCACAGTTTTTGGTCATTGCCTTAACTGCTTCGGCTGTAATGTATTTATTGGCCAGTTCCGGCGTTAAACCATCGTTTATATATACGCCTTCCAAAGCTCTTGTTAACTGCACAACCTCTTGTGTATACTGGTTGGAAGTTTTGCTTCGTTGTTGCAAGTTGAGTAATTTGACAATACTTCTACTGACTCGCCTTTTACTGTGCTTGACAATTTTGCAATAATTTGAGCGATCGTTTGCTCATTACTAATCAAGTTTCTTGCGTGGCCTTTTAATTTTGTCTTTATAAGTTGTAGGGCCGTTGCTTCGCGATCACATTTAATGATGTCTACTAGACTTAAAGCGTCTTTGAAGCTTTTTAGATTTTCTGCTTTGCCATCGTACTCAAATAGGAGAGACGAGGCTGTTTTCAGAAAATCTACCACTGTTTGGGTAATTTTTATTGGTTTGATTTCTTCCTCAGAATCAGAATCAAAATCAATGTCGGTTTCTTTGTCTGGCATCCGGTCGTCTAATACGGATGGATCGAATGTTACCGGTACACTTAGAACCGAAGGAAGAAATAGATGTAGGTCGTGTTTGGACACACCAATGTAATTAACGCTGATCTTAATTTGTTGATAATTTCCCTTGCTTGTAATTTGTGTGGACTTTTTAAGTTGTCATAATTGAAATGTATAAGTTCCCGACATTCGTTGTACATTTGTACTAGTATTTGGGTATGCTTGATTATAGTTCCGATTCGTATAAAAACATTCTTATTTAAGCACTTGTACGATTTAATGAACTCAACGCGTTTTTGTATTATAAGCTCTCTGAATTCTGTCCATTCCATGAGTTACTAATATTTATCGATGCAGTCGCACCATTAGCTTAGTAACTGGACCCAAGAAGACGTTATCTTCTGCTATTTCTTTTACCATCACATATGGCAAAGTGGATAGCACTATACCTTTTTCTTTTATACTGCATTTCTATTATACGAATCCACGTAGGCGTACTCAAAATCAGATATCGAGATTAATTCGTGAAATTGATTTAGTACACAAATTGCTCGTATAATGAACTCTGGGTCTCTTTCGAATGCTTCGGCTATTGCCGCATGCATTTTGAAATACTTATTATGTGATATGTTTCTTGTGCATTCAATATGTCCGCGTATATATCAGATAGTTGTCTGGTACTCATTGGCTCCATATATAATATTGCTCATACTTTGTTTGGGAAATCTGGGTCTTTGTTAGGCATACGTTGTAACAGAGTTTTTATTCTGATACTTGAGGTATATCCATCATACAAGAATATATATATATATATATATATATATATATAAATTTAATTTAGTCAAAAATTTTTTATTAGTATTTATCGTTTTTTTTTTTCATTCGATTCTAAATTTTATCTAGATCGTTAGCCTTGCTTTTGTATTTTTTCTTGAGGCACTTATTGCGTAGCTTGTATAATTTAAAGAACATATTTGCGCTTAGAATAACAACGATAATTATTAACAAAGTATTTGTTATTCCTAAATCTACACTACTTTATTCTACTTTATTTATTACATTAGCAGTGGAATCCACCGTTTTTGTGTCTATGAGACCCATTTTGGCCAATTTTGTGTAAACGTTTTCCGTTTTAGATATTATATTATTATTTAGATTTCCAATTGTGAAATTATTTGTAATTTACATTTGTTAATTTTAATATATAATTTTTTTACATTTTCCTATATGTATCCCTATTTTGATCATAACAGTGATCGCCTGTCTATTTTTTTGTATGGTTTTTTATGCCATACTCTCCTTAACTCGCACACCACAGTGCGAGTTATTATAAATTCTACATTTTTTTATATTGTTTTTGTTTTACTTAATATAACCGCTGCTGTCGCCGATGTACTGCTTCTTCACGTCTAGTTGGCTGCCTTGGTGCGGTCAGCGTTGCCAGTGCAGGTCATCGCACAGGCCGGGGTGTATAGTGGTCCAGGGCAGTCAGCTGGGCACTTCTTGGTTTCCTTTGGGAGCTGCTTTCTCTCTGTCGGTGGGATTTTATTTGTATTAGTTATGTTCTTTATTAGTTGAGGAGAAGGTGTATTATTTTGAGATTTTATTCGCTTTGACTCTTTGTTGAGAAATTCTAGCTCATCCGCTAGTCTCTTTGCGTTATCCCAAGTCGGGGGCTTGTTGCTATTGTATAAGGCAGCGTTTATAATGTCAGCTTAGCTTGGATTGAAGCTTTTAAAAATCTGAAATCCACGCTGGTAGTTTACAATGTCAGCGTGGAAACCAGTTCGAATTTTTGAAATTGTATTACAGCTGCTTATGAGCTTTGAACAGCTGATGCTTGTTGCATGTTTGTGGCAAAAATTTATAAAGTGAATGAAAACCGGAATCAGAATTGTTTATTTATTAAAAAATGAGAAGAAAACAAGCAATTTTACTAGCTCATCATACAATGATGATGCAAGCAGCTGTTGCTGCTGCTGCCGAACTTGAAGAGGAGCAGCCGCAGGGAAGTGCTCGACGGTTTTGGGCGCGCGATCATGATGTTGCAATCAGCTGATTCGAACTCGGCTTGCACATGTGAAATGGCGCGAAAATTAAACGATTTGCTTTTCTTACAAAACAATGATTTTATTGTTATATATGCGTTAATATGTACTTAATAAATATTAAATAGTGAATTGTATTAACATTTACCTC
Source organism: Scaptomyza flava (assembly GCA_030179655.1). NCBI lineage: Eukaryota > Metazoa > Arthropoda > Insecta > Diptera > Drosophilidae > Scaptomyza > Scaptomyza flava. The sequence continues at coordinate 45,497,521 of JARNME010000012.1, forward strand.
TGTATTGAGTAAAATAGTGGTAAAAACATTGGAGCTTACGAAGATGCGACACCTATTGACAGCCATTTTGAGTAAGATAGAGGTTAGAGCTTTGGTGCTTTCAAGCACATGTTGCTAATTTCGAAAATGCGACACCTATTGAAATCTTTTAAAACTCAATTTTCGAATAGCTTTTTTCCACTCCAACCTGAGATGCAAGCGAGACCGGTTACAGATTGGAAATGAGGGAGACAAACTTATGTGAAAAATATGTGTGTCAGACAGGAACAAAACATTTTCCAATCTCACGCTGACATTGTAAACGCTGCCTAATAGCTTGCATATTTAAGCTTTGCGTTGTTTGATACGCAGCTGTATGCCTCCACGATTTCATGGCTTTTTTACGCTTTTGTTTTTAACGGCTGAGGGAATCGCTTTTATTTTCCTTGCCCTATACTCATCAAGAGTGATGCGTATGGACATTGGAGCGTCTCAATAATAACACCTTACTCACTCAGAACATTCTAATGCTGATTCCATCCGTTGCTGCTGATGAAGTTGATGTCGTTGTTGTTGTTGAAACTGCTTTTGTTGTTGTTGCTGTTGAAGTATTTTAATATCCTAGGTCCTTTGGACTCACGTCACGGTCGCCATATAGGACACTTCTTTTGGTGACTGTTTGTGTATATTTGTTTTGTAAGCATTCAGTATATAAACTGACTGCTAAAAAGGCGTCGCAACTAGCACTTGTAACTAGTTGGACTACTGAGGGGGAATTCCTTGATGATGAGTAAAATACTTGGTTTGTTGGTACAAAGTAAAGAACTGAACTTTATTCATGAAAGTAACAATATTTATAGGAAAAAATAGCTTAGTTTGCATAAGTGTAATATCAATATAAATTGGGTTATTGTAAACGCAGCAATTGCTTGACAATGCAGAATTGCATATTGGCAATTTCCGCGTTGACTGGCCGCTTTTTTGGTAACTAGGTATATGTGTCGGTTTCGCTGTGATCAGCAGTTTTTTGTAGCTAAGACAAAAATACGTATGGTGTTGCATTTAATTGACCTCGTGAAATTATAATCGTCTGTCATATATTGTGTGTGCTGTAATTTAAATGTATATATAAAAACATAGGTCAGTATTTGACATAGTTAAATTGTACTTATTATTGTGTGTCATTTATGTGGGTTGTGACTTAAATGTATATACGCATAACATTCTCCCGGCCGTTGAACAGGTGTTCAACCATCATCTTGCCCTATAGTGAATCGTCTTGGTGATGCGGCTGGATCAGGTGTATTGATGACTTCATTCCTGGGAACCGTTGGTTGCACAGTCCATAGGCGTTTCTTTCGCATTGTATAGGCACATAGCAATATGATGGAGATAGTTAAGGCAGCATACGACTGAACTTGATTGGTAAGGCAACTCTAGATTGTTCAGTGTTGCCAACTTCTGCTGTAATTCGTCCAGATCCTTGCCTTCTTGAACCTTGTAGTCCGAGATGTTAATATTCGTCGCAGGTACATGGGTGATGTTTGGCTTGACTAATTCGCCAAAGTGTGCGTAACTTGGCCTCACTTTACTTATGATAGTGCCAAACGTACTGATGCTAATCTCCAAGTTGCGTGCAGTACAACCAGATGATAATGAGAGTATTCCGGTGTCTTCGAGCTGTATTGTGGATGGTGAAACTTACAACGATTGTTTACATTGAACACAGCTTGATGGTCAAAACATATGTATTCTTCATTTGGTAATGTGAGGCAGCGTCGTAAATCAACTTGAGTCAATCCCATGAATTGATCCCTGTGGTTGTTAACTGCTATTATAAGTGTTTTGGGCTCAAACAATCTCCAATATGTTGAGTCCCACACCGGAATTGGCACGATATTAAACAGCTCTTATTTTGATGTTGATACTAGCGGTAATATTAATCTGAATATTACCTGAGTGTCGCTAGCTGTTCCTTCTGCTCGCATTATTCTGTATAATTGAATTACGTTGGATGATGTCACAGGCAACGTTTGATCTGGTGGCAAATGATCCCGTATTTGATCCAATTGATTCTTTAGTTGATTAGGAGAGATCAACGTTGGGCTGATTGTATGGTGGCGAATTCCTGTCAGAACGTCCACTATCTCTGATTGCATGCGCTGAAGAGTGGCTGCCAGAAGTGTTAGTTGAGTTGCCAGTGCCAGGTAATTCTCGGTAAGATGTGCGCCTATGTACCTTCCTCTGCTTTGGCTAAGGATAGCCACTTGTTGTTCAAGTAGTTTTATCCGTTTGTCCGATGTAGATCTGGTCTTCTTGACAACGTTGATAGTTGAATCAAGTACTGAAGTTTGATTTTTCAGTAAGTGCAGTAGAAATGCTTCGTTGGTTTTAACCTCCTCTATGACTTTGGTCATTTTATTGGCGTAGTCCGAGTCTAAAACTCCAAATAGACTGTTTGCAATGTTGCCAACTGCATCAAATGGTGATCGGCGTTTTCGTGTGTGTTGCAAGAGTGCGTTTGCCATTTGTAATTCGTCGAATAGGTGCCGAAAATGCTGTGATATGAAATCACATGTGTGCACATTATTTAGTTCTGGGCAAATGTATTTGAACTCTTTTATTCCCAAATCGAATGTCTTCATATAGCGCCAGTAAGGTTCCAATTCATAATAAATAATTATGGTCCAGTCGGAAATTGCTCTCTTTGTTGTTCCAATTTTTTCATAAAATATTCCAGGCTTTGTGTCGAACCTTTCCACGGACACCGACTGTGGCAGCACCAAGGGCAACATGAGAAGAAGAATTAGAATGGATGATGTGATTGTTGGCCACATAAGGCGTTTTCGCTGTACGGGTGGCGCATCATGTTTTTCTGTGTCCTCTGTTTCCTTAATAGCCTGAGGCAGTTTTAACGTCAACCACCCTGACATAATTGTCTTGTCCGGCGTATGTTTTGACAATGCGTCCCATTGGCCAACTCATCACAGGTTTGTTATCTTCCTTGACTAGCACCAGCATGCCTTCCTTTATGTTGGAATTGACGGATTTCCACTTGTGCCTGGCTTGCAGTTCTTGCAAGTATTTTTCCGACCATTGCTTCCAGAATCCTTGCTTTAGTCTGGATACTAACTCCCAGCGCTTTACCAAGGATTTTTCATTGCGGTCCGTGTTTACATCAGGGGGAGCAGTCAACGTTTCCCCAATCAAAAAGTGTGCTGGAGTGAGGGCGGTTGTGTCCGTTGGATCATTTGACATGGGTGTGATTGGGCGAGAATTGAGGATTGCTTCAATTTCGATAATCACCGTATTTAATTCTTCAAATGTTAGAGATGCGGTATTGGTTGTGGTGACCAAAAGTCTTTTTGCAGACTTGACCGCAGCCTCCCATAGCCCTCCAAACGATGGCGCGCGTGGTGGAATAAATTCGAAGGCAACTTGTTTTTTGTTGCACTGATTGATGATCTCGGCTTGGCTCTTTTCGCCAAATATTGATCCTTCCAGTTCCTTAAGCTGGTTGTTTGCTCCAACGAAGTTAGTTGCATTGTCACAATGAATTGTTTGACACTTGCCTCGACGGCTTAAGAAGCGTCGTAAGGCTCTCAAAAAGGCATCTGTCGATAGATCACTAACCAGCTCAAGGTGTACTGCCTTGGTGTCGAAGCAACAGAAAACAGCTATGTATGCTTTGTCTGGACGCTTTCCTCGACCATATTGGTCCGCAATAATCTACACCTGTTGTAAGAAATGGGCGTGTTGGTGTTACTCGATCGGCTGGCAAATTACCCATAATTTGGTTCATTAACTTGGGCCTTGCCTTGTTGCATGTCACGCAATTGTGAATGATATTCCTTGACATTGTTTTGTCGTTGAGGATCCAATATTGTTGTCTAGCGGTTGCTCGTAAGGCTTGGGCACCGCAATGCATATTGTCATCATGCAGATCTTTCAACAGCATTTTTACTATTGGATCATTGTAGGGCAGCAGAATCTGGTGCCTTGCATTGTAAGGGAGTGGGGCTTGATCCAATCTGCCACCAACTCGTATAAGTCCGTCGGATCCTTGTAGGGGGGACAGCGATGAAATAGAACTCCTTTTTTCCACCATAGTGTGCCGCTGCAGCGATTTTAGCTCAGCAGCAAATTCCACTTGTTGTATTGTCCTCAAAATTACGTTGCGAGCGTGATTCAATTCCTCGACGCTTAGAGTGACAGTTGCTGATCTTTGTTTGTTGTAGCAGAAGCGTAACATGTAAGCTACAATGCGTTGTAACTTGTGAACGATGACTGTGTCGCAAGTGTACAATTCCTCACCTATTGTAGATGAGGATATTGCCAGGCTTATATGTTTTGTTTTCCTTTCCAGGTTGCTCGGAATGATGTTGGGTATGGTTGCCCATTTATCTGGAGACCCATGTAAGAACAGTGGTCCATATAGCCATAGATTATGCTCAGGTAATCTACGTGCAGATATTCCTCTTGAAAGAACATCCGCTGCGTTGTTAGCGGATGACACATGACGCCATTGATTTTGGTTTGTTAGTGCTTGGATCTTAGCTATCCGGTTGGCCACAAATGTATGGAATGTGGAGGCAGCTGCATTGATCCATGACAGGACGACCGTAGAATCTGACCAAAAGTATCTTGGTACTGTGTTGGAGTTCAAGTTGAGGTCCCGTCGAATTGTGTCCGCGAGCTCAGCACCCAATAGTGCAGCACAAAGTTCTAGTCGCGGGAGTGACTGCTTTGCCGTTGGGGCTACTCGAGATTTTGAGCATAGCAACCGCACAGAAATTTGTTTATTCTTGTACGTTGCGCGAAAGTATATTGCTACGCCATAAGCGCGTTTCGATGCATCCACAAATGTGTGCAGTTCCTTTGTGACTGGAACCTTTCCGTCGTATAAATGTTGGGGAATTTGCATCGAATTTAGGCTCTTCAAGTCCTCTCGATAGTCCTTCCAGTCGTTCTGAAGGGATGTGGGTAATTCATCCCAGTCGAGTTTGTCTTCCCAGAAACTGCATGAAGATTTTGGCTTTCACAACGACGGAAGCGAATAAGTCTAGGGGATCGAAGATTTGTGCCAGCTCAGAGCAAACGACACGCTTAGTTATTTTCGTAGCTGTGCTGCTCTGAGCGCGGCCACAAAGTTGGTCTCCTTTGGGCATCCAAATAAGACCCAATGTCTTGATCCTGTAACTTTCCACTGTATTCTCGAAGTTTACTTCGCTTGCAATGTCGTCCTTTTGTATCCCTTGCAACAGTTGCTCGTTGTTCGAGCACCATTTTCGTAAGTAAAATCCATAGGGACGCAGGATCTTTAACAACTCTTCTCGAATTTGGACCGCTTCTTGGACTGAGTCTGCTCCTGTGAGGCAGTCGTCTACGTAGAAGTCATTTACTAATGCAGTGGCTCCTACTGGTGATTTGTCCATATGTGTTGCGCCCAAGTGATTCAGACACTTTGTTGCTAAAAATGGAGCTGAGGCCGTGCTCCTTGGGATTGTTTCTCCAAACAATCATCTGGTGAAATTGGTTCTGGATTGATCCAAATCTGGCGGTACATTTTTTCAATGTCCGCAGTGAACACATATTTGTGTGCTCTGAATCTTAACAAGATTGACATTAGGCCACTTGGCACCGTGGGTCCTACATGCAATATTTCGTTAAGTGACTTTCCTGTCGATGTCTTGCAGGATGCATCAAAAACTACTCGTAGCTTTGTAGTGCTGCTCGTTGGTTTTTGCACACAATGATGAGGGAAGTAATGACTTCTGGGAATCTGTTGTGGTGACACTTCTTTCATGTGTCCTAGATCCTCATATTCTGACATGAACGCTGCATATTGCTTCCAAGTATCTGCAGAAGCTCTGTGCTCCGAAGATAAAAATCGTCTTGTCGCAATCTCCATGAAATCTCCCAGGGCTGAATAGTGTTCAGAAAATGGAAGCTTCACAATGAGTCGGCCGTCCACTGCTAACTGCAAATTCTCAAAAAAAATGCATTTCGCAATGGGCCTCAACAGGTGTTCGGTGTTTCTCAGCTGTTTCCATGTTGTCCAGTGTCCAAAATCTCTCTAATAGTTCATTAGTTTCCTCATTAGTTGCTGCCGCACAAATGACTGATGATTAATTTGCTGCCTTAACTTTTCCTGCAACAGTCCAACCGAATTCGGTCTTTTGCATAATTGGTCCTGAGTGTAATATTCTGTGTATATCAACAGATCGATTTTGCTTGGTTTGCTGAACTACGGGTCAGCAAGTGTTAAATTGCTCGGTAAGATCCAACTCGAATTGTTGATCGCTTGGGCAGGTTGATCCGATATTATATTTAGTAGTACAAATGCTTCCATTCGCATCGTAAAATTGCTGTGTAGTGACTTAATTGTCACATTTACACGAGCTTTGCTGATCCTTGTATTCCTCCGATTCCTTCAATCCGGAGAGTTGTGTCATGACGTTTTAGTGCCAGCATTGTCACTAGCCTTTCAAAAATGACGTTGATCTGTGATCCAGAGTCCAGGAGTGCCTTGAATGTTGTCTGCTGTCCATTATTTGCTTGTAAAACTACCTTGGCTGTTGCAAGTAAGTTGTAATTTTGGTTGTTAGCGGATGCCACAACTTGTGCGTTTGGCTCTGCTGCTGAAGCGATAGCGTTCTCCAAATGTAGCACAGTGTGGTGTTTCTTGTTGCATTTGAAACAACTGGACTTGCTAGGGCAAGCATTCGTCTTATGGTCATTTTTAAAACAGTTGACGCATAACCTTTGTCGTTGCACCCAATTAAGACGTTCGCTAACTGTTTTATCGCGAAAGTCGTCACATTTGGACGACTGTCTTTTTACAATAAAGACATCCTTTGGGTGCACTTGAAGTCGAGGCACATGTTGTATTTTTAGGCTCCTTCTTATAAGTCGCACATTCCTTTTTTCCAGTAGCCATGACTCGAACTCGCTGTTCGAGGAACTGGAGCATGGTGTCCAGCGGCTGGATTTCCTTTGTGTTACTCAATGATTGTTCATATAGGGTTTTGTTTGTGCCATCCAGGTTGTTCCTTAGGATGGCAATGATGATTGGATCCCATGTTGAGATGTCAATCCCGAGTCCTTTCAACGAAGCTAATGACTCAACTGTTGTGATGTGCAGTTCTTTTAAAGACTTCACATCGTCGCTGCAGGTTTGTTGCAGCAGAAGACGATTCAATATCCTAGAAGCAATATCTCTAGGATTATTGTACGCATCAACTAAGATTTCCTATGCGAAGAGGTAATTTTCCTCCTTGAGATCAATGTGACGGATTAGTCTTTCCGCCTCTCCGATTACGCTGGTCTTGAGGTACCACATTTTACGTTTGGTTGGCATTCTAGTTTCATGTATCATACATGAGAACATATCAAAGAACTGAGACCACTTGAGTATATCACCATCAAATTTTGGAATGGAGATGCTCTGGCAAGTTAATGATATCGGACACCGTACTATTTGACTTGTCTATCAGTACGTTCCTAACCTCAGCTTCTGCTTTGAGATAGTCAGTGGCGTCATAGCCTGCTTCCTCCGGGTCCTCAAGCTCCTCGTATATTTGGAAGTGGACCTCTTGAAGTTTTGCCCATAATGAGTTTACAATTTCTGCATTAAGGGGCTTGTGTTGAATGGCGCGATTTATTGACTCAATCATCGCCTTTTGCTGACGGCACAATGCAACTAGCTTGGCATTTGTGTTTGCTTTGGCATCATCAATTCCTGCAGCAATGGCGGTCCTTGGCTCCGTCCTATTGCTGCTAGACTGATCTGCAATATCAGCTTATTCTTTTAAGTAAGTTCTGGTTTTTTGAACCAAATCGTGAACCTCTTCGGATAACTTGTGGTATGGGTGAGACTCCTCTAACTTAGAGTTTCTGATCATGACATTGTTGTTCTTGAAAATAGTCCACTTTTCTTCAAGGATTTTGGCCTTGGCTTGGTAGTAGCCAGGTTTTGCCTTCCGCTCTGCTGGGTCCTTTTTTGTGTTCTTTATAAGCCTTGATAACTCCTGGCTTATTTCTTCCTGCGCATCTAGGACATCGTCCAATACGAGTGATTTCTCTGTGCTCATTTTGTCGCCTTGTTGACAATGACTAAGTTACCAGAATCACGTTTGTTATGCTGTTGTATATAGCTCTTTGATTACTCCCGACCCGGTGGAAGTGTTTTATTCGCTCGGCCTGAGCTGGATACGCTTCTATTCGCAACCGTGTGGTGTGGTCGAAGGAGTAGCGAGCTATTTGTTGAAGACAGGATCCTTTCTAGGAGTCCTGTGTCGAGGTCACCAAAATGTTTGTGTATATTTGTTTTGTAAGCATTCAGTACATAAACTGACTACCAAAAAGGCGTCGCAACTAGCACTTGTAAATAGTTGGAAATACTTGGTTTGTTGGTACAAAGTAAAGAACCGAACTTTATTCATGAAAGTAACAATATTTATAGGAAAAAATAGCTTAGTTTGCATAAGTGTAATATCAATATAAATTGGGTTATTGTAAACGCAGCAATTGCTTGACAATGCAGAATTGCATATTGGCAATTTCCGCGTTGACTGACCGTTTTTTTGGTAACTAGGTATATGTGTCGGTTTCGCTGTGATCAGCAGTTTTTTGTAGCTAAGACAAAAATACGTATGGTGTTGCATTTAATTGACCTCGTGAAATTATAATCGTCTGTCATATATTGTGTGTGCTGTAATTTAAATGTATATATAAAAACATAGGTCAGTATTTGACATAGTTAAATTGTACTTATTATTGTGTGTCATTTATGTGGGCTGTGACTTAAATGTATATACGCCTAAACAGTAACAATTAAATAACTATACGCCTGTTCTGTTCGGTTAAGGTTTTATGAATATCTCTTTATTTTAAATCAAAAGAATTTTTAGCCTAAATACATAATTGGGTTGCTTATGTATAAAACTCTGTCGCAGCAGAGCGGCCGCTGCAGCGGTCAAGAGAGAGAGAGAGAGAGAGAGAGAGAGAGAGAGAGAGAGAGTTGTAGTATATTTATGAATGTATATGCAGAAGGCAAGGAATGCATATACATTAAAAATACATATATAAGGCAAGCACTGGCTCGTAAGGGCTAAAGCGCTTACGTTGCAGATCCCACACTTCGTGGTGGTTGATCAGATTTCAAGTTCGCTGACCGTTTGTGTAGTTGCGTTAAATTTGTATATACGTAGCAACAAAGTGTTGCTCTGTCTGAAGGTTACATACCCTGCAATATAGTGGGCGTATGACAGATTGTCATGCATACTACACTGTGGCTCTTCCATCATCATCAGGACAACTCATCAGGACAAACTCATTTATATGTATAGAGATTATAGTTTATTTTATTTTTCATAAATTTCATATATTTATTTTTATTTAAATGAAGTCTTAAAATACATGTCGTATTAAAATAAACCATTTGCACAAAACCATTAACAGCTGTTCAATTACTAAGCGCAAAAGCAAACAAATTTTACGCTTACAAAGATGGCGGGCGCTGACTAAACATGTTTAAACAGCGCTTACTAAGCAGACCGTTCAGCGAACGATTACTAAACATTTATAGTAAGCGCTTAGTTCCCTATACGCAGCCATTGTACTTTTAGTTGAAGGCGAACTATTGACAGGCAGGCACCACGCAGCGCATTAACAAGAAAACTAATTTCTTACAGTGCGCTCTAAAATGTTTATGCCCGAATGGGAGAATGAATTTTTCTTTATAGAAAATGAAGATGGCAAAGCGCAAAACTTGATTTGCAATTTTATTGTTTGTCGCAATGTTAAATATTTTTCTAGATGACATTATTATTAATCAATAATAAGCACAATGAGTAACCGTTAACTTGCAGCGTACACTGTACTGATCACACTTCGTTTTTTCGCTGCAGCGCATCAAAATTGTGCTTCTATGCGTGTGAAAACTGTGACAGCCTGTGTGTGTGCCTATCACTGGTTTATATAAATGCAAGTTCGGCTTCATTTTTGTCTTTCCGCCGTGTAGTGCCCCAAGAAGCAGATCTTGGGCCATAACTGTACTCGTGACTTACCTGATGTCATTTCTGAATGTTTAGTATTTAAATTTAATTTCCCGTTGTTTTATCGTCTTATTGAGTGAATAATTAATAATATTTTTATATTTTAACTTTACCATGTTTTTGTCTATACTTTTAGGGGATAAATGAATCGGCAAATACACTATTGGAAGCAGCATTCGTAGAGCACGACCAAAAAGGGTATAGCGGCGCAGTTGGTGCTGTTGTTAGGCAACTGCCTCAGTTAGTTGTCTGTCCAGCAGTTTTGGCAACGCAAGCAACTACAAACATATTAGGGGGAGCAAAAAGTTCCCTTGTTCCGGAAGCGAAACGTGAGGCAACGGAGAAATGGAAGAATGCCAAGAACTAAAAAATTAATTAAACCAATACAGTTTAATGTTTCAAGTTTATCAAGATACAATATAAAAGGCAATGTATATGTAGGGAGCAGAACATTCAATTATACTCTGTTATTATTCAAATAGTATTAAATGTAAATGCCTTCCGCTAATGTTTGCTTGCTTATTATATTCATATTCGTAATGTTATCATAATTCATGCTCTTAAAGCTCGTATGTTGGCACATTTAAAAGCTCATGCGCAAAATGTGAGAATAATCTATTGTATGCTTTACACCTTTTGTAAGTCTCTTGTAAAATCGGTTTAGATCACTCTCGTTCGATTATCACATGCAAACAGACGCATAAATAACAGCCGGTGCAACTAATTAATAAAGTTAAGTTAAAACGAACAAACAATAAACAACGGATACAGTTCTTCCTCTAAACATCGTTGACCCCGACGTGATTCGTTTTACTTTCTTATTAAAATCAAAGTTGCATTTTTTCGTATTTACACTCCGTTTCAATTGACACACCAATTTTTTGTTTTTATTTGCTCAATTATCAAAATTTATTGACTCAACTGTACTTTTTGTTGTACTATTTTGTTCGTCTTCGTATCCATGAGCTCTGCGTCAGAATTGACGCTCTGAAAGTTTACCGTTACATTTGTCTTCCCATTTCATTCTCATTCTCTTCAATTTCTTTTAAATTTTTTGTTTTACATGAATACCACATTTGCGTTGAAGTTTTATTTACATCGTGCAGATCATCGGGAAGTTAAGGGAAAATAATATTTTGAATATTTAAAATATATTTTAATAATAGTCCGTAATAAACAGTTATCGAAAATGTGACCTCTCAGTGGCTGAAATAGCAAAAAAAAAATTGGAAGAAGTAGAAAAGTGATATATAATTTTATTCAGAGCATCCCTAATTATGGGAAAAATATGAAAGGTCGCACGGATAGTTTACTTTCCAATGCAGATAAGCGATCTATATTGCGCGAGGCTTCCAATTCGCATGACTCTATTGAAAAAACAAGTAAGAAGGCTCTAGTCGGGAGAGCCCGACTAGAAGATACCCTGAACCCAGTTGCAATAAATATATTTAATTTATATAAGACTTTGGTATACTGGCTTAGCTTCCATCGATTAAGTTCAATATCTCCGGTGTTTCTCAACCGATTTGGGCGAAATTTTCAGAAAAGTTCTATCATTATCCATTACTTCAACCCTCATTTTTGGATTTTCCAAATTCGATATTTTATTGTTATCGATATTATGTTTATATCGGAAACCAGAATAGTTATCGATAATTTGAAGCAAACTTGTTCTGCTCATGGTATAGGAGAACTTAAATACAAAATCAAAAGTCTCTAGCTCTTGTAGTCTCTGAGATCCACTCGTTCATACAGACGGACAGACGGACAGACAGACGGACAGACGGACATGGCTATATCGTCTCGGCTGTTGATGCTGATCAAGAATATATACACTTTATAGGGTCGGAGATGCTTCCTTCTGCCTGTTACATACTTTTGCACAAAACCATTATACCCTTATTTACCCATTTTATGGGTTAAGGGTATAAAAAGTGTTTTGGTTCGTATGCAGCCTATGAAATTTTGTAGTTTAGTAAAAATATTTAACTAAATGAAATTTTTGAGTGAAACGCTTTCGATTATATTAATTAAATAGATTTTAATAACAACAAGTAAGAAGGCTCTAGTCGGGAGAGCCCGACTAGAAGATACCCTGAACCCAGTTGCAATAAATATATTTAATTTATATAAGACTTTGGTATACTGGCTTAGCTTCCATCGATTAAGTTCAATATCTCCGGTGTTTCTCAACCGATTTGGACGAAATTTTCAGAAAAGTTCTATCATTATCCATTACTTCAACCCTCATTTTTGGATTTTCCAAATTCGATATTTTATTGTTATCGATATTATGTTTATATCGGAAACCAGAATAGTTATCGATAATTTGAAGCAAACTTGTTCTGCTCATGGTATAGGAGAACTTAAATACAAAATCAGAAGTCTCTAGCTCTTGTAGTCTCTGAGATCCACGCGTTCATACAGACGGACAGACGGTCAGACGGACAGACGGACAGACAGACGGACATGGCTATATCGTCTCGGCTGTTGATGCTGATCAAGAATATATATACTTTATAGGGTCGGAGATGCTTCCTTCTGCCTGTTACATACTTTTGCACAAAACCATTATACCCTTATTTACCCATTTTATGGGTTAAGGGTATAATAAGAGCAAAAGCTGGGGTTAATGACTCTATTGAAAAAATAAGAGCAAAAGCTGGGGTTAGTGCAAGTAAAACTACTGTGTGGCGAGTGATTTCGAAGGCCAAACATCTAAAGCACATAAAATTTAAGAAAAAACCACCACTTACCCCTCTTCGTTAATAAGCTCGGCTTAGTTTCTGTAGAAACTATATGACATGGGACAGAGAGTGGCAGCGCGTTGTGTTCTCGGATGAGAAAAAACTTAATTTCGAGGGTCCTGACGGTTATAATTATTACTATCACGATTTTAGAAAGGAGTCTCATCAATTGGAGCGTCTACACAGCAGAGTCAGCGGGGCTATGGTGTGGGGAGCCATATCCTATTTTGGTACATGCGAGCTCCAATTTTTGACTCCCAAGATGAACGCGCAATCATACAAAGGAGTTTTGGAAAAGGCTTTTCCTCCACTAGAAAGTCTTTTTGGACATTTGTCGTGGACTTTCCAACATGACAATGCCCCAATTCATACAGCCCGTGTTGTCAAATATTGGATCGAGTCAAAAAATGTCAATCTCTTAAACTGGCCTCCATACTCGCCGGACCTTAACATCATCGAAAATGTTTGGGGGTGGCTGGCCCGAAAAGTTTATGAGTCAGGAAAACAGTATTCTAACAAGGACGAGCTAATCAAGGCTATTCAGGAAGCATGGGCGCAAATTTCCCTTGATTATATTAAAAAGCTTTATGATTCCTTGCCAAATAGGATACATAAAGTCATTTTAAGCAAGGGAGGTTCTACCCATTATTAAAACAGATTAATTAATTAATAATTTATATAATCAACCCAAAAAAATTTGTTTAAGATTAATAAAATAATAATTACTATAGTTTAATACAAAGTGTGCTATTCAAATGAAACAATTTTTACGCACTATTTTTTGGTTATTTAGTTTTTAGGCCGTGTAAACTGAAAAATTTTCAATAAATTTTTTTTCGCTTATTAATAATAAAATTGATTACTTTAACTATAAATTAAAGCTTTGAAATAATCTTTACTTTCATTTGCTTAAGAGTTATTGTGAAATAATACACCTTGCCATGTGTGCTATTTAAGTGAAACGGAGTGTATTTGTTACAATTTGGCAACACATATATAAACTTTCTTCGTGGTTTAATTTGTTACAATTCGGTAGCAAATTTGCAAACATTTCGTGGTTATTTGTTACAATTCGGTAACAAATACATACATTCATTTGGCAATACGTTTTACACTCTGTGCTGTGTGCTTTTTCGTGCGTCGGAATAATTACTGTACAGTGCAAAAAGTACAAGCGCTAAGCATAATTGTCACATTTGGGTAGCAACAGATGCTGACAAGTTCACTAAACTCAAAACTGCTGCAATAAACTTTAACCGCTGCACAATCAGGGTGTTCTTGTGAAACTTTTGAAACACATTTTGGTGTGTAAGGCTTTCTCGTGGATATTTGTTACAAATCGGTAACAAAAATATTCTCATTTTCGTGGCTATTGAAACATTCATATGTCGGTAACGAAAAATATATATACATAATTGACAATTCGTTTTCAACTTTGCTTTGTGTTGATTCGTGCGAGACAATTGCTGTTCACTACAACAAGTGCATTCGCTGAGCAACACAGTTACTTTTGTGTAGCAACATGGTGTTTTTTAATAATTCACCAACTATATTTTGTGAACTAAAGACACATCAAAACGCTTAACGTGACTTTTACAAAACAAAGGCTGAGGCTGTTAAACGGCAATTAACTGCTATAAATTTGTTTTTGGATGATGAGACAGTTGCCTCTTTCGATGAAGCTGATCTCTTGGTGCGCGCTGAAATGGTGAATAATATGAAGTCTGATTTCAACATGGCGCAGACTAGTTTGGAAAAAATTGATTTTTCGGAACTGGCATCCGATGCGCGCAATCTTTTTGATGAAATGTTTGTTCAGGTTATGGCAAAGCTTTCTTGCGAACTTATGGCTATACAACGCAAGTGCAACGATGCTAACTTACATCATTGCGCCATTTATTGGGAGACACAGCAACGTCCAGCAATCTCACCATCAAAACATCCAGGCTACCTCAACTACAACTGCCAAAGTTAGGCGGGTCTTATATGGATTGGTCAAATTTCTACTCTATTTTCAGCACTGTTGTTGAAAATGACGCTGAGTTAAAAAAAGTGGAAAAACTTCAGCATCTACTGTCCAGTTTGGAGGGAGCCGCATTGGAAACGATTCGTTCCTTAGAGCCTATAGAGAAGAATTTTGATATAGCAATAAAACTGCTTTGTAATAGGTTTGATAACAAATTACTTAATTTCCAGGCACATGTAAAGGCTATTTTCGGACTTAAGGATGTGGAGAATGGCTCAGCTACTGGCTTGCGGGCACTCGGTGACGAAATGAACTCGCATCTGAGGGCTATAAGATCGTTGGCCGATCCAAGCGAACTCCTGGATGGAGTCTTAATTCACATCGTGGCCCAGAAACTGGATCAACGCACACGTGAGCGATGGCAGGAGTCATTTTCAACCAACGAATTGCCAACATGGACAAAAATGGCAACGTTTCTGGAAAGGAGGTGCAGGACTATGGAAAATATGGATAATGCTAATGTAACGTCAGAACATAGTAACCAGGAAAAGTATCGCATAAGCTTAATAAAAATTCACTTATTGCTTCAAACGCACATTCGCAAATTCATCGTGCTTATTTTGTAATTCCGGAGAGCACTTTGTCTCGAAATGTGCCCGGTTTCTCAATATCTCCCCACAGTTGCGTTATAAAGAAGCTAAAAAATGCATTTATGCATAAATTGCTTGCGCAAGGGGCACTCTGTACAACAGTGCAGGTCAGGTCATTGCAGACACTGTCAAGCAAAGCATCATACGCTTCTGCATATGACAAATGCTGCACCTAGCTCCTCGCAATCACTGATCCTGCCAAGTTCGAATCAAGCCTCGTCCTCGCTCATATCTCGAACAAGCTCAAGCCCTCCACACCTAGCCTCAAAAGTTGAGCCTGATGACTACGTCCTGCTTGCCACGGCCATTAGGTTAGGTTAGGTTAGAGCGGTCGTGGAAGGCTTAGATAGCCCCCCACACACATAGGCCATGTATTGTCCCGTTGTGGTGCCGCGTTTGGACTTAATCCAAAAACCGTCTACCTAGAGTTAGTGAGTCCTCCGGTCCAACAGCTAGTGTGCCTATTGACTCTACTGGCGTTACAATTGGGGCACACAAGCCTCTGGTTGTTGTGCCACTAAATAAATTTGTTTTTGTTTCTAGGCTGGCATCCGATACGTCATCGGATGATGTTGCAGCATATGTTAAAATTAAAATCGATTCCCCTCTTATTGTTGTTGAAAAGTTTAAATTTAAACATGCCAGAAGTATATCTTCTTTCAAGTTGGGTGTACCGCCTGAACTTTTCTAGACAATTTGCTCTGAAAAGTTTTGGCCGCCGCAGCTTGTCGTTAAGGAGTATACGAATAGGCGAATTAATGACAATAATGGTATTAGGACCAATAGCACACCGCCTTTTGGCCATCCTGTTGCCTCCACCTCGGCGGCAAAAAACTAACTGAAGTAATTAGCTTGGCCTATCAAAATGTTAGAGGCCTTAATACTGTAAAGGAGTCCCTGCTCGGGCGCCACTTGTAAAGGAGTAATTTAGCCAGGGTATAAACTCAGTCTGGCCAGGTACACCTCACAAGAATATTTATATATTTTTGGTGAGACTTTACTGTGCGCGGTTTTACAAGTTGGAAGGGGAAATGCTTGCGTCTGCACCAACGCGACGGCCGACACACTCAGCAGCCAGAGTATAAGGCGACTCAGCTTGACTCGCGTATGCGCGTGTACGAAAACCAAAGAAGAGGAATAGAAAGAAAGAAAAAAAACACACAGCAATTGCACTCTACTGGGTCGCGGACTTACCGGCGACCAATTTATTCAACTTCTATAACTTCTACAATAAGTCTAAACCTAGCTGTGGATATATCTAACCTATATGTATGAAACCGCGACGAACTATCCCCTTACCTTATCTTTACTAAACTTTTACTAGCGCGTACGCGTCTGCTCACTCCCGTATCTCAATCGCAACTCCCTCGCCCACGCTTCGGCTTCGGCCCAAGTTGCAGATTTTGTCGCTCCCCACACTTGCTCGTGACCGTGGTGGATTCGCTGATCGCGGCTGGCGCGCTGCATCTTGCGACTCTGCGTTTGAGGCGGTTATATTTAAACATACCTTACGCTCCTTACGTTTATTAAATATAACTTCTGCGCACGCCTTGCGTCCAACAAAATGACAACTCTAGCTTAAACAAACGATGCGCTTCTTGCGCCTTAGCAATTGTAAATATAATACCAAAAATGTACATTAAATCATTGATGCTTAAAACTATGAAAATAATGAATATCAATTAAATCAACAATGCGCTCCTTTGCGACCGAAACTATAAAAATAATACGCTCCTTGCGACTTTAAACTAAAGAACATAATATAATAAATGAAGATCAACTAAATAAAATAAAATGATAAATATAATGTTTTGTGAAGGAGGGCCGGTGCGGCCTACTTCACAATACTAAACTGGCTAAATTATATATTAACAGCTTATCTTTTGATTCTCAAATAGTTGCACTTACTGAAACCTGGTTAAAACCTGAGATTTCTGATTACCCCATTTTTCCCACTAAATATAACTTGTACAGATGCGATCGCACTTCCCGCAAAGGGGGTGGTGTTCTCATTGCTGTTGACTCCTGTATTTCCTCTGAACAGATTCTTTCTCAGCATCTTCCGGCCATAGAGTTTTAATGTGTTAAAATATTACTAAACGGCCGATCACTTTATGTTACTTGCTCTTATATTCCTCCTCAATTTGATATTAACATTTACTCGTCCCATCTGAGTGCCCTGCAACTTGTTTCGTCATTTTTGACAGATATGGATAACCTGATAGTGGTTGGTGATTTTAATCTGCCACATGTTGTATGGTCTGTGAATGACACATCTTCGGCGGTGTTACCAGTCACTTCTGATGATTTTATCGATGGCCTACTGGAGTTAGGCCTATCGCAAGTTAACAGGGTGCATAACTGTAGTGGTAGAATGTTGGACTTAATATTTGTTTCGGACTCCGATTGCAGTAATGCTAGTAGAATACCCCCTCTAGAGCTTCCGGAAGATACTTACCATCCAACCTTAGAACTATCCATCGAAATTCTTAACCCTATTTCAGTATCTAAAAATACTTTATAAACCCGTTGCTTTCGTAAAACTAACTTTACTAAATTAAATTATCTTCTTCAACATACTTATTGGTCGCGCCTTTATTCTTGTAGTGATATAGAAACTGCTATAGCCATATTTTATAGGACCTTGAATTCGCTTTTGGATATTTGTGTTCCCCTCACTTGTTCTTCAAGTGACAATAAACCACCTTGGTTTACGAGAGAACTATCGAAGTTGAAAAACGCAAAGACAAGATCATATAAAAAATTTAAATTAAAAAATCGGGAACTACTTTAGATTTATCTTCGTATTTAGTAGCAAAATCTAGTTTTATTTCCGTTAACACATCTTTCTATAATAATTATCTTAATCGTTGTAGACTAAACTTTTCACGTGACCCTAAACAGTTTTATAAATTTGTTAACTCTAAACGTAAGTCTTCTTGCTTGCCATCCTCAGTATACTTAGATGATACAAAAGCAAGTTCGGATCAGGCAGTAGCCGATCTACCACGTATACCGGTATGAAATGAGCGTTTTTTTTGTGAAAATAAAACACTAATTCTTAAGGGAAAGTAAAAAACATTTTATTCAAAGTATTGGCCATTGTTTTTTTTACACATTTTGACCACCTTTCTGGCCATTTGTGGATACCACGCCAGTAAAATTGATCGTCTTTTAAAGCAAACCATTCAGACACCCAATTTTCGACCTCCTCGTAGGAATCAAAGTGCTGCTCAGCCAATGCGTGTCTCATCGATGTAAACAAATGGTAGTCGGAAGGAGCCAAGTCTGGTGAATACGGCGGGTGGGGTAGCAGCTCCCAGCCAAGTGTTTTGAGTGTATCCTGAACCGGTTTTGCTTTGTGTGCAGGTGCATTGTCATGGAGCAAAATTACCTTGCCGTGTCTTCTGGCCCATTCTGGTCGTTTCTCGATGCATGGTTCAAATTGATCATTTGTTGTCAGTAGCGATCAGTATTAACGGTTTCACCAGGTTTTAGGAGCTCGTGGTACACCACACCTTTCTGGTCCCACCAAACACACAGCATTGTCTTCCTGCCGAATCGATCTGGTTTTGCAGTCGATGTTGATGGTTGTCCCGGATTAATCCATGATTTTTTCCGTTTAGAATTCTTAAAATAAATCAATTTTTCATCGCCAGTAACAATCCGATGCAAAACCGATTTTCTTGTTTGTTGTGCAACATTTAACATTTCTGCAATTTGCTTTTGACTCAAAGTGTCATCTCCATCCAATATCGTTTGCAATTCGTCGTCTTCAAACTTTTTTGGTGGTCTTCCACGTTCTTCATTTCTCACATCAAAATCATTATTTCTGAACCGTTGGAACCATCTTTTGCATGTTGCTTCTGATAGAGCATGATCACCATATACCTCGACAAGCATTCGATGCGACTCTGCAGCACTTTTCTTCAAATGAAAACAAAAAATTAATGCTTTCCGCAAATCATCACTTTCTGGTACAAAATTTGACATTTTTAACACGATGAAAATATATGATGTTGTCTGCTCAATGACTTGATGTATACTAAATATGTTTCACAGATGTCATAGCAACCAAACAAAAAAAAAAAATAAGGGCTCGTTCGCAACAAATGTTCCCTATCGAGACATTTGTATCTTGACGCTCACTTCATACCGGTATACCTGGTATTTGCTGAGTATTTTCAATCTGTATACTCATCGAATATGTATAGTAGTAGTAATTCCTATCCTTTTCAAGTTCAAACGTCAAATTGCATACATGTCCCAGTAGTTACTGAGTCTACGCTCCTGAGTGAATTGAACTCTATTAAACCTGGCTACTTGCCTCGTCCTGATGGAGTGCCAGGTTGTATTCTTAGATACTGCGCGGATTCTCTTTGTGCGCCATTAAATAAATTATTTAACTTGTCTGTTGATTCAAACGTGTTCCCTGATATATGGAAGGAATCCTTTAGAATTCCACTCCATAAAAATTCTTCAAAATCAAACTTTAAAAATAATAGGGGCATATCCAAGTTGTCTGCCATACCAAAAGTCTTTGAAAAAATTAAATGTTCTCAACTGCAACACGGATGTAGTTCGATTATATCGCCTTATCAACACGGTTTTGTTAGGCGTATATCTACTACCACTAACCTTCTTGAATTCACTTCGCTTGTTATCAAAGGGTTTCAGGAAAAAATGCAAACTTACGTTGCTTACACCGATTTTAGTAAGGCATTTGATTCTGTAAGTCATTCTCTGTTGCTTCATAAATTAAATATTATTGGATTTCCATCAAATTTTAATTGTGGCTTTCGGAGTACTTGTGTGGCCGAACACAAAAAGTTTTTTTTTTTTAAATCGTCTGTATCTAAACCAATTTTTGTTACCTCTGGTGTTCCCCAGGGTAGTCATCTTGGTCCTTTGCTATTTAATTTGTTTATTAACGATCTCCCAGCTGTTATTACTAACTCTTTTGTGTATATGTTTGCTGATGATGTGGAGCTATGTTTCACCTATAATGACGCTCCCCTGTGTAATTTACTACAGTCGGATTTGGGTGCTTTGTCAGCCTGGTGCCGTACTAACTTACTAAATTTAAATTGTTCTAAATGTAAAATCATGTCTTTTTGTAGAAGTACCCCTCATACTGCTCACTTCTTGCTTGATGCTTCACCACTTGACCGCGTGTTTGAAATTAAAGATTTAGGCATTATTTTTGATCCTAAATTAAAGTTTGAGGATCATATTTCGTATATGGTCAATAAGGCCATTAATGTCTTTGGCTTCATCAAGCTGTGGTCGAAAGAGTTTAATGATCCCTACACCACTAAAACGCTTTATACATCCCTAGTACGTCCCATCCTGGAGTATGGATCTTGTGTGTGGTCCCCACAATACTCGATTCACCAGGATAGAATTGAATCTGTGCAGAAGAAATTTCTTCTATTTGCCCTTAGAAGTTTTAACTGGGTTCCTGGAGTTGACTTACCCCCGTATTCTAGTAGACTCCTTTTAATAAATCTTCCCTCCCTGTTAAACCGTAGAACTATGCATGGAGTATTATTTATTACTAACCTACTTAATGGTGAAATCGGCTCATCAGTTCTATTGAGTCGAATTAAATTTAATGTCCCAATTAGATCTTCACGTAACTTTTTACCCCTTAGCCTTGATCGTTGCTTCAGCAACTATTTAACTCATGAACCAATTCGTGTTATATGTTCTGACTATAACAAACTTTATTCTGTTGTCTCCTTAGAAGCCTCAATTCCAGTACTAAAAAGATCGATCCTGTTTGATTTATCTAATCGTAACCATTAACTACTAATCTAACGCTGGTCTGATTGGGTTTTTCTGGGTTTTTCCCAATCCTTGCAACAAATGTTGGACTACTCAATTTTTTATTGAATTTCCCAGAGCTTTAACGTCAACTTTTATAAGCTGCTCTTAGCTGACAATAAATAAATAAATAAATAAATAAATAGACAATGAGCGTGTCGCACCGCCTTTGATACAGCCCGTGTTGTCAAATATTGGATCGAGTCAAAAAATGTCAATCTCTTAAACTGGCCTCCATACTCGCCGGACCTTAACATCATCGAAAATGTTTGGGGGTGGCTGGCCCGAAAAGTTTATGAGTCAGGAAAACAGTATTCTAACAAGGACGAGCTAATCAAGGCTATTCAGGAAGCATGGGCGCAAATTTCCCTTGATTATATTAAAAAGCTTTATGATTCCTTGCCAAATAGGATATATAAAGTCATTTTAAGCAAGGGAGGTTCTACCTATTATTAAAACAGATTAATTAATTAATAATTTATATAATCAACCCAAAAAAATTTGTTTAAGATTAATAAAATAATAATTACTATAGTTTAATACAAAGTGTGCTATTCAAATGAAACAATTTTTACGCACTATTTTTTGGTTATTTAGTTTTTAGGCCGTGTAAACTGAAAAATTTTCAATAAATTTTTTTTCGCTTATTAATAATAAAATTGATTACTTTAACTATAAATTAAAGCTTTGAAATAATCTTTACTTTCATTTGCTTAAGAGTTATTGTGAAATAATACACCTTGCCATGTGTGCTATTTAAGTGAAACGGAGTGTATTTGTTACAATTTGGCAACAAATATATAAACTTTCTTCGTGGTTTAATTTGTTACAATTCGGTAGCAAATTTGCAAACATTTCGTGGTTATTTGTTACAATTCGGTAACAAATACATACATTCATTTGGCAATACGTTTTACACTCTGTGCTGTGTGCTTTTTCGTGCGTCGGAATAATTACTGTACAGTGCAAAAAGTACAAGCGCTAAGCATAATTGTCACATTTGGGTAGCAACAGATGCTGACAAGTTCACTAAACTCAAAACTGCTGCAATAAACTTTAACCGCTGCACAATCAGGGTGTTCTTGTGAAACTTTTGAAACACATTTTGGTGTGTAAGGCTTTCTCGTGGATATTTGTTACAAATCGGTAACAAAAATATTCTCATTTTCGTGGCTATTGAAACATTCATATGTCGGTAACGAAAATATATATACATAATTGACAATTCGTTTTCAACTTTGCTTTGTGTTGATTCGTGCGAGACAATTGCTGTTCACTACAACAAGTGCATTCGCTGAGCAACACAGTTACTTTTGTGTAGCAACATGGTGTTTTTTAATAATTCACCAACTATATTTTGTGAACTAAAGACACATCAAAACGCTTAACGTGACTTTTACAAAACAAAGGCTGAGGCTGTTAAACGGCAATTAACTGCTATAAATTTGTTTTTGGATGATGAGACAGTTGCCTCTTTCGATGAAGCTGATCTCTTGGTGCGCGCTGAAATGGTGAATAATATGAAGTCTGATTTCAACATGGCGCAGACTAGTTTGGAAAAAATTGATTTTTCGGAACTGGCATCCGATGCGCGCAATCTTTTTGATGAAATGTTTGTTCAGGTTATGGCAAAGCTTTCTTGCGAAC
Source organism: Scaptomyza flava (assembly GCA_030179655.1). Taxonomy (NCBI): domain Eukaryota; kingdom Metazoa; phylum Arthropoda; class Insecta; order Diptera; family Drosophilidae; genus Scaptomyza; species Scaptomyza flava. The sequence continues at coordinate 45,520,394 of JARNME010000012.1, forward strand.
TTATGGCTATACAACGCAAGTGCAACGATGCTAACTTACATCATTGCGCCATTTATTGGGAGACACAGCAACATCCAGCAATCTCACCATCAAAACATCCAGGCTACCTCAACTACAACTGCCAAAGTTAGGCGGGTCTTATATGGATTGGTCAAATTTCTACTCTATTTTCAGCACTGTTGTTGAAAATGACGCTGAGTTAAAAAAAGTGGAAAAACTTCAGCATCTACTGTCCAGTTTGGAGGGAGCCGCATTGGAAACGATTCGTTCCTTAGAGCCTATAGAGAAGAATTTTGATATAGCAATAAAACTGCTTTGTAATAGGTTTGATAACAAATTACTTAATTTCCAGGCACATGTAAAGGCTATTTTCGGACTTAAGGATGTGGAGAATGGCTCAGCTACTGGCTTGCGGGCACTCGGTGACGAAATGAACTCGCATCTGAGGGCTATAAGATCGTTGGCCGATCCAAGCGAACTCCTGGATGGAGTCTTAATTCACATCGTGGCCCAGAAACTGGATCAACGCACACGTGAGCGATGGCAGGAGTCATTTTCAACCAACGAATTGCCAACATGGACAAAAATGGCAACGTTTCTGGAAAGGAGGTGCAGGACTATGGAAAATATGGATAATGCTAATGTAACGTCAGAACATAGTAACCAGGAAAAGTATCGCATAAGCTTAACAAAAATTCACTTATTGCTTCAAACGCACATTCGCAAATTCATCGTGCTTATTTTGTAATTCCGGAGAGCACTTTGTCTCGAAATGTGCCCGGTTTCTCAATATCTCCCCACAGTTGCGTTATAAAGAAGCTAAAAAATTGCATTTATGCATAAATTGCTTGCGCAAGGGGCACTCTGTACAACAGTGCAGGTCAGGTCATTGCAGACACTGTCAAGCAAAGCATCATACGCTTCTGCATATGACAAATGCTGCACCTAGCTCCTCGCAATCACTGATCCTGCCAAGTTCGAATCAAGCCTCGTCCTCGCTCATATCTCGAACAAGCTCAAGCCCTCCACACCTAGCCTCAAAAGTTGAGCCTGATGACTACGTCCTGCTTGCCACGGCCATTAGGTTAGGTTAGGTTAGAGCGGTCGTGGAAGGCTTAGATAGCCCCCCACACACATAGGCCATGTACTGTCCCGTTGTGGTGCCGCGTTTGGACTTAATCCAAAAACCGTCTACCTAGAGTTAGTGAGTCCTCCGGTCCAACAGCTAGTGTGCCTATTGACTCTACTGGCGTTACAATTGGGGCACACAAGCCTCTGGTTGTTGTGCCACTAAATAAATTTGTTTTTGTTTCTAGGCTGGCATCCGATACGTCATCGGATGATGTTGCAGCATATGTTAAAATTAAAATCGATTCCCCTCTTATTGTTGTTGAAAAGTTTAAATTTAAACATGCCAGAAGTATATCTTCTTTCAAGTTGGGTGTACCGCCTGAACTTTTCTAGACAATTTGCTCTGAAAAGTTTTGGCCGCCGCAGCTTGTCGTTAAGGAGTATACGAATAGGCGAATTAATAACAATAATGGTATTAGGACCAATAGCACACCGCCTTTTGGCCATCCTGTTGCCTCCACCTCGGCGGCAAAAAACTAACTGAAGTAATTAGCTTGGCCTATCAAAATGTTAGAGGCCTTAATACTGTAAAGGAGTCCCTGCTCGGGCGCCACTTGTAAAGGAGTAATTTAGCCAGGGTATAAACTCAGTCTGGCCAGGTACACCTCACAAGAATATTTATATATTTTTGGTGAGACTTTACTGTGCGCGGTTTTACAAGTTGGAAGGGGAAATGCTTGCGTCTGCACCAACGCGACGGCCGACACACTCAGCAGCCAGAGTATAAGGCGACTCAGCTTGACTCGCGTATGCGCGTGTACGAAAACCAAAGAAGAGGAATAGAAAGAAAGAAAAAAAACACAGCAATTGCACTCCACTGGGTCGCGGAATTACCGGCGACCAATTTATTCAACTTCTATAACTTCTACAATAAGTCTAAACCTAGCTGTGGATATATCTAACCTATATGTATGAAACCGCGACGAACTATCCCCTTACCTTATCTTTACTAAACTTTTACTAGCGCGTACGCGTCTGCTCACTCCCGTATCTCAATCGCAACTCCCTCGCCCACGCTTCGGCTTCGGCCCAAGTTGCAGATTTTGTCGCTCCCCACACTTGCTCGTGACCGTGGTGGATTCGCTGATCGCGGCTGGCGCGCTGCATCTTGCGACTCTGCGTTTGAGGCGGTTATATTTAAACATACCTTACGCTCCTTACGTTTATTAAATATAACTTCTGCGCACGCCTTGCGTCCAACAAAATGACAACTCTAGCTTAAACAAACGATGCGCTTCTTGCGCCTTAGCAATTGTAAATATAATACCAAAAATGTACATTAAATCATTGATGCTTAAAACTATGAAAATAATGAATATCAATTAAATCAACAATGCGCTCCTTTGCGACCGAAACTATAAAAATAATACGCTCCTTGCGACTTTAAACTAAAGAACATAATATAATAAATGAAGATCAACTAAATAAAATAAAATGATAAATATAATGTTTTGTGAAGGAGGGCCGGTGCGGCCTACTTCACAATACTAAACTGGCTAAATTATATATTAACAGCTTATCTTTTGATTCTCAAATAGTTGCACTTACTGAAACCTGGTTAAAACCTGAGATTTCTGATTACCCCATGTTTCCCACTAAATATAACTTGTACAGATGCGATCGCACTTCCCGCAAAGGGGGTGGTGTTCTCATTGCTGTTGACTCCTGTATTTCCTCTGAACAGATTCTTTCTCAGCATCTTCCGGCCATAGAGTTTTAATGTGTTAAAATATTACTAAACGGCCGATCACTTTATGTTACTTGCTCTTATATTCCTCCTCAATTTGATATTAACATTTACTCGTCCCATCTGAGTGCCCTGCAACTTGTTTCGTCATTTTTGACAGATATGGATAACCTGATAGTGGTTGGTGATTTTAATCTGCCACATGTTGTATGGTCTGTGAATGACACATCTTCGGCGGTGTTACCAGTCACTTCTGATGATTTTATCGATGGCCTACTGGAGTTAGGCCTATCGCAAGTTAACAGGGTGCATAACTGTAGTGGTAGAATGTTGGACTTAATATTTGTTTCGGACTCCGATTGCAGTAATGCTAGTAGAATACCCCCTCTAGAGCTTCCGGAAGATACTTACCATCCAACCTTAGAACTATCCATCGAAATTCTTAACCCTATTTCAGTATCTAAAAATACTTTATAAACCCGTTGCTTTCGTAAAACTAACTTTACTAAATTAAATTATCTTCTTCAACATACTTATTGGTCGCGCCTTTATTCTTGTAGTGATATAGAAACTGCTATAGCCATATTTTATAGGACCTTGAATTCGCTTTTGGATATTTGTGTTCCCCTCACTTGTTCTTCAAGTGACAATAAACCACCTTGGTTTACGAGAGAACTATCGAAGTTGAAAAACGCAAAGACAAGATCATATAAAAAATTTAAATTAAAAAATCGGGAACTACTTTAGATTTATCTTCGTATTTAGTAGCAAAATCTAGTTTTATTTACGTTAACACATCTTTCTATAATAATTATCTTAATCGTTGTAGACTAAACTTTTCACGTGACCCTAAACAGTTTTATAAATTTGTTAACTCTAAACGTAAGTCTTCTTGCTTGCCATCCTCAGTATACTTAGATGATACAAAAGCAAGTTCGGATCAGGCAGTAGCCGATCTACCACGTATACCGGTATGAAATGAGCGTTTTTTTGTGAAAATAAAACACTAATTCTTAAGGGAAAGTAAAAAACATTTTATTCAAAGTATTGGCCATTGTTTTTTTACACATTTTGACCACCTTTCTGGCCATTTGTGGATACCACGCCAGTAAAATTGATCGTCTTTTAAAGCAAACCATTCAGACACCCAATTTTCGACCTCCTCGTAGGAATCAAAGTGCTGCTCAGCCAATGCGTGTCCCATCGATGTAAACAAATGGTAGTCGAAAGGAGCCAAGTCTGGTGAATACGGCGGGTGGGGTAGCAGCTCCCAGCCAAGTGTTTTGAGTGTATCCTGAACCGGTTTTGCTTTGTGTGCAGGTGCATTGTCATGGAGCAAAATTACCTTGCCGTGTCTTCTGGCCCATTCTGGTCGTTTCTCGATGCATGGTTCAAATTGATCATTTGTTGTCAGTAGCGATCAGTATTAACGGTTTCACCAGGTTTTAGGAGCTCGTGGTACACCACACCTTTCTAGTCCCACCAAACACACAGCATTGTCTTCCTGCCGAATCGATCTGGTTTTGCAGTCGATGTTGATGGTTGTCCCGGATTAATCCATGATTTTTTCTGTTTAGGATTCTTAAAATAAATCCATTTTTCATCGCCAGTAACAATCCGATGCAAAACCGATTTTCTTGTTTGTTGTGCAACATTTAACATTTCTGCAATTTGCTTTTGACTCAAAGTGTCATCTCCATCCAATATCGTTTGCAATTCGTCGACTTCAAACTTTTTTGGTGGTCTTCCACGTTCTTCATTTCTCACATCAAAATCATTATTTCTGAACCGTTGGAACCATCTTTTGCATGTTGCTTCTGATAGAGCATGATCACCATATACCTCGACAAGCATTCGATGCGACTCTGCAGCACTTTTCTTCAAATGAAAACCAAAAATTAATGCTTTCCGCAAATCATCACTTTCTGGTACAAAATTTGACATTTTTAACACGATGAAAAAATATGATGTTGTCTGCTCAATGACTTGATGTATACTAAATATGTTTCACAGATGTCATAGCAAACAAACAAAAAAAAAAAAAATAAGGGCTCGTTCGCAACAAATGTTCCCTATCGAGACATTTGTATCTTGACGCTCACTTCATACCGGTATACCTGGTATTTGCTGAGTATTTTCAATCTGTATACTCATCGAATATGTATAGTAGTAGTAATTCCTATCCTTTTCAAGTTCAAACGTCAAATTGCATACATGTCCCAGTAGTTACTGAGTCTACGCTCCTGAGTGAATTGAACTCTATTAAACCTGGCTACTTGCCTCGTCCTGATGGAGTGCCAGGTTGTATTCTTAGATACTGCGCGGATTCTCTTTGTGCGCCATTAAATAAATTATTTAACTTGTCTGTTGATTCAAACGTGTTCCCTGATATATGGAAGGAATCCTTTCGAATTCCACTCCATAAAAATTCTTCAAAATCAAACTTTAAAAATTATAGGGGCATATCCAAGTTGTCTGCCATACCAAAAGTCTTTGAAAAAATTAAATGTTCTCAACTGCAACACGGATGTAGTTCGATTATATCGCCTTATCAACACGGTTTTGTTAAGCGTATATCTACTACCACTAACCTTCTTGAATTCACTTCGCTTGTTATCAAAGGGTTTCAGGAAAAAATGCAAACTTACGTTGCTTACACCGATTTTAGTAAGGCATTTGATTCTGTAAATCATTCTCTGTTGCTTCATAAATTAAATATTATTGGATTTCCATCAAATTTTTTATTGTGGCTTTCGGAGTACTTGTGTGGCCGAACACACAAATCGTCTGTATCTAAACCAATTTTTGTTACCTCTGGTGTTCCCCAGGGTAGTCATCTTGGTCCTTTGCTATTTAATTTGTTTATTAACGATCTCCCAGCTGTTATTACTAACTCTTTTGTGTATATGTTTGCTGATGATGTGGAGCTATGTTTCACCTATAATGACGCTTCCCTGTGTAATTTACTACAGTCGGATTTGGGTGCTTTGTCAGCCTGGTGCCGTACTAACTTACTAAATTTAAATTGTTCTAAATGTAAAATCATGTCTTTTTGTAGAAGTACCCCTCATACTGCTCACTTCTTGCTTGATGCTTCACCACTTGACCGCGTGTTTGAAATTAAAGATTTAGGCATTATTTTTGATCCTAAATTAAAGTTTGAGGATCATATTTCGTATATGGTCAATAAGGCCATTAATGTCTTTGGCTTCATCAAGCTGTGGTCGAAAGAGTTTAATGATCCCTACACCACTAAAACGCTTTATACATCCCTAGTACGTCCCATCCTGGAGTATGGATCTTGTGTGTGGTCCCCACAATACTCGATTCACCAGGATAGAATTGAATATGTGCAGAAGAAATTTCTTCTATTTGCCCTTAGAAGTTTTAACTGGGTTCCTGGAGTTGACTTACCCCCGTATTCTAGTAGACTCCTTTTAATAAATCTTCCCTCCCTGTTAAACCGTAGAACTATGCATGGAGTATTATTTATTACTAACCTACTTAATGGTGAAATCGGCTCATCAGTTCTATTGAGTCGAATTAAATTTAATGTCCCAATTAGATCTTCACGTAACTTTTTACCCCTTAGCCTTGATCGTTGCTTCAGCAACTATTTAACTCATGAACCATTTCGTGTTATATGTTCTGACTATAACAAACTTTATTCTGTTGTCTCCTTAGAAGCCTCAATTCCAGTACTAAAAAGATCGATCCTGTTTGATTTATCTAATCGTAACCATTAACTACTAATCTAACGCTGGTCTGATTGGGTTTTTCTGGGTTTTTCCCAACCCTTGCAACAAATGTTGGACTACTCAATTTTTTATTGAATTTCCCAGAGCTTTAACGTCAACTTTTATAAGCTGCTCTTAGCTGACAATAAATAAATAAATAAATAAATAAATAGACAATGAGCGTGTCGCACCGCCTTTGAGGGCGTGGTCCCAGCCCGAGGTTTGAATGAAAGACAGGATATTTTTCGAATTAATATCCGCAAGTTGAGTGAGGTCCGATAGGAAGAAGGACCCTAGATAGAGATTTCTGTTTTTGCAGAGTGCCGGACAGTCGCAGAAAAGGTGGGAAACTGTTTCCTCCTCCTCTTCGTCACGACAGCTTCTGCAGAAATCATTTGAAGGGGCTAGAAGTCTCGCTGCGTGAGACCCCACCAGCCAGTGTCCCTTAATGGCCCTGATTACGGCGGCACAGCCTAATCTGCTTAGGTGGATTAGGTCTGAGGAGCGCTTTTTGCAGCGCGTTGGCCAGGTTTGCCTAGCAATCCTACCTGAGGCGGTGGTAAGCTGCCACCCTTTGTTTGCTTCGAGTTCGAAGTGCGAGCGAACTCTGAGCTTGCAGCTGGCCATGGGAATACCCCAGCCCTCCTTGTCTGTGAGGAGAGGCATGGTAGTACCATGCCTTTCCAGCTCGTCTGCTTTGCAGTTGCCCTCGATGCCTTTGTGACCGGGCACCCAAATGAGGTGTATTTCGAACTGCTCTGCCATCTCGTGTAGAGATCTGCGGCAGTTTGTGACGGATATCGAGTTGGATGATATCGTTTGTAGAGATTTGATAGCCGCCTGGCTATCAGAAAAAAATGCAGATTCTATCTGCGGAGCATTCACATTCGGAAATGCATGAAAGTGCTTCCTGTATGGCCGCGATCTCAGCTTGAAATACGCTGCAGTGATCAGGAAGGTTGAAAGATTTGTTGATAGACAGCTCCTCGCAAAAGACGCCTCCCCCTACCCGGTCGTCTAGCTTAGAGCCGTCGGTGTAAATTTTTACTGAGTCGGTCGGCCCTGGCGTGCCTGAGCACCAATCTTCCCTTGGGGGGATTAGTGTGTGGAAAGGAGTTATGGGGAATTCCTGAGGACAACAATAGTCCGTGTAAGAGGGGATAAGCAAGTTACCCACTAGAATACTAGGGTGTCCGAAATTCTGCTCGGACCACTGCTTAGTTTCCCTCATGCGTAGGGCAGAGAGAGTTGCTACTAATTTCCCCATTTGGTCAATTGGTAGGAGATTTAGTATATTGTCAAGAGCCTCAGTTGGGGTCGTTCTGAGGGCCCCTGTTGTGATCAGTCCAGCGGCACGCTGTACTTTGCCAAGCTTGTGGACTGATGTCTTTTTAGAAACCGTTGGCCACCATACTGACACTCCGTACAGTAGGATGGGCCGAACGATGGCTGTGTACAGCCACAGCGTGACGTGGGGTGCCATTCCCCATTTCAGTCCAATGGACTTCTTACATGTGTACAAAGCGACTGAGGCATTCTTATCCCGTTCTTCGGTGTTAAGATTCCAGTCTAGTTTGCTGTCTAGACTGAGCCCTAAGCATTTAGCGGATTTGCTGAAGGCAAGTTCCACCCCAATTAAGGTTGGGGGTTTGAGAGGAGGTATCTTATACTTCCTAGTGAAGAGGACTAAGTCAGTTTTGGCTGGGTTAAGCCCAAGTCCCTTTGAAGTAGCCCATAAGGACAGGGTTCGTAGTGCGGTAGTCATACGCTCACACAAACTTTGGGGGAATTTACCCGAGAAGGCTATAGCGACATCATCCGCGTAGGCTATCACCCGACAGCCCCCTCCCTCTAAGGAGCGCAGCAAGCTGTTAACAGCCACATTCCAGACGAGAGGGGAGAGAACACCTCCTTTTGGGTTGCCTCTCTTGACGGCCCTGGAAATGGTCGAAGACCCCAGTGTGGCCCTGACAATCCTGCATTTAAGCAGTTGATCAATCAGTTCCACAATGCGGTGTCCAACCCCCAGCTCCGACAGAGCCTCGGTGATTGCGCCCGGTACGACATTGTTAAAAGCGCCCTCAATGTCTAGAAAGGCTATAAGGCAGTACTCTTTATGGCGAAGTGCCTTTTCTACTGTGGATATAACCGCGTGGAGCGCTGTTTCAGTGGATTTTCCTTTTTGGTAAGCATGTTGTGCTTGAGAGAAGTGATCGGTCTTGATCGAGTCTCTGATATGAACACTCAGCACCCTTTCTAGTGTCTTTAGTAGAAAGGATGTAAGACTGAGTGGACGAAAATCTTTTGGGACTGTATGTGAGGCTTTGCCGGCCTTCGGAATGAAGACGACCTTGGATTCGAGCCACGGCCATAGTCTTGGTGCAAAATCGTTTTGGAGAATTTAGCGAATGTCGTGCTATTATAGACTCTGCATCTCAACTCAACTTTATAACAACTCGCTTCGCAAATCAATACAGCTAAAAGCTCGTCGCTCGCATACAGCAATATCTGGAATCGGAGAATCGTCGCTCGATGCAGATAGGGCTGTTGACATCGTCGTCAGGTCGCAAAATTCAAGCTATGGAGCTTCATTTGGAGCCGTCGTGACACAAACCATCACAGATTACCAGCCCCAGTATGATTTTAACATAAGAACTTTGCACATACCCACTAACATTCTTCTTGCTGACCCTAAATTTCACAAATCTCAACGCATAGACTTGCTTATCGGAGCAGGGTTATTTTTCGATTTAATTTGCTCTGGGCAAATACTTTAAGCGGACAGCAAGTTCATACTGCAAGAAACGAAACTCGGCTGGACAGTATCTGGAGGTATCTCGCATACCAACACCAAACACTCAGCACTGGTTTCTCTCGCCAAATCGCCAACTCATCAAGTTCAAGATGATTCGCTCGAAGACATAGTGAAACGATTGTGGGAAATCGAAACTTCTTATTCTTCGCCAATCTCGGCCTCAGAAGAAGACTCGCTTTGTGAGGATTTTTACAAGAAAAATCATATCCGTCTACCAAATGGGCAGTATTTGGTAAAACTTCCATTTAAATCTGATATTCGCAATCTTGGGAATTCGTACCAACGCGCTCTACGCAGATTTAAAGGCTTAGAGGCGAAACTTGTCAAGGACATCAACCTCAAAACTCAGTGTGCGGCATTTATTCACGAATATCTCAGTTTAGGTCACATGTCTCTCGCTTCGGAGGACTACACAGCACCAAGATATTACTTGCCACACTACTGTGTCCAAAAGCTTGACAGCACAACTACAAAACTTCGTGTAGTATTTGACGGATCTGCAAAGTCAACTTCTGGATACTCGTTATGTGATCTCTTACCTGCAGGTCCCAGGATTCAAGACAAGATATTTACAACACTGCTCAGATTTCTTTTTTTCAGAATAGCTCTGTGTGGAGATGTTTGTAAAATGTATAGATGCGTCAGAGTTTCTCATCCGAATGAATATTTGCAAATAATCTTATGGCGTGACAGTCCAGCTGATGAGATAAAGGCGTACAAGTTGGACACACTAACGTATGGAACCAAATCTGCAGCGTTCTTGGCAATAAGAACCATGCATCAGCTATTGCTCGAAGAGGAAGAAAATTTCCCTATTGGCTTGAGGATCGTAAGAAACCGTTTCTACGTGGACGACCTTATTTCTGGTGGAGACAGCATTGAAGGAGTCGTGGAAATTAAACGCCAGGTCCAAATGCTGCTTAGCCGTGGACACTTCCCAATACCAAAGACCGTACAATATCAAGATGTTGCAATTGTTAAGAAAAGGGTTTACAGTTATTTCGTCTCAAGGTTCCGCTCTCAGAAACCATCTATGCAATGAGCGTGAGGGAGCGCGATAGCGTTTTTGTTTCAGTTGCCTTTTTCACACAGCGGCCCGTCAAGTGAACGACAAGCAGCAGGCCAGCGGCAGGCCAGCGACAACCAAGAACGGTAAAAATTTGTCACTGTATGTTTGCGTGTATTTCCCCTTTTGCTGGGCCTGCTGTCTAGAATTTTGCTATTTTTCATATTTTGGTTTTTTCTGTTTCGGCAAATGACATCGACAAGTGTGAATACACTTTCGAAATTTGTGTGCATCGCTGCATAAATTGCGATGGCATAATTTGTGTCTAGTGTCATAGAATTAAAAAAATGAAAGGGTATGAGTGACCAGCAATTGCTAAACTGAAATTTGACTGTTTGTCTTCATCTATGCATATACAGCACCCTTAAATGTGAGTGTGGCAATTGTATATAGTTTATTGACCCGTCTTAGCTACATAAATCTATATATATAAAAGAGTTTGTCCTGATGATAATGGAAGAGCCACAGCCTAAACGAAAAGAGCTAGAAAGCTGAAATTTTCACACAATTTTCCATGCAGGTAGGAGGTGAGCACTAAGAAGGGAATTTTTATTTGGACAACTCCTTCATGTACCTCCCATACGATTTGGAGCACTTTTAACCCATAAAAAAAAAACAAATTACAATTACAACAAGTACCCATTCCACTACTGTCGCCTGATTGTCGCACAAGCTGAGGGTTTGATCGCGAGCGAGAATACAAAAACAAAACAAATGCGCAGTGACGCCTTCACGTCGCACGAGCAAAGTCAAAAAAAAAAAGGTTCGACACTTGCAAAAACGAAACGGATTTCTGCTTTTTAATGAATATGTGCATACACACTGAGTTGAACAATGCGCCTGAAAATAATTTTCATAATTTTATGCACATGTATCACTTCGCACAGTGCACATTCTTTTTTTTCAAATTTGTGTGCCTTTGACAATTGATTTACGACCCAAGTAGCGTTTGTTGTTGTTGTAAGTGTTGTTGTTGGGCCCGCACGGCTATTTTTTGTTGGTGTCATTGATTTTAAAAAAACAACAACATAACAAAACTTGGTGCGTCTAGAAAAATGTCCCACACCAGAATATGTTATGGGGGTGGATTCGCCTACTTTCTGCTTATATAACTTAGACAAAACGTAACACACTAAAATTATTGATATACAATTTTGAATAAGCAAAGGGCGTTCACATAAGCGCGTGTGTTGCTCTTATGATAATCAGATAATTTGAAATCTCGCTCCGATCATGCGCCTTTGTTGTTGCTCATTTACGTTCACTCTCTATTTTATGTGCGCGCTTTGCATGTCAATCATAAAGTTTAATAACCCTAGCTACTCCGCACACACACTAAATTAAATCTATAGGCAATATACAATTCATTTAATTGCAGCCTCTTAGATATGTTTTGCATTGATTCAGTGCGTGTGAAGAAGGTAGCGATACTACGCTCTTTGTTTGACTTGCAGAGCGCGCGCATAGATAAGAGAATTAGCCGAAATAGCCAACAACGAGGGCGCGATTTAAAAATAATTTGTCATCTAGCGCCGAACATGAAGAGCGATGCGCAAGCGAATCTGAAAACAAGTAAGAAGGTTTTAGTCGAGAAATCCCGACTAAAAGATACCCTGAACCCGTGTATTAAATGACTTGCAGAAGTGAGTTTTTCTTGACTTTAACTTTAATTTAAAATATCTCCAGTGTTTCTTAACCGATTTGGATCAAATTTTCATGGAAGTTATAAAGTTATCCATAGTTTCAACTTCTATTTTTTAATTTTCTTAATTCGAGATTTTTTCGTTATCGATTCCATATGTATATCGAAAGCAAGAATAGTTATCGATAGTTTGAAATAAAGTTGATCTGCCTATGGCTTAGGAGAAGTTATGTTCTAAATTTGAAGTCTCTGCTTATTTTACAAGACGCTTGTTAATTTTGCTGTTCGCCTGATCAGCAAATGTTCGATGAGCACCAAAACTGCCTTGGAAGTATTGTTCTTGTGGTTTTTCTTGGGTTTTTTGAAGGCAAATAATACAAATTTAATATAAAATTTGGCTGTTGAGCGTTTGCCGAAATTCATATTAGTTGAGGGAAGGTCAATGAATTGCCTGGCAAATGGTACGCATACATTAAAATATGGACATGCATAGAGACAGGGACACACACATGCTTATGGTAGCTAGCCTTTCGGCTAGCAAAAATCCAAAATCAATGCCTGGCTACCACCAAAACTGCCTACATATATATTATATATGTATGTTTTTATTAATTCGCTCATTTGCTGTGCAGGTGCTAGGTCGACGCAGTAAGATAAGCAATAAAATAAGCGCACATAAGGAATACAAGGAAAAAAAATGGGGGTACAGCAATTGAAGAAGCCACTGCGCGCTAGAAAATCGCAGGCTAGCGGCGCATACACAGAGTATGGCTGGCTGCTTGTGCTCTCAACAAAAATGTTGTAGCAAAGTTAGGAAGCGAAATGGCTGGCGAATGACACACGAAGCACGAGAAAAGCCCGAAGTGCGCTCTCAGAGCGAGTGGTAGCTACGGTTAGTTACGTTACGAGCTCCAATTGAATAATGGAATTTTGCTGTTTGGCAGCTCTATTTAGTGAATTCTTGTTGGTTTTTCCTAATCCTTGCAACAAATGTTGGACTACTCAATTTATTATTGAATTTCCCAGAGCTTTAACGTCAACTTTTATAAGCTGCTCTTAGTGCGATCGAACTCTGAGCTTGCAGCTGGCCATGGGAATACCCCAGCCCTCCTTGTCTGTGAGGAGAGGCATGGTAGTACCATGCCTTTCCAGCTCGTCTGCTTTGCAGTTGCCCTCGATGCCTTTGTGACCGGGCACCCAAATGAGGTGTATTTCGAACTGCTCTGCCATCTCGTGTAGAGATCTGCGGCAGTTTGTGACGGATATCGAGTTGGATGATATCGTTTGTAGAGATTTGATAGCCGCCTGGCTATCAGAAAAAAATGCAGATTCTATCTGCGGAGCATTCACATTCGGAAATGCATGAAAGTGCTTCCCGTATGGCCGCGATCTTAGCTTGAAATACGCTGCAGTGATCAGGAAGGTTGAAAGATTTGTTGATAGACAGCTCCTCGCAAAAGACGCCTCCCCCTACCCGGTCGTCTAGCTTAGAGCCGTCGGTGTAAATTTTTACTGAGTCGGTCGGCCCTGGCGTGCCTGAGCACCAATCTTCCCTTGGAGGGATTAGTGTGTGGAAAGGAGTTATGGGAAATTCCTGAGGACAACAATAGTCCGTGTAAGAGGGGATAAGCAAGTTACCCACTGGAATACTAGAGTGTCCGAAATTCTGCTCGGACCACTGCTTAGTTTCCCTCATGCGTAGGGCAGAGAGAGTTGCTACTAATTTCCCCATTTGGTCAATTGGTAGGAGATTTAGTATATTGTCAAGAGCCTCAGTTGGGGTCGTTCTGAGGGCCCCTGTTGTGATCATTCCAGCGGCACGCTGTACTTTGCCAAGCTTGTGGACTGATGTCTTTTTAGAAGGCGTTGGCCACCATACTGACACTCCGTACAGTCACAGCGTGACGTGGGGTGCCATTCCCCATTTCAGTCCAATGGACTTCTTACATGTGTACAAAGCGACTGAGGCATTCTTATCCCGTTCTTCGGTGTTAAGATTCCAGTCTAGTTTGCTGTCTAGACTGAGCCCTAAGCATTTAGCGGATTTGCTGAAGGCAAGTTCCACCCCAATTAAGGTTGGGGGTTTGAGAGGAGGTATCTTATACTTCCTAGTGAAGAGGACTAAGTCAGTTTTGGCTGGGTTAAGCCCAAGTCCCTTTGAAGTAGCCCATAAGGACAGGGTTCGTAGTGCGGTAGTCATACGCTCACACAAACTTTGGGGGAATTTACCCGAGAAGGCTATAGCGACATCATCCGCGTAGGCTATCACCCGACAGCCCCCTCCCTCTAAGGAGCGCAGCAAGCTGTTAACAGCCACATTCCAGACGAGAGGGGAGAGAACACCTCCTTTTGGGTTGCCTCTCTTGACGGCCCTGGAAATGGTCGAAGACCCCAGTGTGGCCCTGACAATCCTGCATTTAAGCAGTTGATCAATCAGTTCCACAATGCGGTGTCCAACCCCCAGCTCCGACAGAGCCTCGGTGATTGCGCCCGGTACGACATTGTTAAAAGCGCCCTCAATGTCTAGAAAGGCTATAAGGCAGTACTCTTTATGGCGAAGTGCCTTTTCTACTGTGGATATAACCGCGTGGAGCGCTGTTTCAGTGGATTTTCCTTTTTGGTAAGCATGTTGTGCTTGAGAGAAGTGATCGGTCTTGATCGAGTCTCTGATATGAACACTCAGCACCCTTTCTAGTGTCTTTAGTAGAAAGGATGTAAGACTGAGTGGACGACAATCTTTTGGGACTGTATGTGAGGCTTTGCCGGCCTTCGGAATGAAGACGACCTTGGATTCGAGCCACGGCCATAGTCTTGGTGCAAAATCGTTTTGGAGAATTTAGCGAATGTCGTGCTATTATAGACTCTGCATCTCAACTCAACTTTATAACAACTCGCTTCGCAAAGCAATGCAGCTAAAAGCTCGTCGCTCGCATACAGCAATATCTGGAATCGGAGAATCGTCGCTCGATGCAGATAGACATCGTCGTCAGGTCGCAAAATGCAAGCTATGGAGCTTCATTTGGAGCCGTCGTGACACAAACCATCACAGATTACCAGCCCCATTATGATTTTAACATAAGAACTTTGCACATACCCACTAACATTCTTCTTGCTGACCCTAAATTTCACAAATCTCAACGCATAGACTTGCTTATCGGAGCAGGGTTATTTTTCGATTTAATTTGCTCTGGGCAAATACTTTAAGCGGACAGCAAGTTGATACTGCAAGAAACGAAACTCGGCTGGACAGTATCTGGAGGTATCTCGCAAACCAACACCAAACACTCAGCACTGGTTTCTCTCGCCAAATCGCCAACTCATCAAGTTCAAGATGATTCGCTCGAAGACATAGTGAAACGATTGTGGGAAATCGAAACTTCTTATTCTTCGCCAATCTCGGCCTCAGAAGAAGACTCGCTTTGTGAGGATTTTTACAAGAAAAATCATATCCGTCTACCAAATGGGCAGTATTTGGTAAAACTTCCATTTAAATCTGATATTCGCAATCTTGGGAATTCGTACCAACGCGCTCTACGCAGATTTAAAGGCTTAGAGGCGAAACTTGTCAAGGACATCAACCTCAAAACTCAGTGTGCGGCATTTATTCACGAATATCTCAGTTTAGGTCACATGTCTCGCGCTTCGGAGGACTACACAGCACCAAGATATTACTTGCCACACTACTGTGTCCAAAAGCTTGACAGCACAACTACAAAACTTCGTGTAGTATTTGACGGATCTGCAAAGTCAACTTCTGGATACTCGTTATGTGATCTCTTACCTGCAGGTCCCAGGATTCAAGACAAGATATTTACAACACTGCTCAGATTTCTTTTTTTTAGAATAGCTCTATGTGGAGATGTTTGTAAAATCTATAGATTGTCAACTCTCGGGTAAACCACACAGGTTTATTAGACCTGTTTAGCTTACCAACCGGGACACATAAATCAAATAAAGAATATAAGGTATTGTAAAAATACTGATTGCCACGTCCAAATCGTCAGACTCGTAGAGGGGAGACCAGTCAGTATGGGATAAAAGCAGGGCGAGACCCTCAAAATCAGTTTTCCGAAATTGACGAACTCGACTCAAAGGCATTTTGACATTACAACACGTCCGGGAAGGTAAATTAATCAACAGCTCCATCGCAAGATGGTATAAGTCTTCGGGATAAGATATAGGCTGGGAACGGGAAATGGATGAAGATGATGAATCCAAAACAAAAATCAGATCAAGCATTTTATTAAGAGAATTTGGGATAGCATTAATTTGACTCAATGACATCCCAAGTAATCGATTAAAAATTCATTCGGGGTCGTGGGCGTCAGGGCACCAGAGTCAGGACAAGAAATCCAAGTAGCTTCAGCAATGTTGAAATCACCAAGAACTACAAGAAAATCGCGATCAGAAAGCAAGGCAGAGACAGAATGAATAGCAGATAGATTTGTCTCATAGATAGAAAGATCAGAGGAAGGAGGTATATAGGAACAAGTGATAAAAGTGTTAATGCCGTAAGTATTTAGCTTTACAGCAATAAACTCTGTATCAAAAGAACTATTTAATACGACTGTTTCAGAAGGAAAGTCAACATTCACAGCAATAAGCACTCCACCACCACGCCGAAGAGTACGGTCCTTTCTATAAATAGAATATGTACTACATAGAATTTCGGAATTGAGAATGTCTTGCCTTAACCACGTTTCAGTAAAGGCAATGACATGGAAAGGGAAAGAAAGACTATTAAGGTATGAGCTAGAGAGTTTACTACAAAGACCTCTTATACCCCGATTCCATTAGGCTGCATCTTTCATTAACAGCGAGTGAAAGATGTAGGTGATTCCACTATAAATCCAATTGCATAGTTGCATCTTGATTTAACAGGGTCTGTAAAAAGACAGCAGACAGCTGTTTGTGTATTATACGTTTATATTTAATTGGAAGCAAATATGAGTTCGAACACAAATAAAATTAGTGAAGCTAAATAAGTAAAAATTATTGCTTTAATTTTTGCGCAAAATGCAAACATGGTTTAACGAATATCCCAGTTTGTTTGGACAGGCACTTGATGACAAGCTGTTTTACTCACTGTTAAAACCAAGTATCGATTACAAATTTCATACTATCGACTCTGTCAAAGCTCTGTTCAGTGCTCTGTAATGTTAACTTCTAACATTCCCAGTTGGTCGGTTTCGAACCAACTGGGAATGCAGCCGACCAACGGGGAAAATTTGAATAAGATTCCCATTGTACAAATGGGATTCTAATACAAAAAGATGCGGCATCTTCGAATACCAATTACATACTTGCATCTTGCTCTAGTGGAATCGGGGTATTACATTCTGATAGCCAAGTAAGAAGGAGGATGTTAGTTTTTTGAACTATCAGTAATTGGGAGAGTTCGCTTAGAACCAACCACCGGAAGGGTAGATACAATCGATTAAATTCGATATCTCCGGTGTTTCTTAACCGATTTGGATGAAATTTTTAGAAAAAATCTATCATTACCCATTACTTCAACCTTAATTTTACATATTCCAAATTCGATATTTTTTGTAATCGATTTTATGTGTTTATCGGAAACCATAACAGTTATCGATAATTTGAAGAAAACTTGTTCTGCTCATGGTATAAAAGCTTTGTTATTAATTGCACATACCTCAGTTTGGAATATGCTGGTGTGCATTCTTAGGGGCTCGTGGTACATTAGCCGAGGGTCTACCACACCAAGACCGGAGCATTGTTGCGTTAGGGATCCATCGGTGTACCATTTTATGGTGTCTGGCTTCATGTTGTGGACCTCTTTCAGAGATGTCCACTCCTTTTTATTACAGAGGTGAACTTGAAACGTTTGACCGAACATGTGTTCGGCTTTAAAATCGTCCCTTGGCTGTGCCAGTAGAGGAAAATCACCCGATATCTCTCAACTCCTTCAACGGACATTCTTAAGAGGGTTGCCTTCTGTTGCAACCTAATTGTGTGATGAAGTGGCGCTATCTCCAATAGAACCTCAAGCGCTGATGTGGGACAGGTCCTCATTGCTCCCGTGATTCCTACACATGCCATTCTTTGTAGCTTCTGAAGCTGCCCATGACTTCCCGGCTATGCTACGACACAAATACAGCGCTCTGCAGCACTTTGCAATCGTATTATGAACATGGGTGCCAAATTTCAATTTGCTGTCAAAATTGACCCCAAGGTACCTAACTTCCTTGCTTGTTTCTATTGGACTCCCTGCGAGCCTAATCTCCCTCATCCTTTGTAGCTTGTATCTTCTGGTGAATGGAACGATGATTGTTTTAGTAGGGTTTAGGTTGAGACCAACCTCCCTACACCAATCATGCGTAATCCTAAGTCCCAGTTGAACATTATCACAAAGAGTTTCTTCATACTTGCCCCGAGCTATTATCACAATGTCGTCTGCATAGCCTTGACATTGAATACCCCTGTTCGCAAGTCTACTTAATAGTTCGTCTACTAGTATACTCCATAAGAGGGGTGATAAAACCCCCCCTTGAGGACAGCCCCTTGTGGTTGTTACTGTTACGGTACTATCTTGTATAGATGCCGTAGCCTGTCTGGACCCTAGTAAGGATGAAATCCATCTACTAGTTGTACTATCCAGCCCTCTTCTATTCAAGGTAGCTTTGACAGCATAATGTGATGTGTTGTCGAAAGCACCTTCAATGTCTTAAAATGCACAAACTGCTACTTCTTTGCTTACTACTGCTGCCCGCAGAGTACGGTGCAGCTCATACAGGGCAGTATCCGTAGATCTGCCTGTTCTGTATGCATGCTGCGCTGCCTGCAGTGGACTCTGTGTAAGCAGAGTACTCCTAATGTTATAATCCACCATATTTTCCAACGTTTTCAACAAAAACGATGTTAATCTGATGGGTCTGAAGGACTTTGGGTTGGTGGTATCTGTCTTCCCTATCTTGGGGATGAAGACCACCCTAGCTCTACTCTAAGTGCTTGGTATATGATCAAGTGCTAGGCTACTGACCAGGATTTTCCATAGAGTGGGTAGGAGTATTCCCTGTCCCTGCTGAAGGAATACCGGTGATATGCAATCCAGACCAGGAGATTTGTAAGGCTGGAATGTTCCAATTGCCCATTTTATTTTCTCCACTGGGACCACCGACTTGGCACATGCCCAGTCAATGGCCTTTGGTCTGTGTTGACCCTCTGTTTCAAGCGATTTGCACTGTTGCCAGGGGATACTTCCTTGGAAGTGCGTCTCAAACAGAAGCTCTAATCTTTGCATATCGGTGCTCGCATATGTATTATCTTTACGCTTCAAGGCTTAATTAGCCTCCGGCGCCCGCTTTGATAAAGCTCTATGGAGCCGGGCACCAACTTGCTTGTTATGCTTTCGCAGAAGTCCCTATAGTTCCTACGCTTGGCCTTCCTCATCTGAAGAGGTGACGAGTGGTGGTCCGCAGTCTCTCAAGACCGTCACTCCACCATGGGGCATCTTTTTCTTTACGCGTTTTCCCTAGTGGGCAGCTTTCTTCATATGCATTCTTAATGCTACTATTTAGATTTCTAACAACTCTTTTTAGGTCACCCGTGCATCTGGGCATTCCAGAGTTTTCAGTGGCTAGGTTAAGTTCTAGGGTAGAACTAAATTTTTCCCAGTTCGTTTTACTGGGGTTACGAGTTGGTATACTACTATCCGCATTAACCTTAAGTTTGAATAGGATAATCCTGTGATTGGACATGGATTCTTCTGAAGAGACATACCATTCCTTGAAATGTGGCCTAAGAGACCGACTAATCAGAGTAATGTCTAATACCTCTTCTCTAACTCTAGTTACAAATGTCGGTGTCGATCCGACATTACCAATTTCTAAGTTATACTTGAATATAAAGTTGGTAAGACACTCACCCCTTTTGTTGATGTCCGTGCTGTCCCATATGGAGTGGTGCGCATTGGTATCGCAGCCGCTTATAACCGGCAGCTTCTCTCTTCTGCAGTGGTCCATCAGCTTTTCTATTTCCGGTGGCGGGCAGTCCACATCACCAGCAAAATAAGCAGATGTCACTTCAATAGGGGGGCGTTTCCAATTGCCCTTACGGCAATAGGTATGCAGTCCCTAGTGAGGGATTCTGAAAGAATAGTAAAATTAATACATTTCCTTACCATAATGCATTCTCTAGATGTAGGATTTCTTTGATCCCAGATTGCCTTCGAGTCAGCAGTGTACAGGCCTTTTATGCCATTGTTTACCCATGGCTCCTGTACCAAGATGTTGGGTGATAAACATCCTGGCCAAGACAGCAGAGGCTGCCTTAGCCCGATGGAGGTTTATCTGGGTTAGCCCAGTGACGGTGAAGTTTTGACGTCACCGTCATTCATCCGCTGCTCCAGCTCCTGGTGATTCAGGTTGGGAGCTACCCACATCACCGCTGCCCGTTATGGTGACGTCAGCTTCTCCCGTTTGAAGCTCCTCAGCGAGCTCTTGCGAGGACATCGGCACCTCATCATCCATCCAGCTCCATCCAGCTCTGCTGGACCGAGCGTCATCTCCGCCAATTCCTCATCCTCGGCCAGATCCTCCGATAAATCGGAGACACCTGCCCGATAAGCACTCGGGCTGTCGTTTGGGCGGGGGCAGTCCTCGCGCCAGCACTCTTCTTCTTCATGCCGCTAACGGGGATGGTGCCGTAGCGGAATGAAACTTGGTGGCCTCTCGCCTTTTTCGCGTCCTTGGATGCCTCATCGATGCCTATCACCAATAGCGCACCTCCGCCTTCCGTCCTCCTTGATAGCACCTTCCACGAGTCGGTCTCGATCTTGTTCGGGTTCCTCGGCAAAACCAACAAGGATTCGGTTGACCGATCCGCGCTTCTTGGGCAGAAGACAGTTATATTGTGGGGTGATGGAATATCATCACCCACCTTGCGGTGCAGTGAAGCCCCTTTCCACGACTGCAGTCTTGACGCCACGGTCCTCAGCCACTCCGCTGAGTGATCGTCGAAACATTCAATGACCAGGTAGCCAACCCGGAAATGAATGCCCGCGAACGCGACCGCGGTGTCCCATCCTGTGAGGATAACTTCGTCCAGGATGGCCTCCTCTAATGCAGACAAGTCCCCATGGCTGAGCATTACCTGCGAGTATTACACAGGTAACAGGGCACCTTGATTATTTTTTTGTAATCGCTGTTGTTTCTACGTCGGCTGCCGACGTGCTGGGACGCTCCTCTGGGCACGCCCTCTTGGGGGTGGCGTCAGATTGCTGCTCAGGCGTTTGGGGGCTGGTCCCCGTACCTGGCTCGCCGAGTCCTTTCCAGCCTGTGCCATGCGCAGTGCCTCAGCAGGGGGTAGTCCCTGCTGAAGGCACCTGAAGTACCATTTGGTTTTCGAGCCGTTCAGCGTTTTTCGGTTTGGGTCATCCAAACCGCCCGGCTCTTCCAATTTTGGCAACTGAGCTTTTAGCTGCTGGTGCTGCTCGCCATGTCGCCTAACTGCGCTAAGTCTCGGTCGCATCGGCTGGGGTGGTCCAGCCTTGCTTCCTCCTCCTGCAGCTTGGGCGGTACGGTCACGTGGGGCTGCCCTCGTCGTCGGTTGTGCGCGCGTTGTGTTTATTGCCGCCTGCGGCCTTCTTCTTGGCTGCGCCTGGTTAGGGCGCCGTGGGGGTGGTCCCACGTCGGAGGGCCGCTCCCGTCAAGGAGGCGGTCCTCAAAGTGTCTCGCGACACTGGCAGCAGGGGTATCCTGCTGCACACCTAAATACTTTTTATTATTGTTAAATTCTCTCATTTTGTCCCACGAGTTGCAGAGAAATATAAGGTCCAACCGGCCAGAGATCTGCAGTACCCGGGTAAGTCTAATTGGAACAGGCGGTCGCCAACTGCCTGAGCTCACCGTTAGCGACTGGGCTAGTTCTTAGTCCGGGCCCCCGGCCAGGTTGACTTTCGGCACGGTTCGAATGACACCTTAGTCCAGCCCGGAGTCAGATATTGGGGAAGGGGTGAAGATGGGTAAGTGTAAGGGGGCTGGGAGTGTGTGAGGCTATGCTTTAAAAGACGGCGACATAAGCGTCTTGTCGGTACGGTGAACGGTACTGTACCCGCTGTTTGTCCGGGACAGCTTATCTGCAAAGATTCTCGATTATTCGCAGCTAACCTCATAAAGAGGCCGTTTGCTCTCCGCAACCCGCGACCCGCCTGGTGTCCTCAGCTTAGCCCCCTCCGAACTATCCGACAAGTTATTTAGACCAGGACATGTCGTATTAATTATACAGTGTACCAATAATGTCTTCGTACAGCAACTATATTTTTCTTTACTATCGAAAAAAACATATTTATAAATGTCATATAAAAAAAATTTTGATGCAGTTTTTTTAATTTATTATTTAACTTTATAAATCATAAAAAACAAATCCGATATGTTTGCTAACAAAAAAGTTATTAATAAAAAACAAAGAAAAGGCACGTTTTTGGCTCCAATAAAGTCTTCGTACACCGTACTTATTATCTAAGAATATTCTAAAAAAATAAACAAATTATCGCAATCTTAATATTTAGTTGGGTATCCTTTATTTTTTATGACTGCCCTTAGACGGTTTGGCATGGATAACACCAGTTTTTCCGTGTAGGATTGGTCAATTTTTGCCCACTCCTCTTTCAAAACCTCAATAAGTCTTGATTTTGAGCTTATGTAGTGGTTCCTGATCCTTTTTTCCAGCATATGCCAGCAATGTTCAATTGGATTGAGATCAGGACTCTGCGCTGGAGTTTTGAGCAAATGTGGCGTGTTGTATGCCAGATACATCCTCGTGTTATGGGCCGTGTGCTTCGGGTCATTGTCTTGTTGAAAGTAATACGAGCTGGATACTCCCAACTTTTCCACGCTAGGCCCCAAATTTTTTTTTAGAACTTCAATATAAACCTTATGGTCCATAACTCCTTCAATAATTTCTAAGCTGCCGACGCCACTTGCAGCTATACAGCCCCAAACCATTACTCCCCCGCCGCCATGCTTAATTGTCTTTATTGTGTTTTTTGGGTTGAGGGCTTCTCCAGTTCTTCTCCATACCCGAATTCGTCCATCTGACCCAAAAATGTTAAATTTTGACTCGTCAGAGAATATGACATTACGCCAAAAGTCAGGAGACGCATTTTCATATTGTTTTGCGAACTCTAAACGTTTTTTTCTGTTGACGGCATTGACGAATGGTTTTCTTCTTGGCGTGCGCGACTTATACCCGGCATCTACTATAGCCTTTCGAACAGTCTCGGGGTGCACTTGCTTTTGACTTGATCGAACAAGCTCTGCACAAATATTTTGCGCGCTAATAAATGGATCCGAGGCCACCATTCGCTTAATAGCCAACTCATCCCTGCTCGTCAAACTTTTTGGCCGTCCAGATTTTGGCATATTCTCCACCCGTCCCTCGTATTTGAACCTCCCAATGACGGATTGGATAGTGGAACGGCTGCGGCATAAAATCTTAGCAATTTCTGAGTATGATTTTTGCTGCTTGACGTGCATGTTTAAAATATGCTTGCGCTCCTCAATACTCAAATATTTTCCTGGCATTTTGAAGCAAGATCTGCCTACTTGTAGCCTAATACACAACAAAATTTCTATAATTTGCCACCAACGGTTGTCTAGACATGCCTCTGCTTACATTCAAAAACAACCGTTATCATTTTAGCATATGGTCTGCTGCTAGAGTCTGAGGCCAGTACGGTGTACGAAGACTTTATTGGAGCCAAAAACGTGCCTTTTCTTTGTTTTTTATTAATAAATTTTTGCTAGCAAACATATCGGATTTGTTTTTTATGATTTATAAAGTTATATAATAAATAAAAAAAACTGCATCAAAATTTTTTTTATATGACATTTATAAATATGTTTTTTTCGATAGTAAAGAAAAATATAGTTGCTGTACGAAGACATTATTGGTTATTGTACACTGTATATCTTATTATTACTAGATTATTTTATTTTTCATAAATTTCATATATTTATTTTTATTTAAATGAAGTCTTAAAATACATGTAGTATTAAAATAAACCATTTTCACAAAACAATTAACAGCTTTGCAAACACTAATCGCAAAAGCAAACAAATTTTACGCTTACAAAGATGGCGGGCGCTGACTAAACATGTTTAAACAGCGCTTACTAAGCAGACCGTTCAGCGAACGATTACTAAACATTTATTGTAAGCGCTTAGTTCCCTATACGCAGCCATTGTTCTTTTAGTTGAAGGCGAACTATTGACAGGCAGGCACCACGCAGCGCATTCGCAAGAAAACTAATTTCTTACAGTGCGCTCCAAAATGTTTATGCCCGAATGGGAGAATTGATTTTTCTTTATAGAAAATGAAGATGGCAAAGCGCAAAACTTGATTTGCAATTTTATTGTTTGTCGCAATGTTAAATATTTTTCAAGATGACATTATTATTAATAAATAATAAGCACAATGAGTAACCGTTAACTTGCAGCGTACACTGTACTGATCACACTTCGTTTTTTCGCTGCAGCGCATCAAAATTGTGCTTCTATGCGTGTGAAAACTGTGACAGCCTGTGTGTGTGCCTATCACTGGTTTATATAAATGCAAGTTCGGCCTCATTTTTGTCTTTCCGCCGTGTAGTGCCCCAAGAAGCAGATCTTGGGCCATAACTGTACTCGTGACTTACCTGATGTCATTTCTGAATGTCTAGTATTTAATTAAAATAGAGCACGACCAAAAAGGGTATATCGGCGCAGTTGGTGCAGTTGTTAGGCAACTGCCTCAGTTAGTTGTCTGTCCAGCAGTTTTGGCAACGCAAGCAACTACAAACATATTAGGGGGAGCAAAAAGTTCCCTTGTTCCGGAAGCGAAACGTGAGGCAACGGTGAAATGGAAGAATGCCAAGAACTAAAAAATTAATTAGACCAATACAGTTTAATGTTTCAAGTTTATCAAGATACAATATAAAAGGCAATGTATATGTAGGGAGCAGAACATTCAATTATACTCTGCTATTATTCAAATAGTATTAAATGTAAATGCCTTCCGCTAATGTTTGCTTGCTTTATCATATTCGTAATGTTATCATAATTCATGCTCTTAAAGCTCGTATGTTGGCACATTTAAAAGCTCATGCGCTCTCTTAACCAAATCAAAATGTAAGAATAATCTATTGTATGCTTTACACCTTTTGTACGTCTTTTGTAAAATCGGTTTAGATCACTCTCGTTCGATTATCACATGCATTATCACGCATAATTAATAGCCGGTGCAACTAATTAATAAAGTTAAGTTAAAACGAACAAACAATAAACAATGGATACAGTTCTTCCTCTAAACATCGTTGAAACCGCTGTGATTCCTTTTACTTTCTTATTAAAATCAAAGTTGCATTTTTTTGTATTTACACTCCGTTTCAATTGACACACCAATTTTTTGTTTTTATTTGCTCAACTATCAAAATTTATTGACTCAACTGTACTTTTTGTTGTACTATTTTGTTCGTCTTCGTATCCACGAGCTCTGCGTCAGAATTGACGCTCTGAAAGTTTACCGTTACATTTTTCTGCCCATTTCATTCTCATTCTCTTCAATTTCTTTTAAATTTTTTGTTCCACATGAATAGCACATTTGCGTTGAAGTTTTATTTACGTCGTCCAGATCATCGGGAAGTTAAGGGAAAATAATATTTTGAATATATAAAATATATTTTAATAATAGTCCGTAATAATGGGTCGTGGTAAAGCCTTAACAAACGACGAACAAATAAAAATAAACAGTTATCGAAATGTGACCTCTCAGTGGCTGAAAGAGCAAAAAAAAAATAAATTGGTAGAAGTAGAAAAGTGATGTATAATTTTATTCAGAGCATCCCTAATTATGGGAAAAATATGAAAGGTCGCGTAGATAGTTTACTTTCCAATGCAGATAAGCGATCTATATTGCGCGAGGCTTCCAATTCGCATGACTCTATTGAAAAAATAAGAGCAAAAGCTGGGGTAAGTGCAAGTAAACCTACTGTGTGGCGAGTGATTTCGAAGGCCAAACATCTAATGACTCTATTGAAAAAATAAGAGCAAAAGCTGGGGTTAGTGCAAGTAAAACTACTGTGTGGCGAGTGATTTCGAAGGCCAAACATCTAAAGCACATCAAATTTAAGAAAAAACCACCACTTACCCCTCTTCGTTAATAAGCTCGGCTTAGTTTCTGTAGAAACTATTTGACATGGGACAGAGAGTGGCAGCGCGTTGTGTTCTCGGATGAGAAAAAACTTAATTTCGAGGGTCCTGACGGTTATAATTATTACTATTATGAGTCTATTTTTACCCATTAATATTACTTGCTTAAACCGTTTGAGGTTATAGCTACCCAAGAGAATCTTTGCTTGTGTGAGTCCTGGTGTCGTTGCCCAGCTTGTACTTCGCAGAAGTCTCTCTTCATTCTTAAGCTCTTGCCGTATTGTGCTCCTTCCTATACCACAGTACATCTGGGTTCCTATTAGGGGTGTCGCTACCCCCAGTCTTGCTTGCTTGTCTGCCTCTTCGTTCCCCGCTATGTCGACATGTCCCGGGACCCATCTTAGGGCATGCCTATTTTGTGATCCCAGAGTGTCTAGCTTGGTTCGTACCTCACGAACTACCTTTGACCTGATTTCGGTCTTACTAAGTGCCATTATTGCTGCTTGACTATTGGATAGGATGGCTATATCCTTATTCCGATAGTAACACTTTAGATTAAAGTCCACTCACCTCCCGATTGCACATACCTCAGCTTGGAATATGCTGGTGTGCATACGTAGGGGCTCGTGGTACATTAGCCGAGGGCCTACCACACCAAGACCGCAGCTTTGTTGCGTCAAGCATCCATCGGTGTACCATTTTATGGTGTGTGGCTTCATGTTGTGGACCTCTTCCAGAGATGTCCACTCCTTTTTATTACTTTGAAACTTTTGACCGAACTTGTATGCGGCTTTCATTGCGTCCCTTGGCTGTGCCAGTAGGGGAAGTTCACCCGAAAGCCTATCTGCCTCTACTCAACTAAGAATGTGTCCTCTACCAACTCCTTCAACGGACATTCTTAAGAGGGCTGCCTTCTGTTGCAACCTAATTGTGAATGAAGAAGATGGAACCTCAAGCGCTGATGTGGGACAGGTCCTCATTGCTCCCGTGATTCCTACACATGCCATTCTTTGTAGCTTCTGAAGCTGCCCATGACTTCCCGGCTATGCTACGACACGTATACAGCGCTCTGCAGCACTTTGCGATAGTATTATGAACATGGGTGCCAAATTTCAATTTGCTGTCAAAATTGACCCCAAGGTACCTAACTTCCTTGCTTGTTTCTATTGGACTCCCTGCGAACCTAATCTCCCTCATCCTTTGTAGCTTGTATCTTCTGGTGAATGGGACGATGATTGTTTTAGTAGGGTTTAGGTTGAGACCAACCTCCCTACACCAATCATGCGTAATCCTAAGTCCCAGTTGAACATTATCACAAAGAGTTTCTTCATACTTGCCCCGAGCTATTATCACAATGTCGTCTGCATAGCCTTGACATTGAATACCCCTGTTCGCAAGTCTACTTAATAGTTCGTCTACTAGTATACTCCATAAGAGGGGTGATAAAACCCCCCCCTTGAGGACAACCTCTTGTGGTTGTTACTGTTACGGTACTATCTTGTATAGATGCCGTAGCCTGTCTGGACCCTAGTAAGGATGAAATCCATCTACTAGTTGTACTGTCCAGCCCTCTTCTATTCAAGGTAGCTTTGACAGCATCATGTGATGTGTTGTCGAAATGTCTAAAAATGCACAAACTGCTACTTCTTTGCTTACTACTGCTGCCCGCAGAGTACGGTGCAGCTCATACAGGGCAGTATCCGTAGATATGCCTGTTCTGTATGCATGCTGCGCTGCCTGCAGTGGACTCTGTGTAAGCAGAGTACTCCTAATGTTATAATCCACCATATTTTCCAACGTTTTCAACAAAAACGATGTTAATCTGATGGGTCTGAAGGACTTTGGGTTGGTGGTATCTGTCTTCCCTATCTTGGGGATGAAGACCACCCTAGCTCTACTCTAAGTGCTTGGTATATGATCAAGTGCTAGGCTACTGACCAGGATTTTTCATAGTGTGGGTAGGAGTATTCCCTGTCCCTGCTGAAGGAATACCGGTGATATGCAATCCAGACCAGGAGATTTGTAAGGCTGGAATGTTCCAATTGCCCATTTTATTTTCTCCACTGGGACCACCGACTTGGCACATGCCCAGTCAATGGCCTTTGGTCTGTGTTGACCCTCTGTTTCAAGCGATTTGCACTGTTGCCAGGGGATACTTCCTTGGAAGTGCGTCTCAAACAGAAGCTCTAATCTTTGCATATCGGTGCTCGTATATGTATTATCTTTACGCTTCAAGGCTTAATTAGCCTCCGGCGCCCGCTTTGATAAAGCTCTATGGAGCCGGGCACCAACTTGCTTGTTATGCTTTCGCAGAAGTCCCTATAGTTCCTACGCTTGGCCTTTCTCATCTGAAGAGGTGACGAGTGGTGGTCCGCAGTCTCTCAAGACCGTCATTCCACCATGGGGCATCTTTTTCTTTACGCGTTTTCCCTAGTGGGCAGCTTTCTTCATATGCATTCTTAATGCTACTATTTAGATTTCTAA
Source organism: Scaptomyza flava (assembly GCA_030179655.1). NCBI lineage: Eukaryota > Metazoa > Arthropoda > Insecta > Diptera > Drosophilidae > Scaptomyza > Scaptomyza flava. The sequence goes on from JARNME010000012.1 coordinate 45,549,106, forward strand.
CAACTCTTTTTAGCTCACCCGTGCATCTGGGTATTCCAGAGTTTTCAGTGGCTAGGTTAAGTTCTAGGGTAGAACTAAATTTTTCCCAGTTCGTTTTACTGGGGTTACGAGTTGGTATACTACTATCCGTATTAACCTTAAGTTTGAATAGGATAATCCTGTGATTGGACATGGATTCTTCTGAAGAGACATACCATTCCTTGAAATGTGGCCTAAGAGACCGACTAATCAGAGTAATGTCTAATACCTCTTCTCTAACTCTAGTTACAAATGTCGGTGTCGATTCGACATTACCAATTTCTAAGTTATACTTGAATATAAAGTTGGTAAGACACTCACCCCTTTTGTTGATGTCCGTGCTGCCCCATATGGAGTGGTGCGCATTGGTATCGCAGCCGCTTATAACCGGCAGCTTCTCTCTTCTGCAGTGGTCCATCAGCTTTTCTATTTCTGGTGGCGGGCAGTCCACATCACCAGCAAAATAAGCAGATGTCACTTCAATAGGGGGGCGTTTCCAATTGCCCTTACGGCAATAGGTATGCAGTCCCTAGTGAGGGATTCTGAAAGAATAGTAAAATTAATACATATCCTTACCATAATGCATTCTCTAGATGTAGGATCTCTTTGATCGCAGATTACCTTCGAGTCAGCAGTGTACAGGCCTTTTATGCCATTGTTTACCCATGGCTCCTGTACCAAGATGTTGGGTGACAGCAGAGGCTGCCTTAGCCCGATGGAGGTTTATCTGGGCTAGCCCAGTGACGGTGAAGTTTTGAGGACATTGGCACATCATCATCCATCCCTTCCAGCTCTGCTGGTCCGAGCGTCATCTCCGCCGTGGAGACACCTGCCCGATAAGCACTCGGGCTGTCGTTTGGGCGGGGGCAGTCCTCGCGCCAACACTCTTATTCTTCAGACCGCTAGCGGGGATGATCTTGTTCTGGTTCCTCGGCAGAACCAACAAGGATTCGGTTGAACGATCCGCGCTTCTTGGGCAGAAGAAAGTGATATTGTGCACCTTGCAGTGCAGTGAAGCCCCTTTCCACGACTGCAGTCTTGACGCCACGGTCCTCAACCACTCCGATGAGTGATCTTCGGAACATTCAATGACCAGGTAGCCAAACCGGAAATGAATGCCCGCGAACGCGACCGCGGTGTCCCATCCTGTGAGGATAACTTCGTCCAGGATGGCCTCCTCTAATGCAGACAAGTCCCCATGGCTGAGCATTACCTGCGAGTATTCCACAGGTAACAGGGCACCTTGATTTTTTTTTTTTGTAATCGCTGCGTACTATATGCGAGTCTAGGTGGACAATGGAAAGGAAGACCTCACTGCTGTTGCTACAGCGGCTGCCGACGTGCTTGGACTCTCCTCTGGGCACGCCCTCTTGGGGGTGGCAGTGGGTGGCGTCAGATTGCTGCTCAGGCGTTTGGGGGCTGGTCCCCGTACCTGGCTCGCCGAGTCCTTTCCAGCCGTTGCCATGCGCAGTGCCTCAGCAGGGGGTAGTCCCTGCTGAAGGCACCTGAAGTACCATTTGGTTTTCGAGCCGTTCAGCGTTTTTCGGTTTGGGTCATCCAAACCGCCCGGCTCTCCCAATTTTGGCAACTGAGCTTTTAGCTGCTGGTGCTGCTCGCCATGTCGCCTAACTGCGCTAAGTCTCGGTCGCATCGGCTGGGGTGGTCCAGCCTTGCTTCCTCCTCCTGCAGCTTGGGCGGTACGGTCACGTGGGGCTGCCCTCGTCGTCGGTTGTGCGCGCGTTGTGTTTATTGCCGCCTGCGGCCTTCTTCTTGGCTGCGCCTGGTTAGGGCGCCGTGGGGGTGGTCCCACGTCGGAGGGCCGCTCCCGTCAAGGAGGCGGTCCTCAAAGTGTCTCGCGACACTGGCAGCAGGGGTATCCTGCTGCACACCTAAATACTTTTTATTATTGTTAAATTCTCTCATTTTGTCCCACGAGTTGCAGAGAAATATAAGGTCCAACCGGCCAGAGATCTGCAGTACCCGGGTAAGTCTAATTGGAACAGGCGGTCGCCAACTGCCTGAGCTCACCGTTAGCGACTGGGCTAGTTCTTAGTCCGGGCCCCCGGCCAGGTTGACTTTCGGCACGGTTCGAATGACACCTTAGTCCAGCCCGGAGTCAGATATTGGGGAAGGGGTGAAGATGGGTAAGTGTAAGGGGGCTGGGAGTGTGTGAGGCTATGCTTTAAAAGACGGCGACATAAGCGTCTTGTCGGTACGGTGAACGGTACTGTACCCGCTGTTTGTCCGGGACAGCTTATCTGCAAGGATTCTCGATTATTCGCAGCTAACCTCATAAAGAGGCCGTTTGCTTTCCGCAACCCGCGACCCGCCTGGTGTCCTCAGCTTAGCCCCCTCCGAACTATCCGACAAGTTCTTTAGACCAGGACATGTCGTATTAATTATATATCTTATTATTACTAGATTATTTTATTTTTCATAAATTTCATGTATTTATTTTTATTTAAATGAAGTCTTAAAATACATGTAGCATTAAAATAAACCATTTTCACAAAACAATTAACAGCTTTGCAAACACTAATCGCAAAAGCAAACAAATTTTACGCTTACAAAGATGGCGGGCGCTGACTAAACATGTTTAAACAGCGCTTACTAACCAGACCGTTCAGCGAACGATTACTAAACATTTATTGTAAGCGCTTAGTTCCCTATACGCAGCCATTGTTCTTTTAGTTGAAGGCGAACTATTGACAGGCAGGCACCACGCAGCGCATTCGCAAGAAAACTAATTTCTTACAGTGCGCTCCAAAATGTTTATGCCCGAATGGGAGAATTGATTTTTCTTTATAGAAAATGAAGATGGCAAAGCGCAAAACTTGATTTGCAATTTTATTGTTTGTCGCAATGTTAAATATTTTTCAAGATGACATTATTATTAATAAATAATAAGCACAATGAGTAACCGTTAACTTGCAGCGTACACTGTACTGATCACACTTCGTTTTTTCGCTGCAGCGCATCAAAATTGTGCTTCTATGCGTGTGAAAACTGTGACAGCCTGTGTGTGTGCCTATCACTGGTTTATATAAATGCAAGTTCGGCCTCATTTTTGTCTTTCCGCCGTGTAGTGCCCCAAGAAGCAGATCTTGGGCCATAACTGTACTCGTGACTTACCTGATGTCATTTCTGAATGTCTAGTATTTAATTAAAATAGAGCACGACCAAAAAGGGTATATCGGCGCAGTTGGTGCAGTTGTTAGGCAACTGCCTCAGTTAGTTGTCTGTCCAGCAGTTTTGGCAACGCAAGCAACTACAAACATATTAGGGGGAGCAAAAAGTTCCCTTGTTCCGGAAGCGAAACGTGAGGCAACGGTGAAATGGAAGAATGCCAAGAACTAAAAAATTAATTAGACCAATACAGTTTAATGTTTCAAGTTTATCAAGATATAATAAAGTTAAGTTAAAACGAACAAACAATAAACAATGGATACAGTTCTTCCTCTAAACATCGTTGACCCCGCTGTGATTCCTTTTACTTTCTTATTAAAATCAAAGTTGCATTTTTTTGTATTTACACTCCGTTTCAATTTACACACCAATTTTTTGTTTTTATTTGCTCAACTATCAAAATTTATTGACTCAACTGTACTTTTTGTTGTACTATTTTGTTCGTCTTCGTATCCACGAGCTCTGCGTCAGAATTGACGCTCTGAAAGTTTACCGTTACATTTTTCTGCCCATTTCATTCTCATTCTCTTCAATTTCTTTTAAATTTTTTGTTCCACATGAATAGCACATTTGCGTTGAAGTTTTATTTACGTCGTGCAGATCATCGGGAAGTTAAGGGAAAATAATATTTTGAATATTTAAAATATATTTTAATAATAGTCCGTAATAATGGGTCGTGGTAAAGCCTTAACAAACGACGAACAAATAATAATAAACAGTTATCGAGAATGTGACCTCTCAGTGGCTGAAATAGCAAAAAAAAAAAAAATTTGGAAGAAGTAGAAAAGTGATATATAATTTTATTCAGAGCATCCCTAATTATGGGAAAAATATGAAAGGTCGCGTAGATAGTTTACTTTCCAATGCAGATAAGCGATCTATATTGCGCGAGGCTTCCAATTCGCATGACTCTATTGAAAAAATAAGAGCAAAAGCTGGGGTTAGTGCAAGTAAAACTACTGTGTGGCGAGTGATTTCAAAGGCCAAACATCTAAAGCACATAAAATTGAAGAAAAAACCACCACTTACCCCTCTTCGTTAATAAGCTCGGCTTAGTTTTTGTAGAAACTATATGACATGGGACAGAGAGTGGCAGCGCGTTGTGTTCTCGGATGAGAAAAAACTTAATTTCGAGGGTCCTGACGGTTATAATTATTACTATCACGATTTTAGAAAGGAGACTCATCAATTGGAGCGTCTACACAGCAGAGTCAGCGGGGCTATGGTGTGGGGAGCCATATCCTATTTTGGTACATGCGAGCTCCAATTTTTGACTCCCAAGATGAACGCGCAATCATACAAAGGAGTTTTGGAAAAGGCTTTTCCTCCACTAGAAAGTCTTTTTGGACATTTGTCGTGGACTTTCCAACATGACAATGCCCCAATTCATACAGCCCGTGTTGTCAAATATTGGATCGAGTCAAAAAATGTCAATCTCTTAAACTGGCCTCCATACTCGCCGGACCTTAACATCATCGAAAATGTTTGGGGGTGGCTGGCCCGAAAAGTTTATGAGTCAGGAAAACAGTATTCTAACAAGGACGAGCTAATCAAGGCTATTCAGGAAGCATGGGCGCAAATTTCCCTTGATTATATTAAAAAGCTTTATGATTCCTTGCCAAATAGGATATATAAAGTCATTTTAAGCAAGGGAGGTTCTACCCATTATTAAAACAGATTAATTAATTAATAATTTATACAATCAACCCAAAACAAGTAAAAAGGCTCTAGTCGGGAGAGCCCGACTAGAAGATACCCTGAACCCAGTTGCAATAAATATATTTAATTTATATAAGACTTTGGTATACTGGCTTAGCTTCCATCGATTAAGTTCAATATCTCCGGTGTTTCTCAACCGATTTGGACGAAATTTTCAGAAAAGTTCTATCATTATCCATTACTTCAACCCTCATTTTTAGATTTTCCAAATTCGATATTTTATTGTTATCGATATTATGTGTATATCGGAAAACAGAATAGTTATCGATAATTTGAAGCAAACTTGTTCTGCTCATGGTATAGGAGAACTTAAATACAAAATCAGAAGTCTCTTGCTCTTGTAGTCTCAGAGATCCACGCGTTCATACAGACGGACAGACGGACATGGCCATATCGTCTCGGCTGTTGATGCTGATCAAGAATATATATACTTTATAGGGTCGGAGATGCTTCCTTCTGCCTGTTACATACTTTTGCACAAAACCATTATACCCTTATTTACCCATTTTATGGGTTAAGGGTATAAAAATTTGTTTAAGATTAATAAAATAATTATTACTATAGTTTAATACAAAGTGTGCTATTCAAATGAAACAATTCTTACGCACTATTTTTTGGTTATTTAGTTTTTAGGCCGTGTAACCTGAAAAATTTTCAATAAATTTTTTTCGCTTATTAATAATAAAAACTGATTACTTGAACTATAAATTAAAGCTTTGAAATAATCTTTACTTTCATTTGCTTAAGAGTTATTGTGAAATAAAATGCACCTTGCCATGTGTGCTATTTAAGTGAAACGGAGTGTATTTGTTACAATTTGGCAACACATATATAAACTTTCTTCGTGGTTTAATTTGTTACAATTCGGTAGCAAATTTGCAAACATTTCGTGGTTATTTGTTATAATTCGGTAACAAATACATACATACATTTGGCAATACGTTTTACACTCTGTGCTGTGTGCTTTTTCGTGCGTCGGAATAATTACTGTACAGTGCAATAAGTACAAGCGCTAAGCATAATTGTCACATTTGGGTAGCAACAGATGCTGACAAGTTCACTAAACTCAAAACTGCTGCAATAAACTTTAACCGCTGCACAAACAGGGTGTTCTTGTGAAATTTTTGAAACACATTTTGGTGTGTAAGGCTTTCTCGTGGATATTTGTTACAAATCGGTAACAAAAATATTCTCATTTTCGTGGCTATTGAAACATTCATATGTCGGTAACGAAAAATATATATACATAATTGACAATTCGTTTTCAACTTTGCTTTGTGTTGATTCGTGCGAGACAATTGCTGTTCACTACAACAAGTGCATTCGCTGAGCAACACAGTTACTTTTGTGTAGCAACATGGTGTTTTTTAATAATTCACCAACTATATTTTGTGAACTAAAGACACATCAAAACGCTTAACGCGACTTTTACAAAACAAAGGCTGAGGCTGTTAAACGGCAATTAACTGCTATAAATTTGTTTTTGGATGATGAGACAGTTGCCTCTTTCGATGAAGCTGATCTCTTGGTGCGCGCTGAAATGGTGAATAATATGAAGTCTGATTTCAACATGGCGCAGACTAGTTTGGAAAAAATTGATTTTTCGGAACTGGCATCCGATGCGCGCAATCTTTTTGATGAAATGTTTGTTCAGGTTATGGCAAAGCTTTCTTGCGAACTTATGGCTATACAACGCAAGTGCAACGATGCTAACTTACATCATTGCGCCATTTATTGGGAGACACAGCAACATCCAGCAATCTCACCATCAAAACATCCAGGCTACCTCAACTACAACTGCCAAAGTTAGGCGGGTCTTATATGGATTGGTCATATTTCTACTCTATTTTCAGCACTGTTGTTGAAAATGACGCTGAGTTAAAAAAAGTGGAAAAACTTCAGCATCTACTGTCCAGTTTGGAGGGAGTCGCATTGGAAACGATTCGTTCCTTAGATCCTATAGAGAAGAATTTTGATATAGCAATAAAACTGCTTTGTAATAGGTTTGATAACAAATTACTTAATTTCCAGGCACATGTAAAGGCTATTTTCGGACTTAAGGATGTGGAGAATGGCTCAGCTACTGGCTTGCGGGCACTCGGTGACGAAATGAACTCGCATCTGAGGGCTATAAGATCGTTGGCCGATCCAAGCGAACTCCTGGATGGAGTCTTAATTCACATCGTGGCCCAGAAACTGGATCAACGCACACGTGAGCGATGGCAGGAGTCATTTTCAACCAACGAATTGCCAACATGGACAAAAATGGCAACGTTTCTGGAAAGGAGGTGCAGGACTATGGAAAATATGGATAATGCTAATGTAACGTCAGAACATAGTAACCAGGAAAAGTATCGCATAAGCTTAACAAAAATTCACTTATTGCTTCAAACGCACATTCGCAAATTCATCGTGCTTATTTTGTAATTCCGGAGAGCACTTTGTCTCACTGATCCTGCCAAGTTCGACTCAAGCCTCGCTCATATCTCGAACAAGCTCAAGCCCTCCACACCTAGCCTCAAAAGTTGAGCCTGATGACTACGTCCTGCTTGCCACGGCCATTAGGTTAGGTTAGGTTAGAGCGGTCGTGGAAGGGTTAGATAGCCCCCCACACACATAGGCCATGTATTGTCCCGTTGTTGTGCCGCGTTTGGACTTAATCCAAAAACCATCTACCTAGAGTTAGTGAGTCCTCCGGTCCAACAGCTAGTGTGCCTATTGACTGTACTGGCGTTACAATTGGGGCACACAAGCCTCTGGTTGTTGTGCCACTAAATAAATTTGTTTTTGTTTCTAGGCTGGCATCCGATACGTCATCGGATGATGTTGCAGCATATGTTAAAATTAAAATCGATTCCCCTCTTATTGTTGTTGAAAAGTTTAAATTTAAACATGCCAGAAGTATATCTTCTTTCAAGTTGGGTGTACCGCCTGAACTTTTCTAGACAATTTGCTCTGAAAAGTTTTGGCCGCCGCAGCTTCTCGTTAAGGAGTATACGAATAAGCGAAATAATGACAATAATGGTATTAGGATCAATAGCACACCGCCTTTTGGCCATCCTGTTGCCTCCACCTCGGCGCCAAAAAACTAACTGAAGTAATTAGCTTGGCCTATCAAAATGGTAGAGGCCTTAATGCTAAACTGGCTAAATTATATATTAACAGCTTATCTTTTGATTCTCAAATAGTTGCACTTACTGAAACCTGGTTAAAACCTGAGATTTCTGATTACTCCATTTTTCCCACTAAATATAACTTGTACAGATGCGATCGCACCTCCCGCAAAGGGGGTGGTGTTCTCATTGCTGTAGACTCCTGTATTTCCTCTGAACAGATTCTTTCTCAGCATCTTCCGGCCATAGAGTTTTAATGTGTTAAAATATTACTAAACGGCCGATCACTTTATGTTACTTGCTCTTATATTCCTCCTCAATCTGATATTAACATTTACTCGCCCCATCTGAGTGCCCTGCAACTTGTTTCGTCATTTTTGACAGATATGGATAACCTGATAGTGGTTGGTGATTTTAATCTGCCACATGTTGTATGGTCTGTGAATGACACATCTTGGGCGGTGTTACCAGTCACTTCTGATGATTTTATCGATGGCCTACTGGAGTTAGGCCTATCGCAAGTTAACAGGGTGCATAACTATAGTGGTAGAATGTTGGACTTAATATTTGTTTCGGACTCCGATTGTAGTAATGCTAGTAGAATACCCCCTCTAGAGCTTCCGGAAGATACTTACCATCCAACCTTAGAACTATCCATCGAAATTCTTAACCCTATTTTAGTATCTAAAAATACTTTATAAACCCGTTGCTTTCGTAAAACTAACTTTACTAAATTAAATTATCTTCTTCAACATACTTATTGGTCGCGCCTTTATTCTTGTAGTGATATAGAAACTGCTATATCCATATTTTATAGGACCTTGAATTCGCTTTTGGATATTTGTGTTCCCCTCACTTGTTCTTCAAGTGACAATAAACCACCTTGGTTTACGAGAGAACTATCGAAGTTGAAAAACGAAAAGACAAGATCATATAAAAAATTTAAAAAATCGGGAACTACTTTAGATTTATCTTCGTATTTAGTAGCAAAATCTAGTTTTATTTCCGTTAACACATCTTTCTATAACAATTATCTTAATCGTTGTAGACTAAACTTTTCACGTGACCCTAAACAGTTTTATAAATTTGTTAACTCTAAACGTAAGTCTTCTTGCTTGCCATCCTCAGTATACCTAGATGATACAAAAGCAAGTTCTGATCAGGCAGTAGCCGATCTATTTGCTGAGTATTTTCAATCTGTATACTCATCGAATATGTATAGTAGTAGTAATTCCTATCCTTTTCAAGTTCAAACGTCAAATTGCATACATGTCCCAGTAGTTACTGAGTCTATGCTCCTGAGTGAATTGAACTCTATTAAACCTGGCTACTTGCCTGGTCCTGATGGAGTGCCAGGTTGTATTCTTAGATACTGCGCGGATTCTCTTTGTGCGCCATTAAATAAATTATTTAACGTGTCTGTTGATTCAAACGTGTTCCCTGATATATGGAAGGAATCCTTTAGAATTCCACTCCATAAAAATTCTTCAAAATCAAACTTTAAAAATTATAGGGGCATATCCAAGTTGTCTGCCATACCAAAAGTCTTTGAAAAAATTAAATGTTCTCAACTGCAACACGGATGTAGTTCGATTATATCGCCTTATCAACACGGTTTTGTTAAGCGTATATCTACTACCACTAACCTTCTTGAATTCACTTCGCTTGTTATCAAAGGGTTTCAGGAAAAAATGCAAACTTACGTTGCTTACACCGATTTTAGTTAGGTATTTGATTCTGTAAGTCATTCTCTGTTGCTTCATAAATTAAATATTATTGGATTTCCATCAAATTTTTTATTGTGGCTTTCGGAGTACTTGTGTGGCCGAACACAAAAAGTTGTTTTTTTTTAAATCGTCTGTATCTAAACCAATTTTTGTTACCTCTGGTGTTCCCCAGGGTAGTCATCTTGGTCCTTTGCTATTTAATTTGTTTATTAACGATCTCCCAGCTGTTATTACTAACTCTTTTGTGTATATGTTTGCTGATGATGTGAAGCTATGTTTCACCTATAATGACGCTTCCCTGTGTAATTTACTACAGTCGGATTTGGGTGCTTTGTCAGCCTGGTGCCGTACTAACTTACTAAATTTAAATTGTTCTAAATGTAAAGTCATGTCTTTTTGTAGAAGTACCCCTCATACTGCTCACTTCTTGCTTGATGCTTCACCACTTGACCGCGTGTTTGAAATTAAAGATTCAGGCATTATTTTTGATCCTAAACTAAAGTTTGACGCTCACATTTCGTAAATGGTCAATAAGGCCATTAATGTCTTTGGCTTCATCAAGCTGTGGTCGAAAGAGTTTAATGATCCCTACACCACTAAAACGCTTTATACATCCCTAGTACGTCCCATCCTGGAGTATGGATCTTGTGTGTGGTCCCCACAATACTTGATTCACCAGGATAGAATTGAATCTGTGCAGAAGAAATTTCTTCTATTTGCCCTTAGAAGTTTTAACTGGGTTCCTGGAGTTGACTTACCCCCGTATTCAAGTAGACTCCTTTTAATAAATCTTCCCTCCCTGTTAAACCGTAGAACTATGCATGGAGTATTATTTATTACTAACCTACTTAATGGTGAAATCGACTCATCAGTTCTATTGAGTCGAATTAAATTGAATGTCCCAATTAGATCTTCACGTAACTTTTTACCCCTTAGCCTTGATCGTTGGTTCAGCAACTATTTAACTCATGAACCATTTCGTGTTATATGTTCTGAATATAACAAACTTTATTCTGTTGTCTCCTTAGAAGCCTCAATTCCAGTACTAACAAGTAAGAAGGCTCTAGTCGGGAGAGCCCGACTAGAAGATACCCTGAACCCAGTTGCAATAAATATATTTAATTTATATAAGACTTTGGTATACTGGCTTAGCTTCCATCGATTAAGTTCAATATCTCCGGGGTTTCTCAACCGATTTGGACGAAATTTTCAGAAAAGTTATATCATTATCCATTACTTCAAACCTCATTTTTAGATTTTCCAAATTCGATATTTTATTGTTATCGATATTATGTGTATATCGGAAACCAGAATAGTTATCGATAATTTGAAGCAAACTTGTTCTGCTCATGGTATAGGAGAACTTAAATACAAAATCAGAAGTCTCTAGCTCTTGTAGTCTCTGAGATCCACGCGTTCATACAGACGTACAGACGGACAGACGGACAGACAGACGGACAGACGGACATGGCTATATCGTCTCGGCTGTTGATGCTGATCAAGAATATATATACTTTATAGGGTTGGAGATGCTTCCTTCTGCCTGTTACATACTTTTGCACAAAACCATTATACCCTTATTTACCCATTTTAAGGGTTAAGGGTATAAAAAGATCGATCCTGTTTGCTTTATCTAATCGTAACCATTAACTACTAATCTAACGCTGGTCTGATTGGGTTTTTCTGGGTTTTTCCAACAAGAATTCACTAAATAGAGCTGCCAAACAGCAAAATTCCATTATTCAATTTGAGCTCGTAACGTAACTAACCGTAGCTACCACTCGCTCTGAGAGCGCACTTCGGGCTTTTCTCGTGCTTCGTGTGTCATTCGCCAGCCATTTCGCTTCCTAACTTTGCTACAACATTTTTGTTGAGAGCACAAGCAGCCAGCCATACTCTGTGTATGCGCCGCTAGCCTGCGATTTTCTAGCGCGCAGTGGCTTCTTCAATTGCTGTACCCCCATTTTTATACTCGATACCGAAGGTAACTAGTATACTGGTTTTGTGCAATGCCCGTCATGGTGTCTGTCCGTCTGTCCGTCTGTCCGTCTGTCCGTCCGTATGTATGCAAGTTTTTTCCACACCCTTCAAGCTAGAGACTTGAAACTTTCCAATTCTCTTTATCTATGGGATAGTAAATTAAAGTGTCAAGATGGGGGTTCTACGATAACTGGGGGGCTGGCAAATCGATAAATTCGATAACTCAAAACCGATAAATCCACATATTTCGCACATCCTTACAGCTAGAACTACCAAATTTGGTAAGAAGATAGCTACTAGCAACCCCCAAAAAACTGCATCAATAATTTTGGAGCCACGCCCCCCATTCCGCCCCCAGCCCCCCCGAATTTTAAAGTCAAAAAAGCATATATCTCCCTCAGTTTTTGAGCTATAGCCACCAAATTTGGTGCCAAGATAGGTGATGATGACCCCCTAAAAACTGCATCAAAAGTTTGGATGCCACGCCCACCGACACTGCCCTAGCTACCCCCATCCACCCCAACGCTTCGTCAAAAACGGGAATGCGTGTATCTTCCAGAGTTGTGGAGCTAGAGCTTCCAAATTTGGTGGGAAGATAGCTAGTAGCGATCCCCAAAAAACTGCATCAAAGTTTTGGAGCCGCGCCCACCCATTCCGCCCCCAGCCCCCCCGCATTTTGAAATCAGAAATGGCTATATCTCCCAAAGTTTTTGAGCTAGAGCCACCAAATTTGGTGCCAAGATAGGTGATGATGACCCCCTAAAAACTGCATCAAAAGTTTGGATGCCACGCCCACCGATCCTACCCTAGCCGCCCCCATCCACCCCAACGCTTCGTCAAAGACGGGAATGCGTGTATCTTCCAGAGTTGTGGAGCTAGAGCCACCAAATTTGGTAGGAAGATAGCTGGCAGTGACCCTCAAAAATCTGCATCAAAGTTTTGGAGCCAAGCCCACCCATTCCGCCCCCCTTTCCCCACTATTTACAAACTTTCAGCTAGAGTCACCAAATTTGGTATGAAGGTAGCATTTGACATTCCACAAGGATCTGCACCAAAAATTTGGATGCCACGCCCAAACATATCGCCCCCAGCCCCCATTTCCCCACTTTATACAAACTTTGAGCTAGAGTCACCAAATTTGGTATGAAGGTAGCATTTGACATTCCACAAGGATCTGCAGCAAAAATTTGGATGCCACGCCCAACCATACCGCCCCCAGCCCCCCTTTCCCCACTTTATACAAACTTTGAGCTAGAGTCACCAAATTTGGTATGAAGGTAGCATTTGACATTCCACAAGGATCTGCAGCAAAAATTTGGATGCCACGCCCAACCATACCGCCCCCAGCCCCCCATTCCCCACTTTATACAAACTTTGAGCTAGAGTCACCAAATTTGGTATGAAGGTAGCATTTGACATTCCACAAGGATCTGCAGCAAAAATTTGGATGCCACGCCCAACCATACCGCCCCCAGCCCCCCTTTCCCCACTTTATACAAACTTCGAGCTAGAGTTAACAAATTCGGTATGAAGATAGCAATTGACATCCCACATAGATCTGCGCAAAAATTTGAATGCCACGCCCAACCATACCGCCCCCAGCCCCCCTTTCCCCACTTTATACAAACTTCGAGCTAGAGTCACCAAATTTGGTTTGAAGATAGCAATTGACATCCCACATGGATGGGCATCAAAATTTTTAATACTGGTATCGAGTATACCGCAGTCGGTTGCGTCCGACTGCAACGTTTCCACTTGTTTTCCTTGTATTCCTTATGTGCGCTTATTTTATTGCTTATCTTACTGCGTCGACCTAGCACCTGCACAGCAAATGAGCGAATTAATAAAAACATACATATATAATATATATGTAGGCAGTTTTGGTGGTAGCCAGGCATTGATTTTGGATTTTTGCTAGCCGAAAGGCTAGCTACCATAAGCATGTGTGTGTCCCTGTCTCTATGCATGTCCATATTTTAATGTATGCGTACCATTTGCCAGGCAATTCATTGACCTTCCCTCAACTAATATGAATTTCGGCAAACGCTCAACAGCCAAATTTTATATTAAATTTGTATTATTTGCCTTCAAAAAACCCAAGAAAAACCAGAAGAACAATACTTCCAAGGCAGTTTTGGTGCTCATCGAACATTTGCTGATCAGGCGAACAGCAAAATTAACAAGCGTCTTGTAAAATAAGCAGGCAATTATCAGTACATGGAAATATTTCAATGTGTGTGCAGCATCGTTGGGCGAAGCAAAAATCTAACTTAGTGTTCTTCTGTTCGTTCGTTTTTTGCGTGTTGCTTCTGCTTCTGCATAGCCTTGGGCACACACACAGCGCGCAGTGCGTGGCCGTTTTCTTATTTCTCTTTTCCACTTGTTAAATTTGGCTATGCCGAGCGTTTTCTTGTGTTGCTTCTGCTTTAGAATTAAGGCAAATGACTTGGGCAAATGGACGTGTGGAATACACTTTCGCAATTTGTATGCATCGCTGTATAGCTGTATGGTGGTTGCGATGACAAAATGATTGGGAAAGAGTCATATAGCTGAAAACATGAAAGAGCATGTATGACGAGCAATGCAAAACTGATAATTGCCTGCTTATTTTACAAGACGCTTGTTAATTTTGCTGTTCGCCTGATCAGCAAATGTTCGATGAGCACCAAAACTGCCTTGGAAGTATTGTTCTTGTGGTTTTTCTTGGGTTTTTTGAAGGCAAATAATACAAATTTAATATAAAATTTGGCTGTTGAGCGTTTGCCGAAATTCATATTAGTTGAGGGAAGGTCAATGAATTGCCTGGCAAATGGTACGCATACATTAAAATATGGACATGCATAGAGACAGGGACACACACATGCTTATGGTAGCTAGCCTTTCGGCTAGCAAAAATCCAAAATCAATGCCTGGCTACCACCAAAACTGCCTACATATATATTATATATGTATGTTTTTATTAATTCGCTCATTTGCTGTGCAGGTGCTAGGTCGACGCAGTAAGATAAGCAATAAAATAAGCGCACATAAGGAATACAAGGAAAAAAAATGGGGGTACAGCAATTGAAGAAGCCACTGCGCGCTAGAAAATCGCAGGCTAGCGGCGCATACACAGAGTATGGCTGGCTGCTTGTGCTCTCAACAAAAATGTTGTAGCAAAGTTAGGAAGCGAAACGGCTGGCGAATGACACACGAAGCACGAGAAAAGCCCGAAGTGCGCTCTCAGAGCGAGTGGTAGCTACGGTTAGTTACGTTACGAGCTCCAATTGAATAATGGAATTTTGCTGTTTGGCAGCTCTATTTAGTGAATTCTTGTTGGTTTTTCCTAATCCTTGCAACAAATGTTGGACTACTCAATTTATTATTGAATTTCCCAGAGCTTTAACGTCAACTTTTATAAGCTGCTCTTAGCTGACAATAAATAAATAAATAAATAGACAATGAGCGTGTCGCACCGCCTTTGAGGGCGTGGTCCCAGCCCTAGGTTTGAATGAAAGACAGGATATTTTTCGGTTTAATATCCGCAAGTTGAGTGAGGTCCGATAGGAAGAAGGACCCTAGATAGCGATTTCTGTTTTTTGCAGAGTGCCGGACAGTCGCAGAAAAGGTGGGTGTCCCTTAATGGCCCTGATTACGGCGGCACAGCCTAATCTGCTTAGGTGGATTAGGTCTGAGGAGCGCTTTTTGCAGCGCGTTGGCCAGGTTTGCCTAGCAATCCTACCTGAGGCGGTGGTAAGCTGGCACCCTTTGTTTGCTTCGAGTTCGAAGTGCGATCGAACTCTGAGCTTGCAGCTGGCCATGGGAATACCCCAGCCCTCCTTGTCTGTGAGGAGAGGCATGGTAGTACCATGCCTTTCCAGCTCGTCTGCTTTGCAGTTGCCCTCGATGCCTTTGTGACCGGGCACCCAAATGAGGTGTATTTCGAACTGCTCTGCCATCTCGTGTAGAGATCTGCGGCAGTTTGTGACGGATATCGAGTTGGATGATATCGTTTGTAGAGATTTGATAGCCGCCTGGCTATCAGAAAAAAATGCAGATTCTATCTGCGGAGCATTCACATTCGGAAATGCATGAAAGTGCTTCCCGTATGGCCGCGATCTTAGCTTGAAATACGCTGCAGTGATCAGGAAGGTTGAAAGATTTGTTGATAGACAGCTCCTCGCAAAAGACGCCTCCCCCTACCCGGTCGTCTAGCTTAGAGCCGTCGGTGTAAATTTTTACTGAGTCGGTCGGCCCTGGCGTGCCTGAGCACCAATCTTCCCTTGGAGGGATTAGTGTGTGGAAAGGAGTTATGGGGAATTCCTGAGGACAACAATAGTCCGTGTAAGAGGGGATAAGCAAGTTACCCACTGGAATACTAGAGTGTCCGAAATTCTGCTCGGACCACTGCTTAGTTTCCCTCATGCGTAGGGCAGAGAGAGTTGCTACTAATTTCCCCATTTGGTCAATTGGTAGGAGATTTAGTATATTGTCAAGAGCCTCAGTTGGGGTCGTTCTGAGGGCCCCTGTTGTGATCAGTCCAGCGGCACGCTGTACTTTGCCAAGCTTGTGGACTGATGTCTTTTTAGAAGGCGTTGGCCACCATACTGACACTCCGTACAGTAGGATGGGCCGAACGATGGCTGTGTACAGCCACAGCGTGACGTGGGGTGCCATTCCCCATTTCAGTCCAATGGACTTCTTACATGTGTACAAAGCGACTGAGGCATTCTTATCCCGTTCTTCGGTGTTAAGATTCCAGTCTAGTTTGCTGTCTAGACTGAGCCCTAAGCATTTAGCGGATTTGCTGAAGGCAAGTTCCACCCCAATTAAGGTTGGGGGTTTGAGAGGAGGTATCTTATACTTCCTAGTGAAGAGGACTAAGTCAGTTTTGGCTGGGTTAAGCCCAAGTCCCTTTGAAGTAGCCCATAAGGACAGGGTTCGTAGTGCGGTAGTCATACGCTCACACAAACTTTGGGGGAATTTACCCGAGAAGGCTATAGCGACATCATCCGCGTAGGCTATCACCCGACAGCCCCCTCCCTCTAAGGAGCGCAGCAAGCTGTTAACAGCCACATTCCAGACGAGAGGGGAGAGAACACCTCCTTTTGGGTTGCCTCTCTTGACGGCCCTGGAAATGGTCGAAGACCCCAGTGTGGCCCTGACAATCCTGCATTTAAGCAGTTGATCAATCAGTTCCACAATGCGGTGTCCAACCCCCAGCTCCGACAGAGCCTCGGTGATTGCGCCCGGTACGACATTGTTAAAAGCGCCCTCAATGTCTAGAAAGGCTATAAGGCAGTACTCTTTATGGCGAAGTGCCTTTTCTACTGTGGATATAACCGCGTGGAGCGCTGTTTCAGTGGATTTTCCTTTTTGGTAAGCATGTTGTGCTTGAGAGAAGTGATCGGTCTTGATCGAGTCTCTGATATGAACACTCAGCACCCTTTCTAGTGTCTTTATTAGAAAGGATGTAAGACTGAGTGGACGAAAATCTTTTGGGACTGTATGTGAGGCTTTGCCGGCCTTCGGAATGAAGACGACCTTGGATTCGAGCCACGGCCATAGTCTTGGTGCAAAATCGTTTTGGAGAATTTAGCGAATGTCGTGCTATTATAGACTCTGCATCTCAACTCAACTTTATAACAACTCGCTTCGCAAAGCAATGCAGCTAAAAGCTCGTCGCTCGCATACAGCAATATCTGGAATCGGAGAATCGTCGCTCGATGCAGATAGACATCGTCGTCAGGTCGCAAAATGCAAGCTATGGAGCTTCATTTGGAGCCGTCGTGACACAAACCATCACAGATTACCAGCCCCATTATGATTTTAACATAAGAACTTTGCACATACCCACTAACATTCTTCTTGCTGACCCTAAATTTCACAAATCTCAACGCATAGACTTGCTTATCGGAGCAGGGTTATTTTTCGATTTAATTTGCTCTGGGCAAATACTTTAAGCGGACAGCAAGTTCATACTGCAAGAAACGAAACTCGGCTGGACAGTATCTGGAGGTATCTCGCATACCAACACCAAACACTCAGCACTGGTTTCTCTCGCCAAATCGCCAACTCATCAAGTTCAAGATGATTCGCTCGAAGACATAGTGAAACGATTGTGGGAAATCGAAACTTCTTATTCTTCGCCAATCTCGGCCTCAGAAGAAGACTCGCTTTGTGAGGATTTTTACAAGAAAAATCATATCCGTCTACCAAATGGGCAGTATTTGGTAAAACTTCCATTTAAATCTGATATTCGCAATCTTGGGAATTCGTACCAACGCGCTCTACGCAGATTTAAAGGCTTAGAGGCGAAACTTGTCAAGGACATCAACCTCAAAACTCAGTGTGCGGCATTTATTCACGAATATCTCAGTTTAGGTCACATGTCTCTCGCTTCGGAGGACTACACAGCACCAAGATATTACTTGCCACACTACTGTGTCCAAAAGCTTGACAGCACAACTACAAAACTTCGTGTAGTATTTGACGGATCTGCAAAGTCAACTTCTGGATACTCGTTATGTGATCTCTTACCTGCAGGTCCCAGGATTCAAGACAAAATATTTACAACACTGCTCAGATTTCTTTTTTTTAGAATAGCTCTATGTGGAGATGTTTGTAAAATCTATAGATTGTCAACTCTCGGGTAAACCACACAGGTTTATTAGACCTGTTTAGCTTACCAACCGGGACACATAAATCAAATAAAGAATATAAGGTATTGTAAAAAATACTGATTGCCACGTCCAAATCGTCAGACTCGTAGAGGGGAGACCAGTCAGTATGGGATAAAAGCAGGGCGAGACCCTCAAAATCAGTTTTCCAAAATTGACGAACTCGACTCAAAGGCATTTTGACATTACAACACGTCCGGGAAGGTAAATTAATCAACAGCTCCAACGCAAGATGGTATAAGTCTTCGGGATAAGATATAGGCTGGGAACGGGAAATGGATGAAGATGATGAATCCAAAACAAAAATCAGATCAAGCATTTTATTAAGAGAATTTGGGATAGCATTAATTTGACTCAATGACATCCCAAGTAATCGATTAAAAATTCATTCGGGGTCGTGGGAGTCAGGGCACCAGAGTCAGGACAAGAAATCCAAGTAGCTTCAGCAATGTTGAAATCACCAAGAACTACAAGAAAATCGCGATCAGAAAGCAAGGCAGAGACAGAATGAATAGCAGATAGATGTGTCTCATAGATAGAAAGATCAGAGGAAGGAGGTATATAGGAACAAGTGATAAAAGTGTTAATGCCGTAAATATTTAGCTTTACAGCAATAAACTCTGTATCAAAAGAACTATTTAATACGACTGTTTCAGAAGGAAAGTCAACATTCACAGCAATAAGCACTCCACCACCACGCCGAAGAGTACGGTCCTTTCTATAAATAGAATATGTACTACATAGAATTTCGGAATTGAGAATGTCTTGCCTTAACCACGTTTCAGTAAAGGCAATGACATGGAAAGGGAAAGAAAGACTATTAAGGTATAAGCTAGTGAGTTTACTACAAAGACCTCTTACATTCTGATAGCCAAGTAAGAAGGAGGATGTTAGTTTTTTGAACTATCAGTAGTTGGGAGAGTTACCTTAGAACCAACCACCGGAAGTGTAGATACAATCGGGGGCCGATTATTTTTTCTTGCAGTATACTCTTTCACAATTATGTGTTCTGGCCAAATTTCTTTGCAGCATATGGTGCAAAAATCTTGATTCGAAACACTGATTTTAAAAGACGAAAAGATGCTTCAGAGTTTCTCATCCGAATGAATATTTGCAAATAATCTTATGGCGTGACAGTCCAGCTGATGAGATAAAGGCGTACAAATTGGACACACTAACGTATGGAACCAAATCTGCAGCGTTCTTGGAAATAAGAACCATGCATCAGCTATTGCTCGAAGAGGAAGAAAATTTCCCTATTGGCTTGAGGATCGTAAGAAACCGTTTCTACGTGGACGACCTTATGTCTGGTGGAGACAGCATTGAAGGAGTCGTGGAAATTAAACGCCAGGTCAAAATGCTGCTTAGACGTGGACACTTCCCAATACCAAAGACCGTACATTATCAAGATGTAGCAATTGTTAAGAAAAGGGTTTACAGTTATTTCGTCTCAGGGTTCCGCTCTCAGAAACCATCTTTGCAATGAGCGTGAGGGAGCGCGATAGCGTTTTTGTTTCAGTTGCCTTTTTCACACAGCGGCCCGTCAAGTAAACGACAAGCAGCAGGCCAGCGGCAGGCCAGCGACAGCCAAGAACGGTAAAAATTTGTCAATGTATGTGTGCATGTGTTTCCCCTTTTTCTGGGCCTGCTGGGCCTATTTTGGTTTTTTCTGTGTCGGCAAATGACATCGACAAGTGTGAATACACTTTCGAAATTTGTGTGCATCGCTGCATAAATTGCGATGGCATAATTTGTGTCTAGTGTCATAGAATTAAATAAATATAGTTTAAAAAAAACTAAAAAGCACGCTTTTAGAGCATATCAAACTAAAAAGTTAAAAAACATTTTTCAAATAAGCTTAAAACAATAATAAATGATAAATAGCATTATTGTAAAAAAAAAGCGTTGGGCGCTCGATGTACGAGAAATATGGACAAAGCGCCCCACGCTTTTTTTACAATAATACTATTTATCATTTATTATTGTTTTAAGCTTATTTGAAAAATTATTTTTAACTTTTTAGTTTGATATGCTCTAAAAGCGTGTTTTTTAGTTTTTTTTAACTATATTTATTTTTCACTTTTTAGTTCGATGTATTATATAAGCGTGTTTTTTAGTTTTTTTAAACTATATTTATTTTTTAATTTTTAGTTCTATTAATTATTGAAAAAACAAATTTGTAAGTTCTAGTGAACATGAACATGGTGCAGATTTAAAAAAAAAAAAAAAATTTTTTTTTTCGGCCGTGGACGGGATTAGAACCTACGATCGGTGAGTCCGGGAGCGGAGACCCGCGCCTTAGACCGCTCGGCCAACGAACGAACTTGAGGTAGTGGGACATACTGACAGTAGTAAGCCACTTGCTTTTAGTCCAAAGGAGAGTTTAAAAAAATTTTTTTCGGCCGTGGACGGGATTAGAACCCACGTTCGGTAAGTCCGGGAGCGAAGACCCGAGCCTTAGAACGCTCGGCCAACGAACGAACTTGGGATAGTGGGTTATACTGACAGTAATAAGCCACTTGCTTTTAGTCCAAAGGAGAGTTACATACATACAAACAAACATACATACAAGTGAAGCTAATATAAGCGTGTTAAAAAAGGAAAGAGTATGAATGACCAGCAATTGCTAAACTGAAATTTGACTGTTTGTCTTCATCTATGCAAATACAGCACCCTTAAATGTGAGTTTGGCAATTGTATATAGTTTATTGACCCGTCTTAGCTACATAAATCTATATATATAAAAGAAATTGTCCTGATGATAATGGAAGAGCCACAGCCTAAACGAAAAGAGCTAGAAGGCTGAAATTTTCACACAATTTTCCATGCAGGTAGGAGGTGAGCACTAAGAAGGGAATTTTTATTTGGACAACTCCTTCATGTACCTCCCATACGATTTGGAGCACTTTTTACCCATAAAAAAAAAACAAATTACAATTACAACAAGTACCCATTCCACTACTGTCGCCTGATTGTCGCACAAGCTGAGGGTTTGATCGCGAGCGAGAATACAAAAACAAAACAAATGCGCAGTGACGCCTTCACGTCGCACAAGCAAAGTCAAAAAAAAAAGGTTCGACACTTGCAAAAACGAAACGGATTTCTGCTTTTTAATGAATATGTGCATACACACTGAGTTGAACAATGCGCTTAAAAATTATTTTCATAATTTTATGCACTTGTATCACTTCGCACAGTGCATATTCTTTTTTTTCAAATTTGTGTGCCTTTGACAATTTATTTACGACCCAAGTAGCGTTTGTTGTTGTTGTAAGTGTTGTTGTTGGGCCCGCACTGCTACTTTTTGTTGGTGTCATTGATTTTAAAAAAACAACAACAACATAACAAAACTTGGTGCGTCTAGAAAAATTTCCCACACCAGAATATGTTATGGGGGTGGATTCGCCTACTTGCTGCTTATATAACTTAGACAAAACGTAACACACTAAAATTATTGATATACAATTTTGAATAAGCAAAGGGCGTTTACATAAGCGCGTGTGTTGCTCTTATGATAATCAGATAATTTGAAATCTCGCTCCGATCAGAGACGAGAAATCCCGACTAAAAGATACCCTGAACCCGTGTATTAAATGACTTGCAGAAGTGAGTTTTTCTTGACTTTAACTTTAATTTAAAATATCTCCAGTGTTTCTTAACCGATTTGGATCAAATTTTCATGGAAGTTATAAAGTTATCCATAGTTTCAACTTCTATTTTTTAATTTTCTTAATTCGAGATTTTTTCGTTATCGATTCCATATGTATCAAAAATAGTTATCGATAGTTTGAAATAAAGTTGATCTTCCTATGGCTTAGGAGAAGCTATGTTCCAAATTTGAAGTCTCTAGGTCTTTTAGTCTTTGAGATTGACGCGTTCATACATACGGACGAACGGACGGACAGACGGACAGAAGGACAGAAGGTCATGGCTATATCGACATGGCTGTTGATGCTGATCAAGAATATATATATTTTCTATGGGGTTGGAGATGCTTCTTTTTGCCTGCTCAAAACAATTATACCCTTTTTTTTATCCATTTCATGGTTCAGGGTATAAAAAATTTAATATTTGACGCATCGATTGCTTTCAAAACAAAGTACAATAAAAAATTCCTGGCAGGAATTTGTGATATATTTCGGAAGCGTGGGCACAAGATTTTATAGTGTGACCATAGTCCACTAACTTGTGGTAAAATTATGGAATTTTGCCTTACATAGCTTAGGAGATACATGGTCACACTAAGGCATCAAATTTAAAAAATAAACAAACCCACGAACACAAAATAAAAAAGATAAGATGAATAGTGCGAATATGCTTATTCCGTTGTTGGTAGCATATGTTTTTGCAGTGCCAATACTTTCCCATTCCTGTCTCACCGAAATAAAATCAAAATGTTTTTTGTCTGTCAACCTCCAAAGGCATGGTCGCGACTCGACTGATTTAATAAGCAAAATCTTCCCCTCGTGACTAAAATTTTCCACCCGTTTTGGTTTTTCTTTCCATTATTATTTATAAGTTTTTATAAACGTTTTACAAAATGTGTTTGCTGGCCTGGGCACAAAAAGATATATGATTTGGTATTTCCTGCGCCCAGCGCCAGTGTGTACATATTAAATAAATCGATACTATCGATAAGCAGTTTATTATTTTTTGCTACGTTGCTGGATACCTAGAACACACGTAGCCAAAAAAAAAACAATTCCTGCTGCGACGATTTTGATTGAAAAATTTTTTTTTCGCTGTACTGGATACGGACCTTTACTTGTGATCATTATAGCCGATAGTGCTTACATACAAGTTTGTATGGAAACCAACCAAACCTTCTTGTGTGTATCGTTATAAGCGGAATATCGTTATAGCCGGCATCGTTATAACCGGCATCCACTGTATTTAAATATTTAAATAACGATCAACGTATTTTAATTTCTTTTGTTGTTTTTTAAACACAA
The DNA here is from genome assembly GCA_030179655.1 of Scaptomyza flava. Classification (NCBI taxonomy): domain Eukaryota; kingdom Metazoa; phylum Arthropoda; class Insecta; order Diptera; family Drosophilidae; genus Scaptomyza; species Scaptomyza flava. The sequence continues at coordinate 45,572,460 of JARNME010000012.1, forward strand.
GAAAATTAAGTCGATTTTCGACTTAATAATTGAAGCAACATTATATATAGTTGTCTTCTATTTTGCATATTATATAATAGTTATATAGACGCTGCTTTAGTGCATTTAAAAATCAAATAAAACTAAGCAGTCTGAATATTCTATTAAATTAATATAAGTTGGTATATTCAATTTTATTGAATTCTATACTTTGTATAGACGCTGTAACGTACAGTGAAGTCAATTTTTGACTTATTTTGAAGTATTTATTTATTTATAATACTTACTTTAAATTAAGTTGATAATTTTTTTTGTTGTTTTTTTTTTTTTCAACAAAATTAATAAGTCGATTTTAGACTTAATAATTGAAGCAACATTATATATAGTTGTCTTCTATTTTGCATATTATATAATAGTTATATAGACGCTGCTTTAGTGCATTTAAAAATCAAATAAAACTAAGCAGTCTGAATATTCTATTAAAATAATATAAGTTGGTATATTCAATTTAATTGAATTCTATACTTACGTATAGACACTGTAACGTTGTAACAATCGTTTTACAGCAGTGGTGGGCACACACAAATATTGTCACAGTTTTCACACGCATACAAGCACAATTTGTATGTATATCGAAAGCAAAAATAGTTATCGATAGTTTGAAATAAAGTTGATCTTCCTATGGCTTAGGAGAAGCTATGTTCCAAATTTGAAGTCTCTAGGTCTTTTAGTCTTTGAGATTGACGCGTTCATACATACGGACGAATGGACGGACAGACGGACAGAAGGACAGAAGGTCATGGCTATATCGACATGGCTGTTGATGCTGATCAAGAATATATATATTTTATATGGGGTTGGAGATGCTTCTTTTTGCCTGCTCAAAACAATTATACCCTTTTTTTTATCCATTTCATGGTTCAGGGTATAAAAAAATTTAATATTTGACGCATCGATTGCTTTCAAAACAAAGTTTTCTTATATTTTGTAGCCACAGTAAGAGAACAGAGAGAAGAACAAAGAAGAAGAAATATGACTGTTTATGGTAATCACTGCAAGCAGCATGCACAGCTGAGGGAATATATGCATGTCTGAATCACAAAGCGCGGCTTAAAGCTTAATCAGCGCGCGCGTCGCTCTTATGACTGCCGCTAGATATAAAATAATTTGAATGCAATCATGCGTCTTTGTTGTTATTTACGCTCACTCTTTTGTTCATGCGCGCGCTCTGCATGTCAAACATAAGTTTTAATATCCCTATCTCCTCCGCACACACTAAGCTAAGTTTGCCATAACTAAGAGGCTGCAGTTAAGGGAATGGCATTGCCTAATTTGCACCACCCATACCTAGCTCTTAAGTGCAAGCGTTGTATGTTAGAGCTCGGTGTCTGTTGCTTAGAGGAATAACTGTAATGCTCTTTACAACATTATGTTTTTGCATACAATGGTAAAAGAATTGGTTTTGCATTTTAGTTCATATTTAATGTGAACAAAGAAAGTTAATTTTCGTTTCAGTGAATTTTTTAATATTGTTTATATTAAGGATAATAATAAAATCGAAAGTTACTTTTTGAATCAGTGAGTTTTTCAATATTCTGATTTTCGTATTATATACTATACATACATTCTTTTAAAATTACCTATATATATAAGTTCATTTTAAATACGTTTTTTATGATAAGTTATAATAAAATTGAATTGCTATTATTTAAATAACGATCAACGTAATTTAATTTCTTTTGTTGTTTTTTAAACACAAGAAAATTAAGTCGATTTTCGACTTAATAATTGAAGCAACATTACATATAGTTGTCTTCTATTTTGCATATTATATAATAGTTATATAGACGCTGCTTTAGTGCATTTAAAAATCAAATAAAACTAAGCAGTATGAATATTCTATTAAATTAATATAAGTTGGTATATTCAATTTTATTGAATTCTATACTTTGTATAGACGCTGTAACGTTGTACAGTGAAGTCAATTTTTGACTTATTTTGAAGTATTTATTTATTTATAATACTTACTTTAAATTAAGTTGTTAATTTGTTTTGTTGTTTTTTTTTTCAACAAAATTAATAAGTCGATTTTAGACTTAATAATTGAAGCAACATTATATATAGTTGTCTTCTATTTTGCATATTATATAATAGTTATATAGACGCTGCTTTAGTGCATTTAAAAATCAAATAAAACTAAGCAGTCTGAATATTCTATTAAAATAATATCAGTTGGTATATTCAATTTAATTGAATTCTATACTTACGTATAGACACTGTAACGTTGTAACAATCGTTTTACAGTGAAGTCAATTGACTCACAGCCAAATTAAACAAGTGGAAACGTTGCAGTCGGACGCAACCGACTGCGGTATACTCGATACCAGTATTAAAAATTTTGATGCCCATCCATGTGGGATGTCAATTGCTATCTTCATACCAAATTTGGTGACTCCAGCTCGAAGTTTGTATAAAGTGGGTGTTTGTGCCAAACAGCTGCGTTCCTGCCAACTGCGCAGCACTGCTGCCGCGACTAGAAAACTCCCCTCAAGCCGAGCCTTCTAGCCGACGGCAACTTTGCTTCGCTTAAGCTTAAGCAGCGGGGGTTAGTTCCTAATTACAAGTGTAACACAGAGGTTTCATTAAAATTCACAAAGAATAAATTCATACCTTAATATTATAACCTCGAGTGTTTTTCAATTCGACAAGTAACCACAAGAAGTCCCTATACTCTTGATCCTACGTGCAGAGCCCCCCTACATGTTCATGGTCCTTCGAGCCGGATTTTTAAGGAATTCGATATAGTTTTCGGCAGCACGAGGAAAAAGATAAGTATAAAATACATGAAATATTTTGGCATATGATCCGCCATATTTTTTCCGTCCGCCAAAGTGTTTAACAAGTAAAAAGGGGAAACTGTTCCTTCGCTTTCCATTGTCTAAATTCCAATTAGACTACTTGTTAAACGATACTCCAATCAGAAATAAATATGCGCAGGTCTGTCTGCGCGATTTAATATTTCCATCCATGTATGTACATATATGCATACACACCTGCGCGCAATTAAATTCCGTTCTGTTATCCGAGTTCCACTGATTTAGTGCTCCAGAACAGCACAATCATTAATATAAAACACAATAAAAATACGTTTTTTATTAATATTTTATATTTGTGCATACGTACATACATATGTACACGCCAACATACTTAAAGAAACCACCACCAGTTGATCGGCACCTTTAAGCGCGCAAGCGTACATTTACATATGTATGTATGTACATACGAAAATCCATATACAGAACACATATTACTTTTACATATACTACGTTTATGCTTGCAAAGAAGCATGAATTCAGATCATGCTTTTTTAAAAAAATACTAGCATAAACACAAAATCGTTATTTTTTCTACACACGTATTTTGACTATGATTTTTTGGAAAAATTTTTTGTGTAAGCAGTCTGGCACGCTACTGTGTGAAATCAGCTGTTCCGCACTAATTAAATTGCTGCGAACAGCAGCTCCATTCTTGACTTTAAAAGACAACGAACCATCTCTGATGTTCGCGTTTGCCGTTGAATTAAAAAAAATTTGCATTTTCATTTAACATTTTGAAGATTTAATTCGTTTAACGTTTTGGCTTTCGGTTTATCAGCTGTTTGTGCTGATGTGCTGCCACCTTTTTCATATGAAGCTGCATAGGTGGCTCCACCCTTCAGAAAAATCATGATTTTTATAAAATAGCATAAACAGGCGTATTTTAAAAAGCGTGATTTTAAAAAATCATGAAACAGCAAGCATAAACGTAGTAATAATTACTACATTTTAATACATGATTCCAACACCCACATTTATATTCCATATATATGTTCCACATTACATATGCAAACATAACACACAATAATTAAATATACACATAAACGCAGTAAGCGCCGCACTTGCAGGTAAATTGTTTCCAGCATCTGTCAAGTCGCCGGCACTCCATAACTTAAACAAAATACAAATGCTATATAACATCTACTAAAAAACATAAAACAAAACACTGGCCGAGCACACAAAGAGATTAAAATTTAATAAAAAATTTATTTTTTGCCGGCATAAACTACAACAGCTCATTATAAACAAATACATGCATATGTAAGCTTTGCTAGTTCCGCTCTGGTGAACTGGTAAAGGTAACAACGATTTCTTTGTCATAGAAGCGCTTGAAGCGCAAAAGTGTGTAATGCAATACATCGTGATCGTCAAAGTCCGACACTTAAATTAATTTAAAAGTATTAATTATAATCTATAATTAATTTCTTATTTTCCGTTCTGTTTTTTTTTCCGTTTGCAATTGTTCTCTGTTGCGATTCCATTCCGTTCCGGGCGGAAGATTCCAATAATTTATAAATATTCTTTTGTAAATTATTTTAAGTCCGTTAACGGGGGGAAGTTGTAAATATCCTTTTACAATTTTAATTTCTTTGTTCCGTTTTCCATTCCGTTCCGGGTGGAATATTCCAAATAATTTATAAATATTCTTTTGTAAATTATTTTTAAGTCCGTTAACGGGGGGAAGTTGTAAATATTCTTTTACAATTTTCATTTCTTTGTTCCGTTTTCCATTCCGTTCCGGGTGGAATATTCCAAATAATTTATAAATATTCTTTTATAAATTATTTTAGGTCCGTTAACGGGGGGAAGTTGTAAATATCCTTTTACAATTTTCATTTCTTTGTTCCGTTTTCCATTCCGTTCCGGGTGGAATATTCAAAATAATTTATAAATATTCTTTTATAAATTATTTTAGTTCCGTTAGCGGGGGGAAATTGTAAATATTCTTTTACAATTTTCATTTCTTTGTTCCGTTTTCCATTCCGTTCCGGGTGGAATATTCCAGAATAATTTATAAATATTCTTTTATAAATTATTTTAAGTCTGTTATCGGGTAAAATTGTAAATATCCTTTTACAATTTAATATTCTCTGATCCGATTCCATTTCATTCCAAGCTAGTGGAATATCCGAATAATTTATAAATATTCTTTTACAAGTTATTCGTAAGTCCATCTAGCGGGGCTATATTTGTAAATATTCTTCTACAAATATTTTTTTCGATAGTATTTTATTGTGGTTAATCCTGACTACAATAAATATTCCCACAAATCCCAGAAGTTGTTTCCTTGCTTGTCACCTGTTCCAACTCATAAAACAGAGTTAATTATTTTTTGTTAAGGACAGATAATGCCGATAGGGCCAGGTCAAGGAGAGAAAAAACAGCTGAACGTTCCGTCCGTGAAGAGCACAAAAATAAGTTCGCTTTCTTCACCAAATCTCCCGGTGAAGAAAACCTCCGTTACACCCAAATCCAAGCCAATTGCCAAACTTTCCAGCGTCGTCACACCACTTGCTAAACCCCCCATTCCGAGTTTGAAGCAGATAGCCACTAACTAGCGGTGTACGGCACAGTTGTGCGAAGAAATAGAGAGGCTAAACTCCATCAATAGGCAGCCCGCAGTCCCGATAGCGTCTGTTTCTCGAGGCTGTAGTCTCCCACCTGTTGACACAGAAGTGTTCTATGGGGACTATTTAAAATGGCCAACTTTCCGAGACCTATTTACGGCTATCTACATTGACAACCCTCGACTAACTCCAGTCGAAAAATTGTTTCACCTCAATTCCAAAACTGGGGGTGAAGCTAAGGCAATTGTTTCGAAGTCTCCGCTCACCCATGACGGTTTTGCCTCTGCGTGGCAGGCGTTGTATGAGCGTTTCCAAAATAAGCGGCTTCTGGTTAATAGCCAACTTAAAATCCTGTTCAATTTGCCTACTGTTAATGTAGAAACCGGTTCCGCCCTGAGTTGTCTAACAGCTCTGGAGCATTCCGAGGTATCGACTAAAAATTGGGACTGCTTCCTTGTGTTCTTGTGCTCTTCCAAATTACCAAAGGGAACACTGTCTCTGTGGGAACAGTCCCTTTCAGATAAAGCGGCAATTCCAAAATGGGAGGACTTAAATAGTTTCCTGGGTGAACGCTACAGGACGCTGGAAGCTATCGAGGATGTCAAGCCCAGTTCCAGCGTTCAATCCAACTCAAGGCCGTCCAAGCCTCAAGCGTCTTCGAGGAATCTCCAAACCTTTGAAGCAAAGGTACATTCCAAGGTAAACTCTTGCAATGTATGTTCCAAAGAAAACCACCCAATCCGCTTATGTCCGAAGTTCCTTAAAATGTCAGTTACCGAAAGAGCCAACCTCGTGAAACAGCGGAGTCTATGTTGGAATTGTTTCGCAAAGAACCACCAACTTAAAGACTGCACAAGTGCTCACAATTGCTTCACGTGCAAGGGCCGCCATAACACGCTTTTGCATAAGGGCAGCCCCCCTTCAGTGACCGCTAATTCAGTTCCTCAAAAGCAAAATAATAATCCAGTTCAAATACAGTCCACTTCGAACCAACCCTGCGTTCAAAACTATTTTGCAACTGATACGCGTGGTGTGCTCCTAGGTACCGCATTAATAACTGTTATCCATCTGGGCACTAAGTTCACGGCGAGAGCGCTGATAGATTCAGGCTCAGAAGCCACTTTCATTTCAAAGAGATTGTTTGACAAAATCAAATTGCCTTTCCAAAGGGTTGAAGTCAACGTCTCAGGGCTCAATCAAGCGGTTGCAGCCCAACCCCGAAAGCTATGCCATTTCCTTGTGGGGTCTCCTATAAGGCCCAGACTTCAAATTGAAGTTTCGGCATATGTGCTCCCAGAACTGTCGGGAAATCTCCCGTCATATTCGATTCCTCAAACCTTACTAAAGGATTTACCAGACTTGCAACTGGCAGATCCATTATTTTTTCAAAGTGCACAAATTGATGTGCTTTTAGGGGCGGATATCCTTCCGTCCATTCTCCAGGGTGCTTCTCGTCCTAATGTGTGTGGCAGTCTGTTGGGGCAAGAGACGGTCTTTGGCTGGATACTAACCGGCCCGATCTCAGAGACCACACCCAATTCCATCTCGTCCTTCTCCACACGCGTTTCTGTTAATTCCGAGTCACGACTAGAGCAGCTTCTCACAAAATTTTGGGAGGTGGAGGATTTGCCGGCGAGACCGGTTAAAGAATCTGACTCTTTTTGTGAGAAAAACTTTGTCAAAACGACCACGAGAGACGCAAAGGGGAGATATGTGGTGACGCTTCCATTTCGCGACCAAGTTCATTGCAAAGTAGGTCATTCCAGATCCATGGCACTGGCTCAATTCCTGAAGAATGAGAGCCGTCTAAAGAGAAACCTTTCCCTCAAGGAGCAAAATGACTCCGTCATTCAAGAATATTTGGATTTAGGCCACATGCGGCAAGTCAGCCCGAACGATGCAGTGACCAATTTCTATCTGCCCCACCATGCAGTTTTCAAACCCGACAGCACCACGACAAAGGTCCGCGTCGTGTTCAACGCTTCCAATCCCTCATCGAACGGTCGCAGTTTGAATGATATCCTTCATCCGGGGCCCATTCTGCAGTCTGACTTGACCGTACAAATTCTCAAGTGGCGCTTCTTTCGATATGTCTTCAATGCCGATATAGCAAAAATGTATCGGCAGATACTGGTCCATTCAGATCACACACCGTTCCAAAGAATTCTCTTCCGGGATAACCACGAGAATATCTGTGATTATGAATTGAATACAGTCACTTTCGGTGTCAATTGTGCTCCATTCCTTGCCATTCGGGTCTTACAGCAGCACATATCCGCTGGCAAGTGAAATAATCACAAGTTTCATGAATGTCGATGATGTTCTGGCCGGAGCGCATTCCAAGCCACGAGCCTTAGCAGCCATTGCGGAACTACAATCCGCTCTCGAAAGCGCTGGCTTTCCTATCCGTAAATGGACATCAAATTCGAAAGAAGTTTTGAGGGACATCCCAAAGGCTCACTTATTGTGCGAAGATTTCCTGGAAATCGAAGACGCAAGCACGGCGAAAACTTTAGGCATTCGATGGCAGGCCACCACAGATGAGTTCTTCTTCACTCCAGCTCCGATGCTCTCAAAAGAGAGTTTCACTAAGCGGGAAGTCCTTTCTCAAACAGCAAAACTGTTTGATCCCGCAGGGTGGCTTGCACCTTTCATTATTCGTGCGAAAATCTTTATTCAAGAGATCTGGCTCCAAAATCTCGATTGGGATGAATCGTTGCCTGCTGATCTTCGTCGCAAATGGCACGATTTTCTCCTGACGTATCCTGATGTCAGCAAAATTCGAATTCCAAGATGGATCACTTTTCGTGCCCAATCAGCACTTGAATTCCATGGGTTTTGCGACGCATCGCAGCGCGCCTATGGCGCTGCCTGTATGCTCGTGTCGAAAACCATAATGGCGTGTCCGTGTTCCTTGTCACTGCCAAAACTAGAGTGGCTCCAGTCAAAACCATCTCCGTTCCACGATTAGAGCTGTGTGGAGCAGTCTTGTTGTCAGAATTGGCGTCAGCACTACTTCCACAATTACCTGTCAATAAGTATGATACATACTATTGGACAGACTCTACTATTGTGCTGGCATAGTTGAGCAAACCTCCTTGTAACTGGACCACGTTTGTGGCAAACAGAGTGGCAAAAATCACGCAGTCAGTTGACATGAAAAATTAGTCTCATGTGTGCTCCGAGCAAAATCCAGCTGACTTGGCAAGTAGAGGCGTCTCACCCAACGAGCTGGTCAATAGCGCCTTGTGGTGGAATGGCCCCGAGTGGCTGTCTCAGCCCAGAGATCAGTGGCCAACTCCAGTCGAGATCGCTCATGACACCACTGTCGAGCAGCGTGCGATCAAATGCAACTTGACACAGAAGCCGTCAGATTTCGATTTCCTTGATCGTTTTTCGAGTTTCCATAGAGCGCTCCGAGTCTTGGCCTACATCACTCAGCGCTGCAGGGGGAAAGCGCTTTCCTTTCCGAGTGAGCTTAGCAGCAAGGAACTGCGCGACTCCCAAGAAAGATTGATAATCCTCACGCAGCAATCAGGTTACTCCCAAGAGCACTGCTGTCTTCTCCAAAAGAAGCAGATTCCAAGGTCAAGCAGCATCCACAACCTGAATCCGTATCTCGACCAAAAGGGAATCATGAGAGCATGTGGAAGACTGGGTCATTCTGAAGCTTTGTCATATGATGAGCGCCATCCGATTCTTCTACCATATGAAGTTCGATTTTCGCGCCTTCTGGTGCAATTTACTCACCGCATATCGCTTCATGGTGGGAACCAATTAACGATGCGCCTCGTCCGGTCCAAATACTGGATTCCAAAGCTCAAGATTCTAATCAAATCCGTGATTAGCTCCTGTAAGGTTTGTGTGATTCACCGTAAGAAACTCCAAACGCAACTTATGGGAGACCTACCCGTTGATAGAGCCACTTTCTCCAGGCCGTTCACTCACACGGGGGTGGATTTCGCGGGACCCTTTGAAATAAAGAATTATACAGGCAGAGCCTGCTTAATTACTAAGGGGTATGTGTGCGTTTTTGTATGTTTCAGTACAAAAGCGATTCATCTTGAAGCTACCAGTGATTTAACGTCCGAAAAGTTTCTTGCAGCCTTCTCGAGATTCGCAGCCCGACGCGGCTGTCCCCGTCACGTTTACTCCGATAATGGAAAAACCTTCGTGGGAGCCTCAAAGATACTGATACGAGAATTTGTGGAAGTCTCCAAAGCCGCAGTCCTGGCAAAATACAGTCAATTCGGCCTATCCTGGCATTTCAATCCTCCAAGTGCACCGCACATGGGGGGGCTCTGGGAAGCAGGGGTTAAAAGCTTCAAGGCCCTGTTCTACAAATCCACGTCGGCCATAAAATATACGTTTGAGGAACTTTCAACGCTCCTATCCAAGGTCGAATCGTGTCTTAATTTCAGGCCCATCTCACCCATGTCAGAGGATCCTAGCGATCTCCTAGCGCTTACCCCTGGTCATTTCCTCACGGGGGGCCCTCTTCTTTCCATATCCGAGCCAGAAATAAATGAGACGGCTTCGTCTATTATAAACAGATGGCAACGTTTGAAGGCTTTAAACCAGCAATTTTGCAAGCGGTGGAAAGAAGAGTACTTAAAGGAGCTCCACAAGCGCAACAAATGGCAGTCCCCAACCCGTGATCTTCAAGTTGATGACATGGTTATCGTGAAGGAAGATAACCTTCCAGCCAAGGAGTGGCGTCTAGGTCGTGTCAAGGCCGCCTATCCTGGCTCGGATAATAAGGTTCGGGTGGTGGACGTTCTCACCAGCCAAGGAGTTTTAAAGCGACCCACCGCTAAATTACTCCTACTTCCTATGGACACTTCCGTTCCTAGTTCCTAAATATTTTACGCGTACGCCCGAATTTTGTGCAAAATCCATGGTGCAATTGAGTACATATTGTCTTGTTTTCTTTCCATTATACAGAATGGCACCAAGGAAGGCACAAGCGCTGGAGTCCCGTCGGGTACGCGGAGTCCATTCATTCCGCTGCCGTGTTTGCAGTGGAATCCATGCGAAAATGCAAACGATTCCTGCAGCTGACGGGCGACAAGCGGCTTCGGGCCGTGTTGATAAACAAATACTGCGCAAATTGTTTAGCCCATCAGCATTCCGGAGACACCTGTAGGAGCAAGGACAAATGTCGGAAGTGCAAGGGGGATCATCACACGCTGCTCCACCTCTCCGAAACAACCCGACCAGCAGCATCCACGTCCGGTACCCCATCCACAATCCAGCGTCGATTGGAAATATCCAGGGAGGAAACCACACCCCCAGCGGAGAGTCCCCGGCCAGCGATGTCAACTTCGTTGGTCTCGCTGCTGGAGTTCAAGTGGATAACGCTCCTGCCTACCGTCTCCCTCTTCCTGAGTAACGGAAAAAAATCGTTCAAGGTGGCTGCGCTCGTGGACCCGTGTAGTCCGATAAGCCGCATCGGCACTTCACTGGCAAAAGGCTTCGGTCTTTCCGTCACCAGCGTCGGTGCGGATGAGGCCTGCACGGTGTTCCTCCACAACAAAGCGGCCACCTTCACGAGGGAGGCGGTGTTAAAGGTGGAAGAGGGCACCAACATGAGGACGCCAGCCAAAACGATCCCGGAGAGCGTCCAGGCACGATTCGCCGACATTGTGCCTTCTGACGAAACCTGGTTTCGTCCGAAGCATGTGTCCCTGGTACTTGGGGCTGACCTGTACCAGGAGCTTTTGGTACCAGGATTAGTTCCCGGCCAGAATGGTCTTCCGGTGGCACAGAACACCATATTTGGTTGGATGCTCTCGGGATCGTGTCCGGCATAACTCCAGCGTGCATCCCGGCATAATTTCCGATCCCCCCATCCGTCTCAATCTTGCAATCCTTGCAAGGGGGGGGAGTATGTTTGTGCCAAACAGCTGCGTTCCTGCCAACTGCGCAGCACTGCTGCCGCGACTAGAAAACTCACCTCAAGCCGAGCCTTCTAACCGACGGCAACCTTGCTTCGCTTAAGCTTAAGCAGCGGGGGTTAGTTCCTAATTACAAGTGTAACACAGAGGTTTCATTAAAATTCACAAAGAATAAATTCATACCTTAATATTATAACCTCGAGTGTTTTTCAATTCGACAAGTAACCACAAGAAGTCCCTATACTCTTGATCCTACGTGCAGAGCCCCCCTACATGTTCAGTGGGGAAAGGGGGGCTATGGGGCTGGGGGCGGTATGTTTGGGCGTGGCATCCAAATTTTTTTGCAGATCCTTGTGGAATGTCAATTGCTACCTTCATACCAAATTTGGTGACTCTAGCTCAAAGTTTGTATAAGGTGGGGTTAGGGGGGCTATGGGGCTGGGGGCGGTATGGTTGGGCGTGGCATCCAAATTTTTGCTGCAGATCCTTGTGGAATGTCAAATGCTACCTTCATACCAAATTTGGTGACTCTAGCTCGAAGCATGTAAAAGGTGGTGAAAGGGGGGCTATGGGGCTTGGGGCGGTATGGGTGGGCGTGGCATTCAAATTTTTGGTGCAGATCTATGTGGGATGTCAATTGCTACCTTCATACCAAATTTGGTGACTCTAGCTCGAAGTTTGTATAAAGTGGGGAAAGAGGAGCTGGGGGCGGTATGGTTGGGCGTGGCATCCAAATTTTTGCTGCAGATCCTTGTGGAATGTCAAATGCTACCTTCATATTAAATTTGGTGACTCTAGCTCAAAGTTTGTATAAAGTTGGGAAAGGGGGGCTTGGGGCGGTATGGTTGGGCGTGGCATCCAAATTTTTGCTGCAGATCCTTGTGGAATGTCAAATGCTTCCTTCATACCAAATTTGGTGACTCTAGCTCAAAGTTTGTATAAGGTGGGGTTAGGGGGGCTATGGGGCTGGGGGCGGTATGGTTGGGCGTGGCATCCAAATTTTTGCTGCAGATCCTTGTGGAATGTCAAATGCTACCTTCATACCAAATTTGGTGACTCTAGCTCGAAGCATGTAAAAGGTGGTGAAAGGGGGGCTATGGGGCTTGGGGCGGTATGGGTGGGCGTGGCATTCAAATTTTTGGTGCAGATCTATGTGGGATGTCAATTGCTACCTTCATACCAAATTTGGTGACTCTAGCTCGAAGTTTGTATAAAGTGGGGAAAGAGGAGCTGGGGGCGGTATGTTTGGGCGTGGCATCCAAATTTTTGCTGCAGATCCTTGTGGAATGTCAAATTCTAACTTCATACCAAATTTGGTGACTCTAGCTCGAAGCATGTAAAAGGTGGTGAAAGGGGGCTATGGGGCTTGGGGCGGTATGGGTGGGCGTGGCATCCAAATTTTTGCTGCAGATCCTTGTGGAATGTCAAATGCTACCTTCATATTAAATTTGGTGACTCTAGCTCAAAGTTTGTATAAAGTGGGGAAAGGGGGGCTTGGGGCGGTATGGTTGGGCGTGGCATCCAAATTTTTGCTGCAGATCCTTGTGGAATGTCAAATGCTACCTTCATACCAAATTTGGTGACTCTAGCTCAAAGTTTGTATAAGGTGGGGAAAGGGGGGCGGAATGGATGAGCTAGGCTCCAAAACTTTGATGCAGATTGTTGGGGGTTGTTGCCAGCTTTCTTCCTACCAAATTTGGTGGCTCTAGCTCCACTACTCTGGAAGATACACGCATTCCCGTTTTTTACGATGCTTTGGGGCATCTGGGGGCGGCTAGGGCGGTATTGGTGGGCGTGGCATCCAAACTTTTAGTGCAGTTTTTGGGGGGTCATCATCATCTATCTTGGCATCAAATTTGGTGACTCTAGCTAAAAAACTGTGGGAGATATAGGCTTTTCTGATTTATAAATGCGGGGGGGCTGGGGGCGGGATGGGTGGGCGTGGCTCCAAAACAGTGCAGTTCTTTTGGGGTCGTTACCAGCTATCTTCCTTCTAAATTTGGTGGCTCTAGCTCCACTACTCTGGAAGATACACGCATTCCCGTTTTTTACGATGCTTTGGGGCATCTGGGGGCGGCTAGGGCGGTATTGGTGGGCGTGGCATCCAAACTTTTGGTGCAGTTTTTGGGGGGTCATCATCAGCTAAATTGGCACCAAATTTGGTGGCTCTAGCTCAAAAACTGTGGGAGATATAGGCTTTTTTGACTTTAAAATGCGGGGGGTCTGGGGGCGGAATGGGGGGGCGTGGCTCCAAAATTTTGGATGCAGTTTTTTGGGGGTTGCTAGTAGCTATCTTCTTACCAAATTTGGTAGTTCTAGCTGTAAGGGTGTGTGAAATATGCGGATTTATCGTTTTTGAGTTATCGAATTTATCGCTTTGCCAGCCCCCCAGTATCGTAGAACCCCAATCTTGACACTTTAATTTACTATCCCATAGATAAAGAGAATTGGAAAGTTTCAAGTCCCTAGCTTTACCTTCGGTATCGAGTATAAATATGTCTATTGAAGCTTTAGATATTAGTGGTGTTTTGGTGCCGCATTCAGTTGTTGCCATAATTGATGATGGAGCCTGTCTTTTTAGATCTATTTCCTACCTTTTATTTGGCCTTGCCTAGGCTTCCATGGCACCATACGCCAAAATATTGTTGAACATGTTGTAACCAACTTGCAAACTTTTGCTTGCTTCAGCATAAACTTAAATGGAGAGTGTTATAGCTCTTCTCAACAATATGAGTGCGCTATGTCATACTCATATACTTATGGTACTGCATGTGAGCTTCAAGCAGCAGCAGAAATTTTTGCTGTAAATTTCCAAGTTTTTCAGAATGAAAATTTATTACAAGCATTCGGGAATAATATGCATCCTGTAAAAAGATTGCGTTTTACCGGTCCATTAACGAATGGACATTTTGATGTTTATATTCCTTTAGAGGAAGTATTCACTCAAGATTCTGATACGTCAAGTGAATGTTTAAATGAAAATGTTAAAAATCCTGTTAAAAGACGCAGTCGGTTCACCAGCAAAACAGAAAAAAAGGTTTAAAAATAACGTTCATTAGAAAAAAATAGTGATATCAATAGGGGTAAGCGCATAGAAGCATCAAAAAGATTTCAGGTTAATAATTCTGATGATGATATAGGCTGGGAACGGGAAACGGATGAAGATGATGAATCCAAAACAAAAATCAGATCAAGCATTGTATTAAGAGAATTTGGGATAGCATTTATTTGACTCAATGACATCCCAAGTAAGTCGATTAAAAATTCATTCAGGGCCGTGGGAGTCAGGGCACCAGAGTCAGGACAAGAAATCCAAGTAGCTTCAGCAATGTTGAAATCACCAAGAACTACAAGAAAATCGCGATCAGAAAGCAAGGCAGAGACAGAATGAATAGCAGATAGATGTGTCTCATAGATAGAGAGATTAGAGGAAGGAGGTATATAGGAACAAGTGATAAAAGTGTTAATGCCGTAAATATTTAGCTTTACAGCAATAAACTCTATATCAAAAGAACTATTTAATACGACTGTTTCAGAAGGAAAGTCAACATTCACAGCAATAAGCACTCCACCACCACGCCGAAGAGTACGGTCCTTTCTATAAATAGAATATGTACTACATAGAATTTCGGAATTGAGAATGTCTTGCCTTAACCACGTTTCAGTAAAGGCAATGACATGGAAAGGGAAAGAAAGACTATTAAGGTATAAGCTAGTGAGTTTACTACAAAGACCTCTTACATTCTGATAGCCAAGTAAGAAGGAGGATGTTAGTTTTTTGAACTATCAGTAGTTGGGAGAGTTACCTTAGAACCAACCACCGGAAGTGAAGATACAATCGGGGACCGATTATTTTTTCTTGCAGTATACTCTTTTACAATTATGTGTTCTGGCCAAAATTCTTTGCAGCATATGGTGCAAAAATTTTGATTCGAAACACTGATTTTAAAAGACGAAAAGATGCTTCAGAGTTTCTCATCCGAATGAATATTTGCAAATAATCTTATGGCGTGACAGTCCAGCTGATGATATAAAGGCGTACAAATTGGACACACTAACGTATGGAACCAAATCTGCAGCGTTCTTGGATATAAGAACCATGCATCAGCTATTGCTCGAAGAGGAAGAAAATTTCCCTATTGGCTTGAGGATCGTAAGAAACCGTTTCTACGTGGACGACCTTATGTCTGGTGGAGACAGCATTGAAGAGTCGTGGAAATTAAACGCCAGGTCAAAATGCTGCTTAGCCGTGGACACTTCCCAATACCAAAGACCGTACATTATCAAGATGTAGCAATTGTTAAGAAAAGGGTTTACAGTTATTTCGTCTCAGGGTTCCGCTCTCAGAAACCATCTATGCAATGAGCGTGAGGGAGCGCGATAGCGTTTTTGTTTCAGTTGCCTTTTTCACACAGCGGCCCGTCAAGTAAACGACAAGCAGCAGGCCAGCGGCAGGCCAGCGACAGCCAAGAACGGTAAAAATTTGTCACTGTATGTGAGCGTGTGTTTCCCCTTTTGCTGGGCCTGCTGGGCCTATTTTGGTTTTTTCTGTGTCGGCAAATGACATCGACAAGTGTGAATACACTTTCGAAATTTGTGTGCATCGCTGCATAAATTGCGATGGCATAATTTGTGTCTAGTGTCATAGAAGTAAAAAAATGAAAGAGTATGAATGACCAGCAATTGCTAAACTGAAATTTGACTGTTTGGCTTCATCTATGCAAATATAGCACCCTTAAATGTGAGTTTGGCAATTGTATATAGTTTATTGACCCGTCTAAGCTACATAAATCTATATATATAAAAGAGTTTGTCCTGATGATAATGGAAGAGCCACAACCTAAACGAAAAGAGCTAGAAGGCTGAAATTTTCACACAACTTTCCATGCAGGTAGGAGGTGAGCACTAAGAAGGGAATTTTTATTTGGACAACTCCTTCATGTACCTCCCATACGATTTGGAGCACTTTTTACCCATAAAAAAAAAACAAATTATAATTACAACAAGTACCCATTCCACTACTGTCGCCTGATTGTCGCACAAGCTGAGGGTTTGATCGCGAGCGAGAATACCAAATCAAAACAAATGCGCAGTGACGCCTTCACGTCGCACAAGCAAAGTCAAAAAAAAAAAGGTTCGACACTTGCAAAAACGAAACGGATTTCTGCTTTTTAATGAATATGTGCATACACACTGAGTTGAACAATGCGCCTGAAAATAATTTTCATAATTTTATGCACATGTATCACTTCGCACAGTGCATATTCCTTTTTTTTCAAATTTGTGTGCCTTTGACAATTGATTTACGACCCAAGTAGCGTTTGTGGTTGTTGTAAGTGTTGTTGTTGGGCCCGCACTGATACTTTTTGTTGCTGTCATTGATTTTAAAAAAACAACAACAACATAACAAAACTTGGTGCGTCTAGAAAAATTTCCCACACCAGAATATGTTATGGGGGTGGATTCGCCTACTTGCTGCTTATATAACTTAGACAAAACGTAACACAATAATATTTATTGATATACAATTTCGAATAAGCACAGGGCGTTCACATAAGCGCGTGTGTTGCTCTTATGATAATCAGATAATTTGAAATCTCGCTCCGATCATGCTCCTTTGTTGTTGCTCATTTATGTTCACTCTCTATTTTATGTGCGCGCTTTGCATGTCAATCATAAAGTTTAATAACCCTAGCTCCTCCGCACACACTCTAAATTAAAGCTAAAGGCAATATACAATTCACTTAACTGCAGCCTCTTAGATATGTTTTGCATTGATTCAGTGCGTGTGAAGAAGGTAGCGATACTACGCTCTTTGTTTGACTTGCAGAGCGCGCGCATAGATAAGAGAATTAGCCAAAATAGCCAACAACGAGGGCGCGATTTAAAAATAATTTGTCATCTAGCGCCGAACATGAAGAGCGATGCGCGAGCGAATCTGAAAACAAGTAAGAAGGTTTTAGACGAGAAATCCCGACTAAAAGATACCCTGAACCCGTGTATTAAATGACTTGCAGAAGTGAGTTTTTCTTGACTTTAACTTTAATTTAAAATATCTCCAGTGTTTCTTAACCGATTTGGATCAAATTTTCATGGAAGTTATAAAGTTATCCATAGTTTCAACTTCTATTTTTTAATTTTCTTAATTCGAGATTTTTTCGTTATCGATTCCATATGTATCAAAAATAGTTATCGATAGTTTGAAATTAAGTTGATCTTCCTATGGCTTAGGAGAAGCTATGTTCCAAATTTGAAGTCTCTAGGTCTTTTAGTCTTTGAGATTGACGCGTTCATACATACGGACGAACGGACGGACAGACGGACAGAAGGACAGTAGGTCATGGCTATATCGACATGGCTGTTGATGCTGATCAAGAATATATATATTTTATATGGGGTTGGAGATGCTTCTTTTTGCCTGCTCAAAACAATTATACCCTTTTTTTTATCCATTTCATGGTTCAGGGTATAAAAAAATTTAATATTTGACGCATCGATTGCTTTCAAAACAAAGTTTTCTTATATTTTGTAGCCACAGTAAGAGAACAGAGAGAAGAACAAAGAAGAAGAAATATGACTGTTTATGGTAATCACTGCAAGCAGCATGCACAGCTGAGGGAATATATGCATGTCTGAATCACAAAGCGCGGCTTAAAGCTTAATCAGCGCGCGCGTCGCTCTTATGACTGCCGCTAGATATAAAATAATTTGAATGCAATCATGCGTCTTTGTTGTTATTTACGCTCACTCTTTTGTTTATGCGCGCGCTCTGCATGTCAAACATAAGTTTTAATATCCCTATCTCCTCCGCACACACTAAGCTAAGTTTGCCATAACTAAGAGGCTGCAGTTAAGGGAATGGCATTGCCTAATTTGCACCACCCATACCTAGCTCTTAAGTGCAAGCGTTGTATGTTAGAGCTCGGTGTCTGTTGCTTAGAGGAATAACTGTAATGCTCTTTCCAACATTATGTTTTTGCATACAATGGTAAGAGAATTGGTTTTGCATTTTAGTTCATATTTAATTTGAACAAAGAAAGTTAATTTTCGTTTCAGTGAATTTTTTAATATTGTTTATATTAAGGATAATAATAAAATCGAAAGTTACTTTTTGAATCAGTGAGTTTTTCAATATTCTGATTTTCGTATTATATACTATATATACATTCCTTTAAAATTACCTATATATATAAGTTCATTGAATTGCTATTATTTAAATATTTAAATAACGATCAACGTATTTTAATTTCTTTTGTTGTTTTTTAAACACAAGAAAATTAAGTCGATTTTCAACTTAATAATTGAAGCAACATTCTATATAGCTGTCTTCTATTTTGCATATTATATAATAGTTATATAGACGCTGCTTTAATTAATAAGTCGATTTTAGACTTTTAGAAGCAACATTTTCTATAGTTGTCTTCTATTTTGCATATTATATAATAGTTATATAGACGCTGCTTTAGTGCATTTAAAAATCAAATAAAACTAAGCAGTCTGAATATTCTAATAAAATAATATAAGTTGGTATATTCACTTTAATTGAATTCTATACTTACGTATAGACACTGTAGCGTTGTAACAATCGTTTTACAGTGAAGTCAATTGACTCACAGCCAAATTAAAATAGGTCTATTGAAGCTTTAGATATTAGTGGTGTTTTGGTGCCATATTCAGTTGTTGCCATAATTGGTGATGGAGCCTGTCTTTTTAGATCTATTTCCTACCTTTTATTTGGCCTTGCCTAGGCTTCCATGGCACCATACGCCAAAATATTGTTGAACATGTTGTAACCAACTGGCAAACTTTTGCTTGCTTCAGCATAAACTTAAATGGAGAGTATTATAGCTCTTCTGAACAATATGAGTGCGCTATGTCATACTCATATACTTATGGTACTGCATGTGAGCTTCAAGCAGCAGCAGAAATTTTTGCTGTAAATTTCCAAGTTTTTCAGAATGAAAATTTATTACAAGCATTCGGGAATAATATGCATCCTGTAAAAAGATTTTACCGGTCCATTAACGAATGGACATTTTGATGTTTATATTCCTTTAGAGGAAGTATTCACTCAAGATTCTGATACGTCAAGTGAATGTTTAAATGAAAATGTTAGAAATCCTGTTAAAAGCGGCAGTCGGTTCACCAGCAAAACAGAAAAAAAGGTTTAAAAAAAACGTTCATTAGAAAAACATAGTGATATCAATAGGGGTAAGCGCATAGAAGCATCAAAAAGATTTCAGGTTAATAATTCTGAGGCTCATAGAGTTGCAGTGAGAAGAGATCAGGCTAATAATCCTGAAGCTCATAGAGTTGCAGTGAGAAGACATCAGGCTAAAAATCCTGATGCACGTCAAGAAAGGCGTTTGCGTGCATGGAGTGTTAAAGCCATGTCTAGCTTAAACTATGATTTTGAAATAGCTTACAATTCAGATAAAATTACTCAACTTGGTAGTATGAATTTGATATGCAAACATTGTAATGCCTTAAAATGGAAAAATAAGCCTTTGGGTATCTGTTGCAAGGCAGGAAAAGTTAAACTTTCACAAAATGAAAGTTTGCCTGATCCACTTAAAAGCTTAATAATTGATGGACATCGCAAGCATAATCATTTCATTGATCGTATAAGAAAGTATAACAGCTGCTTTCAAATGACTTCTTTTGGAAGTACAAAAATTATAAATGAAAGTTGGTCAACCTTTAATGTCCAAGGACAAGTGTATCACCTAATTGGTAGTGTCCGACCTTTGCCAAATGAAGAAATGCAGTTTCTTCAAATTTATTTTGTTGGTGATGATGAAAAGGAAGCTCAACTACGTTGCAAAAATATTTCCAATGTTGATTTAAGCGTAGTAAAGGATCTTCAATGTATGTTTCATCATCATAATCGTTATGTTAAAGATCTAAAAATGGCTCTCAATAAAATACCAACAAGTACTAAAGACTATAAATTGATTATACATGCTGATCGAACACCTGCTGGTGCTCACAAAGGGCTTTACAATGCACCTCAATCAAGCGAAGTAGCCTTAGTTATTGTTGGTCAGCAATTTGAAAAGCGCGATATTATTATTGAAAGCCAAAATAATAAATTACATCGTATAAGTGAGGTGCATCGATCATACGATGCCTTACAGTACCCTTTGTTATTTCCTTATGGCGAAGATGGCTATTCAGTGGATATACCACAATGGAATCCATTATTAAAAAAAGAGGAACCAAAAAAAAAGATATCTGCGTTAAGCTTTTACAGCTATAAAATAATGATTCGTCAATCTGAGATAAATCATTTAATTTATTGGCGTTCCCTTTTTAGTCAGTTTTTGGTTGATATGTATGTTAAAATTGAAACCGAAAGATTAAATTATATTCGCTACAATCAAGCGAAACTCAGAGCAGATAGCTATATACATGCAATAGGCCAACAAGATATTGTCGCAGCTCAACTTGGTCAGATGGTAATTTTACCATCTTCTTTTACAAGCTCTGCACGATATATGCATGAAAGGACTCAAGATGCTATGACATATGTTCGCCATTATGGGCGACCAGATCTTTTCATAAAATTCACATGCAATCCACAATGGAATGAAATCAAAAGTGTTTTATTACCGGGTGAAAAATCGCATGATCGTCACGATATTATAGCTCGAGTTTTTCATTTAAAAGTTGAAGCTTTAATGTCACTATTGATAAAAGGTTCTTTGTTTGGAAGCGTGCAATGTTTCATGTACTCTGTGGAATGGCAAAAGCGGGGCTTACCACATATACATATTCTACTTTGGTTAAAAAATAAAATAAGACCAGATAAAATTGATTAAATTATCTGTGCCGAAATACCAAACGCAGATGAGGATCCTTTGTTATTTAACATTGTTAAGTCAAATATGATTCATGGTCCTTGCCGTGCATTTAATAATAAATCGCCATGCATGAAAAATGGAATGTATTAAAAATGTATTAAAAGGTTTCCTCGAAAATTACTTAAAGAAACTGTGACTGGAAAAGATAGTTACCCTCTATATCGTAGAAGAGCGATAGAAGATGGTGGTAATGCAATTAATATAAATGGTAATTGCATAGATAATCGTTGGGTTGTGCCTTATAACTGTGTACTATTGAGAACATTTGAAGCTTACATAAATGTTGAGTATTGTAGTTCTGTAAAGTCTATTAAATACATTTGTAAATATGTTAACAAGGGCAGTGATCAAGCATCATTTACTCTTGAAGACCAACGTAATGAAATTAATATGTACGAAAGTGGCCGTTATATAAGTAGCTCAGAAGCGGTATGGAGAATCCTTGCATTTCCCATACATGAACGTTTTCCGGCTATTACACAAAAAGCTGCTCATTTAGAAAATAGTCAACGGATATATTTTAACCCCAATAATCCGCAACAATTACTTGACAGATTAAGCATTACACCCAAAACCACTTTGCTAGCCTTCTTTGAGCTATGCACACTTCTATATTGTGAAGTTCCATCGTATTTTACATGGAACAATAAAGATTTTCAAAGAAGAAAACGAGGGCATGATGTACCAAATTTTCCTGGAGTTAAAAGAGATTCAGCTTTGGGAAGAGTTTACACAATTCATCCTAATAATACAGAATGTTTTTATTTAAGACTTTTATTACATTTTGTAAGGGGCCCAACTTCATTTTTAAATTTAAAAACCGTTAATGGTATAGCATACGCATCATTTCAATTGGCGTGTAAAGCTCTAGGATTACTAGAAGATGATAGCCGATGCTGTCATATGTCAAAATCCTACAAAACTGAGAGAACTTTTTGCAATAATGTTAGTATTTTGTCAAATTTCAGATGCTCCTAAACTTTGGAATACTTATGTATAGAGAGAGTTTCTCAGAAGATATTTTAAGAGCCTTTCATATTTCACAAGACAGAAATATTGATGAAAGTATTGTGAATTATGTATTAAATAAATGTCTTATTTACATTGAAGATATTGTACTGTCTATTGGTGGTCAAAACTTGACTTATTATGGACTTCCACTACCAATTAGATCCGAGGAAATTGTTCCAAATATTGAATATCATAGAGAAACAAATTATGAAAATTGCGATAGTTTTTTTTGTTAATAATGAGCTACTCCTTACTGCTGAGCAAAAACAAGTATACGAAAAGATACTACATAGCGTTGAAGCAGAAAAGGGAGAAATATATTTTTTAGATGCACCTGGTGGAACAGGTAAAACGTATTTTTTAAATTTACTGGCAAAGGTACGGCAAAGCAAAAAAATTGCATTGGCCGTTGCTTCTTCCGGTATCGCAGCCACTTTACTAATTGGTGGTCGCACAGCGCATTCTACACTTAAGATTCCATTTAATTTGTTTCATTTAGAAACACCACATTGCTCAATTTCAAAGCAATCTAATATTGTTGCTGTGCTCAAAGAGCTTATTGTTTGGGATGAGTGTACTATGGGCCATAAAGGTGCTTTCGAAGCTGTAGATCGAGCATTGAAAGACATTCGAGATAGTGAATACTTAATGAGTGGCATACTTGTTCTCTTAGCTGGTGATTTTCGACAAACTCTTCCAGTGATCCCCAGAGGAACAAGAGCAGATGAAATAAACGCGTGCTCAAAGTCTTCAATTTTGTAGCCCAAAATACAGAAAATTGCATTAACGAAGAATATGCGAGTGCACTTAAAAGGTGATAGCATAGCTGGTGAATTTGCAGAAATGCTTCTTCAAATAGGAAATGGATTATTTCCAACCCAAGATGGCAAAATAACTTGACCATCCACTTTGTGTCATGTTGTGAAAAGTGTTGAAGAGCTAACTCTAAAAATATTTCCGGATATTACAAATATCTCTCAAAAATCACTCGAATGGTTTTCAGAACGTGCTATTTTGACTGCGAGAAATGACAATGCATTGGAAATAAACGAGTTTTTATTAAAAGCATTTCAAAGTGAAGAAATGACATATAACTCTATTGATTCTGTAACTGAAATCGAAGATGCAGTTCATTACCCCGTCGAGTTTCTTAATTCATTAAATCCGGCTGGCCTGCCTCAACATTAATTAACTTAAAAGATTGGTTCACCTGTAATGTTGATTCGCAACTTGAAGCCGCCAAAACTGTGCAATGGTACAAGATTGCAAGTTAAAGTCCTTCATAAGAATGTTGTCGAAGCAATTATCTTTACTGGCAATGGTATAGGGGAAACGGTTTTTATACCGAGAATTCCATTAATATCTTCTGATTCTGAATTGCCAATTCAATTTAAAAGTTTGCAATTTCCTTTAAAAGTTTGTTTTGCCTTAACAATTAATAAATCACAGCGACAAACTCGTAAATTAGCCGGACTAGACTTAAGACACGATTGTTTTTCTCATGGCCAATTTTATGTAGCCTGCTTAAGAGTCAGTTCACCAAAAAGTTTATTTGTATTAGCACCTGACGGAAAAACAACCAATATCGTTTATAAGGAAGCTCTTAACAATTGTTAATAATTGCAAATTCAATTCAATAAGTGGATAAGGCCTACTGGGGAAACCACAATAAAAAATGACGCGCCTGATTCTCTACCTCAATGGTGGCGTGGAAAAGAGAATATTAAATACTTTGCTTTAATATTTTGTGAAATATTTTCTAATTTATTTATTTTGTATCTATCTTCAATTGCTAAAATTTATATAAACTAACCGCGCAGCGATGTAAGCGGGCCACTTACTAGTATATTTATAATTTAATTTAGTTAGAGAAATCCATAAAAAAAATGGATTTAAATTATTATATATTATTCAAAAATAAACTATATCCTACTCTAAAGTAAATAATATTTAAAAACAAAATATAAGTACTTATTATTTATGCTCGTAAAGAATCTTTTGTTTTCTGTAGCTTAAAAAAGACTTAAAGTTGGTAGGCAGTTATAAGGCTGCCCTAAAATATCCTAAGCCGTTGAAATATTCATTCACCCATAATTTCTAACTCAGGTACTTACTTGGAGAAACCCAGGCTCGAGACAAGAAAAAAGTTTATTTAAAAAATACTTGCATCAACACTTGCACTTGCTAACCTACCTGGGTGAATTTGCCTACTGGGTGGAATTTTGGCACTTGAATCCTATTATGGGAAAGTTTGTCAATAAAAGGTCAACACAGGCATTTCGTAAAAAGGTTAATTATGAGTCTTTTTCAATGCTATTTCGAAAGGCGCTGATTTAGTTAACTGCAAACATTTGCATCGAACAGTTGTGCCAACAAATTTACATTTACGTGATATTGAAATTGATTTTTGTTCTCCCTGTGTTTAATAATTATAAAAATGGAATTTAAAAAAAGTAAATTTAAGTGCGTGATCAGTGGATGTGCTGGGAAAAACATGGAAAGTATTCATTTTTTTAGTTTTCCTAGAAACGATATGGATTTTTGGTGCCAAAATTTGCAACTCGATCCATCGGCTTTAAAGAACACTACGAGAATTTGCTCGCGACACTTTAGCGCGGAATGTATTGGCAATGGAAAGTTGAGATTGGGTGCACATCCTACCATTAATCTTGGTAAGTACTATATTGTTTACGAATAGTAGCACATTACTCACCTGCGCGTATAAATGTTTCTTATGAATTAATCCAGCTGTTCAAAATTACGACCACATTGTTTACCCAATGCTATCGGGCTCTTTCAAGAAATTAAATTTATGCGTCTGAAATATACCACAATACAAATCTGCGCATCCAAACGCACTATTTAGACTTCCTAATGAGGTAATTAAAAGACAGGAGTGCCTAAATCGTTGTGGAATGATAACTGATTTCGAAAGGAGTTGCTTATTTGCAAAAAACATTTTGATGCAACGATGATTGGAAAAGGTCGGCTGAATAAAAATTCAATTCCAAATATGGTAGCGAAGGAATCACAGGAGGCAGTTTTAAATGACACTGAAAACTTATTACCATTTGAGGCGAATGTGGAAAACACAGTTACGTGTTTACATTGCGAAACATTTTGCAAAAATATGCACTTTTATAGCAAGCGTTGTTCCCAGCAGCAGACTCGCCTAAAGCTATTGGAAAATAAATTGGTAGAAAAGGAACAATATTTTCAAACCTTAATAGACATAGAAAGGCAGAAATTTCAGTCTGAAATCAAAGCACTGAAAACTCTCCTTGAAGAGAAAGATCAAAATTCTATTGACTGTTCTTATGCCTCTGATGTAGCAATTGAGTTTATCAAACTTATTTTGAATGATAAGTGCAGATATACGGAAATTCAAAGAATTATTGTACAGAATTTGCACTTTATTTCTAAAAAGGCATATGACTACCTTAAAGAAACCCTGGAGTTTCCGCTTCCCAATACTTCCACAATGTTTCGATGGAGTCCATTACGGAGTTTGGAGCCTGGCCTGCATGATTGCATAAAACTATTGTTGAAGACCATATCATCAAATTTAACGGACCGGGATAGACAATGTGTGCTAATTTTTGATGAAGTGGCCGGTAGAAGAGAGTTGGAATATAATTCGTCAACCGATCAAATAGATGGATTTAAAGATTTGGGGGGTGAGCGAAGAGCAATGGAAATAGCTTCGAAATTTCTCTTTTTCATGGTAAAAGGCATTTTCACCAAATGGAAGCAAATTGTGAGCTATTATTGTTCAAAGAATGCGATCTCAGGTGTGTTTTGCAACTCGTTAAAGCAGTAATTATTTAAATCTTTATATTGCTTGCAGGCCATACACTAACAACAATTTTAAAAGCTAACATAGAATGCATTAACAGTAGCGGGTTGACCATAAAGGCTGTAATTTCTGATCAAGGCTCAACAAACGTCAAATGTTACAATGACATGAAGGCGAATAATGATAGATTTTTCTTTCAAAACGGTCAAAAAATATATTGGATTTTTGACTATTGCCACACATTCAAAGCTATACGCAATAATTTACTGCAAAATGAAATCAAAACCCCAAATGGTAATGTGCGATGGAATGTTTTAAAAGAATTTTATGCAATTGACTCTCAATCGAGCACAGTATGCCTAGCGCCCAAGCTCAAAGAAGAACACATAAGCCCAAATAATTTCCAAAAATAGCGGGTTAATTTAGCCATTAAGTCATTGAGCAAAACCGTTGCTGCGGGCTTGAAAGTTTTTCAAGAGCAAAAGCTGTTTAGGTAATAACATTGCAAAGTCGATAAAAAAAAGTAATAACATTATTTTATAAATAGAAACCCATCCAACACAGCAAGTGCTTCAACAACCATCAAATTCGTCAACTATTTCAATGACTGCTTTGACTTATGAGATGGAAAGTCTTTATTTCATCCGAATCCGATGAAGCGTGCAGTTACAAGAGACAACGGACAACTTGAAAAGCTGGATAGATTCATTGACTATTTTAGTTCGCTGCAATGGGCAACACAGGTTCGATCCAAAAGTCTTGGTACCTTGATAAACACGCTGGAATCGATGAAGGACATTGCCTTAGAGTTTTTCAAAGATCCAGAAAATAGGTTAGTTTTAATATATTACTGTTTTGATTTTCTCGTTTATAACTTTGAAATTCATATGCTTACAGATTTGTTATGTTAGGCCGTTTCAATTCGGAAAGTTTAGAAAACTTCTTTTCAGTTTTGCGCGCAAAAACCCTTTCGTTCGTGAAACGCCCGAATAGTATCAATGAAATTAGTTTCGAGCTCTTACTTATGTGATTGCAACAAATTATTCCATCGCAATTTATGCAGCGATGCACACAAATTTCGAAAGTGTATTCACACTTGTCGATGTCATTTGCCGAAACAGAAAAAACCAAAATATGAAAAATAGCAAAATTCTATACAGCAGGCCCAGCAAAAAGGGAAACACACGCACACATACAGTAACAAATTTTTACCGTTCTTGGTTGTCGCTGGCCTGCCGCTGGCCTGCTGCTTGTCGTTTACTTGACGGGCCGCTGTGTGAAAAAGGCAACAGAAACAAAAACGGCTGCACATGCTATCCACTATCGCGCTCCCTCACACTTATGGAATACTGCTTTTGTTATTCTGTATGCCATTTGAAAGGTTTCTGAGGCAAACCCTGAGACGAAGCTTTTCTTAACAATTGCAACATCTTGATATTGTACGGTCTTTGCCAATAAGCAAATGGTGCTCCAAAGAGCCGGCTGTTCTAGATGGTGAGCCTGAAGTGAACAAGGAGAAGCTCTTTACATTTGACGACGGAACTGGAATTGCGAAGGTTTTGGGGCTGGTATGGGATCTCAGTTCTGACAACTATTTGTTCAATTTTTCGAAAATCCTGCCAGATGGACCAGCTACGAAACGCATCGTTTTATCCACAGTTGCCAGAACCTATGATCCGCTTGGTTTGATTGCTCCTATCGTCACAAAGGCAAAGATATTTATACAAACTTTATGGAAACAAAAGCTTAATTGGGATGACGAAATGCCAGAAGAGCTACAGTTTGCATGGAGCCAGCTTTCCTCTCAACTCTCTATCGTCAGCTCGTTCAAATTTCCTCGCTACTCTATGGTTCGTGCAGCTTCATTTCAAATTCACGCATTTTGCGATGCAAGCAACCTGGCATATGGTGCTTGCATTTATATTCGTTCGGAATCGCAAGATTCAATCTCATCTCATCTTCTATGTGCCAAATCAAAAGTAGCTCCTCTTAAGACTCTCACCATCCCAAAATTAGAATTATCTGCCGCATTAGTTCTGGCGGAACTAGTCGGTAACGTTGCTCAGATTGTACCTTTTCAATGTGAGTACCACTGCTGGTCCGATTCCACCATATCGCTCTCATGGATTCGAGAGTCGCCAGCAGAATTCAACGTATTTGTCTTTAATCGTCAAAATATGATTTATCAACCCCATGCAAATACCAAAATTCTTTTGCCTCTCTACAACGTATTTTTGCCTATGTTCGCAGATTTTGGCTCCTTATATCGAGAAAGAAAACTCAACCCTAAATCAAGCTGACCGTTGAGGAGTTACGCACGGGCACATATCTTCTTCTTAGAAACATTCAAGAAGTCGCCTTCGTTTCGGACTAAGCGATGCTTTCTTCAAAGAAGTCACTTCCAGCCAAAAGTAAGCTACTTTCGCTCCATCCGTTCATTGACGTAAATGGATTGATAAGAGTTGGGGGTAGGCTTCAAAATTCAGAGTTGGAATACGACGCCAGGCATCCTATCCTCCTACCCAAAGTGCAAAGTACCCGGTAACGAGTGCAATCATTGTGTATTACCACCAAAAATTTCTGCATGTCTTCTCGCAACAATTAGACAAGCATATTGGCCAATTGGAGGGCTCAAAAATGTGGCCAGCGTCGTCAACAAGTGCTTGCGACGTTTTCGACTAAAACCAAAATATGCCGAGCATATCATGGGCAGGCTGCCTGCAGATCGCGTTCGTCCAAACCCAGCGTTCCACACAACAGGAATCGATTACTGCGGTCCATTTCACCATAAGCCTGACGGCAGGAGCAAAGCGGCTATTAAATGCTATATAGCCGTTTTTGTGTAATTCAGCACAAAAGCCACTCATCTCGAAGTCGTCCGGGACCTGTCAACTGCATCATTCATTGCTGCTCTGCGGCGTTTCATAAGCATAAGAGGCAAACCACGCGTCATCTGGAAGCAGAACGTTCGGGAGCAGAACATTCAATTATACTCTGTTATTATTCAAATAGTATTAAATGTAAATGCCTTCCGCTAATGTTTGCTTGCTTTATCATATTCGTAATGTTATCATAATTCATGCTCTTAAAGCTCGTATGTTGGCACATTTAAAAGCTCATGCGCTCTCTTAACCAAATCAAAATGTAAGAATAATCTATTGTATGCTTTACACCTTTTGTACGTCTTTTGTAAAATCGGTTTAGATCACTCTCGTTCGATTATCACATGCATTATCACGCATAAATAACAGCCGGTGCAACTAATTAATAAAGTTAAGTTAAAACGAACAAACAATATTTTTTGTGGGCAAATCGTGCGAAGGTGGATACAGTTCTTCCTCTAAACAGTATACTTGTTTGTGTGTGTGTTTGTTTGTAGAGTTAGGGCTTATAGATTCCAAAAACGCTGAGAAATACTTATATTTTTACATTTCACCATGTGTTCTATACTCATAGAGTATACGCCAAAAAGCACCACAGTAATGCATGGTCGGGGTCCACTAAATAAAACATTTGCAGTGCGCAAAGCGATAAAAATTGTATCCCCTTTTTAATGGACTACTACCGGCCACGTATACTTAATTTATTTAAAATACCAATACATATTCTATGGACGGCAGTCCTCGCTAGTGACGAAGTATCAGGAAGGGTGCAAAAGGCGACTAGCAATATATACAGGCAAGACAGACAATTTGCCATTAAAGTCAGGTTTTTTAGAGTAATAAACCAACCGAAGGCATAATATTATCTTGAGCTTAGGCGTTTGTTGATATATTTTTTTAAAATTATGTATGGCATATTTGGCCGGTTTTGCTTCGGCTTGAAACTATATAAGCATGGTAAACCTTGCCAATAAGTGTTAGTGTTGAATTTAAGTGATATACACAGCTCTGACTCTGATTAGTGCTCCCTCTAATCAGTGAACTAATAAAATCCGATCTTGTTCACTCTATTGGATTGTTCACTGTGTTGAGTGGAAAAAAGTATATTTAATAGTATATACCTACTCTTCAATACCAACAGCAACAGTCCCTCCTGTCGATATTTAAGGAGGACCGGCCTTTGAAAAGTCACAGGAGGCAGGAGTCAGGACACAAGTGCCATTAAGGCTGCTATTTCGCTCGATGTGGAAGGAGGAGAGCTCATTCCCCGGGCTCATCTCGTTACAGTGTGCTTTGCCAAAAGTTTGAAGCAGCTGTATGAGGCATCACTGCAGCTGGTCCGTAAGTGCGGCGGAAAATGTAGTACTGCTTCGGCAGTACCAGTTTACTCTTAAGAGCTGCTCTCTAAGGGATAAGTGTAGTGATACCAGGAGTGCGGGCGTGGAGGCTAACTACAGGTTTCATTTGAAGCTCCGCGGTAGTGCGGTGCCTGTCATACAGTTTGGCTATGCAAAGTAGCACGCCGGCTGCAGTCTCTGAAACTCATCGTCAAGCGTCGCAGAGAATAGCATAGATCATATGGATTCCCCAAGCGAACCAGCACGATGCCAGAGGGGAGACGCACAGTGGCCAGAATCAATAATTAAGCATTTCAAAAATAAACAAGTGGAAACTTTGCAGTCGGACGCAACCGTCTGCGGTATACTCGTTACCAGTATTAAAACCGGTAAAAAGAGGCCTGATTGCAAAGGAGTACAGATGCGGCAAGGGTGTACGCTGCCTTAAAGATTCTCATATGCGGATGGGGATGCTACCAACTGTCTTCCCTCCAAATTTGAAGACTTAAGCTCGAAATTTGTTAAAGGTTTGGAACGGGGGGCTGGGGTGGTGTGGGTGGGTGTGGCATCAAAATTTTTGTTGCAGATCTATGTCGAATGTCAATTGCTATCTTCATACCAAATTTAGTGACTCTTGCTCAAAGTTAGGAAAAGGTGAGGAAAGGGAGGCTGGGGTGGAATGGGTGGGCGTGGCTTCAAAACTTTGATGCATATTGTTGGGGGTCGTTGCCAGCTATCTTTGTACTAAATTTGGTGGCTCTAGCTCTTTTACTCTGGAAGATATCTTGGCACCAAGTTTGGTGGATCGAGCTTAAAAAGTGTGGGAGATATAAGCTTTTTTGTCTTAAAAATGAGAAGGGGCTTGGGGCGGAATGGGTGGGCGTGGCTCCAAAATTTAATGCAGTTATTTGGGGGATGCTAGTGGCTATCTTCTGTGCGAATTATGTGGATTTATCGGCTTTGAGTTATCGAATTTATCGGTTTGCCAGCCCCCCAGTTATCGTAGAACCCCAATCTTGACACTTTATCTGTCCCAGCTATACATAAAGTTATTTAAAAAGTTTCAAATGTCTAGCTCGAAGGGTGGGGCAAAAAGTTGCGTTTATACGGACGGACGGACAGACACCATAACGGACATTACACAAACCCAATATAATCTTTACCTTCGGTATCGAGTATAAAAAGGTATAGATATGCGATAACGTCCTTTTGCGACCTTTTGAACATGTGGTCGGCCTTCTCAACGATCTCAGAAATATTTTATTACTTGAGGAATTAACCATGGAATATTCACCAAAAATGTTCAGTCTTTTAAGTAATATTATTAATAACTTTATTGACAACATTTTTAAGGAAAATAAATTTTTTAATATTTAAAAACTTTCTTGCTATCAATTTTTGTAATAAAAACAATTTGTTTCACTTATGCATTCAACTTTTTCAGTGCCTTAAACTGCACTTTAACAGCCGAGCTGAGTCACCATATTGACGTGCAATACTCATTTTACGCTTTTATTAAAGTTTGAGAAATTATTTATTACGTTTAATTGCCTCTTTCCGTTGAAAAGTGCGTTGGCCACATTCTCCTGGCCCTGGTCCTAGAGCCACAGTTGGACTCGATTGCGGCTTAAGTAAGTTTTTATATGACCGCGCAGGAGGAACACCTCGCGTGGCTTTTCTTTTAAGTGCAAGCGTACAACAATTCCCTCCAACACTGATGAAGCACCACAATTGTAAGACCAGCAGCTCGCCAGCCTCTGACTTAGTACCTTTTTGAATATTAATTGTGTGGTGTCTTGGACCTTATCTAAGCTTGGAACGAAAATGCTTGTCCGTTGATAAATTGATCTGGCGAGTTATCGACGAAGCCACATTATTTGACTATGAGCGCATCAGGTTTGACCTTTAAGGCTTCGATATTTAAGGCAAAGAGAACAAGTTGAGATGTGTAAAAAATCTCTGTGACTATCTGCTAATCAGAGACGGTAAGTTTGCAGGCTCTTCAGCAGAGTAAAGGCCAGTAGAGATCCCTTGGACGGATTACAATAAAAGCATCAGAAAGGCCAATCCAAAAACTTTTAGGCACAGCTAGATTGCAAAAGGTCTTTGCTTAGGGCTCGACTAATATAGTGGAGCTGCTGAGAAAAACGAATGGTAATTGCCGTCATGACCTAAGAGAAGCCAGACCTGTTCATTGGCTCACCGATCACAGCCTCAGCCTTTAAGCAGGGCATCCGGGCTCTAGACAAAACACAATGTGCCTAAATCAAAAGCGGATCGACAAAGGTCGCTTTTCACCACGTTAAGTCTATCAAGTCTAAGGAAATTTCTCTATCAGTCAATATTCAGAGCTTCATATATATTTCTTGGATAGAAGCCATGCTATGATATCGCGAAATATCTTATACGCTGGACACTGCAACAGTTCACAACGGAGCAGCCAGAGGCCGCAAGGAGGAGTGCTGTCTCCTTTTCTCTGGTCACTCGAAGTAGATGAATTTCCAGAAAAACTCCACGAACAGGGTTTCGATGCCATTGAACGCGGATGCAAGTTTGGCAGTGCCATGATCGAACAGATGCAAAAGGCACTCAACTCGATTGTTGAATGTTGCAGCGAATAGTAACGGCTCGTGTGTGTATCACTGACGGGTGCTTTACGCGCATGTTCAACTGCGCCCATGGAAAAATTATTAGTTGGTTCCACTTCATATTCGCATACAAAAGCACCGGCAGAAGTCTCCTTAGAATTAAACTGGCAAATTACTGACTAATTATGCTCATACCATACCGAAGAGAATGGGTTAACCGCAACCTGTGCAGTGATCCCAGAAGTCTACAGTGGTTCATTGACTGATCAAAATCCGATCAAAGGGTTGGCACGGGGATCACAAGACCCATCACCAGAATCTCGATTGCAATGAGTACGTGATCCCTCGTCCTTAAGCAGAAGTTCTTCCTTGACCAAGGGATGTAAGTAACTAAAACTAATATGAATTATTATTATTTTATATTGTTAATATTTTTCAGATAGCCAAGTGGCAATTAAAGCACTATCCTTGAAAAGGATAAACTTTAAATAAGTCGCAGAGTGCTGGCGTAGTCTTCAGTAGTTTTCTTTAGTCAACAAAGTAACCCAATTTTAGGTTTAGGGTCATGCTGGTATCCCTGATTGTGAGATCGCGAATGATCTGGCAAGAGCTGGCTCCGCGACTCCCCTGCTTGGTCCGGAGTCATTTTGTGGCTTGAGATGGGCCTCTGCCTAAAACAGTGTAGAAGAGTGGAGCGAAATTGAGAAAGTCAGGTTCTTGATCTCAAAAATTAAATGTCATCAAGCTAATGACCTAATGAGATTCAACCATCTAATGATAGGAACACTGTTGGGTGTTCTTGGACGGTTTCAAAACTATTGGATACCTGCCTACCTTATTGGCCACCATCTTGTTAAAAACAAGTTGGAAAGTGAGATTGTCTTCAGACGTTAAGTGCAGGCAACAAACCACATTCTATCTGAACGTCCACCCATTATCTGATCTGGAAGGAGGCACCTGCATAGTGAGTTTCTCTCAACGACCTAAATCAGGCATGCTTCGATAAGGGATTTGCTAGATTTGAATAGGGATGTGGAACAACGCTTGTTCACTTCAGGTAGCCATTTATATACAGAACGAGTATTGGTCGCAGTGCATTTCCCACTGTAGTGAAAATCCGTCAATTTATTATTACCGGATTAACTCCCCCTAAACGTTAACTATTCAATTGTTTTTTTAACCTTAATTTTAAATTTATTCTTAGATTTAAAGTTTGTTGTGTCTGCGGAGAGTCATGTAGTGACTCGCTTGAGTGTAGGTATACCAGTACGACTGGTATACTGGTACGACTGCTTTATTTGTTCATTAATTCATTGAGAGTGCTCAACATCTTGTTCATCGTTTCATGTTTCATGCTTGAAGCGTCCCGCAACAACAACTTAAATATAAAAATTTCTTGAAGCAATGAAAGACCCCAGCCCTTGTATACAATAAGAGTTTCAAATGTTTCATGATAGTAAAGTTGGGAAGAGCACGATATTTAATCGATATTTGCTATCGATGTTCAGTATTTTTCAGTATATTTGCTGCATTTTTGTGGAAAAAAGGATGAACACATCTGATTGATGGCCGCCTGTCGTCGAATGTGCTGAGAAAATGTTGGTGCGCCAATCGATGGATTTCGTCACGTTAAAGCATTTTCCCCGACGGCACGATTAAACAACATTGTCAACGAAGTCAACCTCATCAATCTTCGAATCAACTTTGTCTTGCCGGGATACATCAGTTAAAAGCATGTAATTGAGAAATTCAAACAACGAGCTCTTCTCAACTTCAATATCCTTTATTTCCCTAGTAATTTGCTTTGCTAAAGCATCGCATAGCATATCTTTAACATTTTGAAACGGCATTTTTTATAAATCCAGGCAGTAAACTGTGATGTCGTTTAAAAAGTACAGGTAATATAATGGTAATATCCATATATGTATGTGATATCCTTCTTGGTTCTTTGAATTAAAAAACTAGCACGTCTGTGCAGTTAAGTGGTGTTTTCTTGAATGTCTTTATTGAATAATTGTGAGTTCTTATTCTACGTTTATCATTGATAAAGATTATGCTGTTATAGCTTAACAGCTACAAAGAGAGGGAGAGTGAGTGAACATATATATACGGAGAGGAAAGGAAAGGAAGGGCAACGGTCTCACACTCGCTTGGTCTTCTCAAGTGAACTCGTATTACGGCATGCGCAGACCACACGCATTTATGTTTATTCTTATTTAGGCATTTGTTTATGCATGCAACAAAGTGTTACAAGTTATTCTAATTTAGGGTGTTCGTTTTGTGTTGCAAATGTGCAAAAGTGTAACTTTGCAACACCGCTGTCGTGAACACCCAATTGAACAAAGCAAGTCTGATAACTTTACACAATCAGCTGTTCGCTATCGCTTGAGCTGAGTTTGCCATTTGTGATATTTAATTTGCTGCTTGCAATAAATAAATAAATTTAAAAATGCCCTTTAAAAGCGTGAAAGCATCACTCTGGAACGGACAGCATCCCATAAACTGGTTTATTTAAGAAAATTAGCAAACCAGCCCTAATTTACTTTTAGCGCCTTTTCACAATGAACAGCTGTTTGTTTTGATTTAGCACCTATAGCACAAAATTACACCAAAAAATACCAGAAAATTGCTTGTTTTCACATTTTTTTTTAATTTTTTAACACTGAAATCGTTGTAAAAGTACATCGATATTTTAGTCATAGGCAGGGGTCTAGCAAAATAGAAATTGTTTTTGGATGGCTTGCTTTCTTACACTTTTGCACATTTGCAACACAAAGTGAACACCCTAATTGTATATATGTATATACTAGCAAACCCGGCGAACTCCGTTTCGCCACCAGATGGCTTCGTTTTATGTAACTTTTTGTTTGGTGAGTAAAAGATGAAGTAAAATTTTTTTTTTTTTATATTTGAAAAGGATAAATTTTATTTCATTCCGCAAACTATCCGTTTCATTGAAGTGCTCTTTGTTAAACCACATTTTTTGTTTTTTGGTCTGACGCTAACACAAACAAAGCGGATGGTTTCCCAACTCGTAAACACGCAACGTATAACTGCCCATGTGAAAAACAATGATTTTCTAAATTAATCCCGCAAACACTAAGCGATTGGCCTTGCGACTTGTTAATTGTCATTGCGAACGCAAGGCGAACTGGAAATCGCAATCGTTTGAAATCAAACGGAAGATCAGTCGGAATCATTGGTATTCGAGGAATACATACATTTTCACCTGCGTACTTTCCGTTAATAATGGTTGCCTCAATCAAATTCGACATAAGTCTTTTTACCGAAAGTCGAGTACCGCTGCAAAGTCGCGGTGGATTCAAATTACGCAATATCATAATAACTGTTTCAGCTTTGAGTTGCAAGTTTTGTGGTGGAAATCCTGGTAACTCCAGAGATTTCAAAAACTCCGTTGGAAAATTTACTACATCATCGGGATTTGATATGGAATCAACTGATTTGTATGTCACCAAATCGCCAGCAATTTTTGATTGAGTGGTGAAATTCAGTGCGTGTAAATCATTATTCTTTGCGACAAGAATTGCTCGTTGACTTAACCAAGCATAATTCTGATAATTCTCACTAATGTTTGGGAAAACATTTTCAGTAAGAGCTAATTGAGAGTCTACAAATCGGCAAAGGTCGTTGGTAAGAGTAATTAATCCAGATGTCGCATCAACTGGGACTTTTCCATTTCCAACAGCTAACAATTGGTTGGAAAATTGTGCAGCAATTTGATCATTTTGAAGTTGAGCTCTCATATTTGTGGTTAGCGATAATGTTTTTACGTTATTCCATAAAGGTGATGCCTTCAGGCAAGCATTCAATTCATCTGCAGGCGTTCTACGGGGAATTACTGGCAACGTCTGCCTGAAATCGCATGCCAACAATATCATCAAGCCGCCAAAGATGTTGTTATTTCGCCGAAGATCCTTCTGTGTTAAGTTAAATGCTTCAAGTGATTTCTTATGTGCCATTGTGCACTCATCCCAAACAATGAGCTTGCATTGCATCAACAATTTTCCCATTGCACTGGAGCGGGAAATATTGCATGTTGGAGTATTAATTGTGTTTAAATTGAGTGGCTACTTAAGCGCAGAATGTGCAGTATGACCGCCATCTAGAAGAGTCACCGCAATTCCAGATGATGCTAACGCCAAAGCTATGTCACATCTTGATCTTGCATCCAGGAAGAATAGACCACCAGTATTATTGACCACCGCTTGCATTAATGTTTCGTATACTTGTTTTTGCTGTTCATTCAGCAACGGCACATTATTTCGAACGAATTCCTGCAATGCATCAACATTGAATTTAGTTCTTGGTTGAATGCATCGTGCATCGATCGATTTGGCGCAATATTTCCTACTTCAATCAGTAGCTTGTTTGCAATAGTCAAGCATTGATCCTCAATCAGAATCAATCCTTCATTGTTTCATCGGTTATTTGGATGTCAGGATTACTCGTTTGAATGCGCAAGCGATGCAAGATATCTTCACATATGTCGTCTTTGTATTTGTTCCATAACTGAATTGGTTGTGAAGGAAAACATGTAGTCAGGATAATTGCGAACAGCGTTCGTATTTGGTATGCATTTGATGAAACAACTGAATCCGCAAGTGTTAAATCCCAATGAGAATCGTTCTCCAGCAAACCCAATAGTTGACATTCTTCTCGATATTGTAACGTTTAACGTGCAAGTATTAAAGAGCTGCTGGTAGTGTATCGGACAAAGGAGTACGCGCTGGCTTCAACGGCTGTGGCTCGTCGGCTAAGTCGAGGGTACCAAAAGAATGAACCGAGTGATACGTTGCTCCAATCGCATTCTATTATCAATAATTCGCGTACTATTTTTACCGGGACAGGGGATAAAGGAAGCTAAAAAAATTGTGGATTTTTAGACGCGGCAAAAAAAAAAACTATGCACAGTGTAAGCGATGGCGCAGGCTGCTAATGCAATTGCACAAGGTGTTAATGTGCGTACGCCCACCCTACCATGATCCTGACCATAGCCAACTCAATCTATTCAGGATCCCTAATAGCGCCTATGGCAGTTATCGCATCTTGTTCAAGTTAGACATGGTTCCACTAAAACAAACGTAAATTAAGCAGACATTATTATATTATTATCGCAAATAACAAACGAACTAAACATAACGGCTAACCAATATAATAAAAATATTCATAATGCAAGTGCTTAGAGCGGCAAAAAGAACAATAATATGATATAAGAATAATAATTAAATATATAAATATTAAATAAATATGGTCATGCATATAGATTATTTTATATACGTAAATTAGACATTATAATATGATATGCGTTACGTTAATTTTGTTTCGGTACGACTTTGTTAACTATTTAAGTGCAAATGAAAAAGGAACAAAAAAAATCGGTACGTTAACTTTTTTACGTTAGTGTATTTGCATATGCTGCAAAAACACATGTGTTCGAAAGCAATCAAGTTCAAGGTTATTTAAGAGAAGCTTTTGTCGAAGTTACATTATCACACGAAAAGAGAAGCTTTCACGTGGATATTATTAAGGGAATGTATTGATAAAGAGCGGTCACTTACAGCGGCATTATCCCACGCAGAAAGATCTTTCGTTGTGTGTGTGTGTTTTTATCCGACGCTGAAGCTATAGTAAAAGTTAGTGGATGAGAGGGGGGGGGGAGGAATCTAGCTTGATTGGCTCTCTTAGCACAAAATTTTTTTTTTCTTTTGCTTTAAACTATTTTTTTTTTTCACTTTTGCACCTAGCAATAAATTGAGTTAATTATTACTTTGCATATATTTTTTTTTTTGTTGTGGTATTTTTATATTGCAATTGGTTTTAGTTGTAAGCGGAGAAAACGCAACTTAAATTTTTTCTCTTTTTATTTATCTTTATTTTTCTTTATTTTTATTTCCTTTTTTTTTTTCTCGACACCACTTGCAATTTATTTTTAACAATTGATTAATCACAATTAACACAAAAATATGCAAAATATTACAACATTAGATTACACTTATACATTTTAAAACATTAACCTCTCTCTTTGCATGTGCCGGTAGGTTACATAACCTTTGTAGGGTTATGTTGGTTTGGCACTGCATCACTTATTTATAACTTTAAACAAACAAAACTAACCCACTTCGCACTGTTGTGTAGCTATTTAGAACATTTTAGGATTTTTTTTAGTTATTTGCTACCACCGTATTAACTTATTGCGGCAACTTTCTCACGCGGGGGTTGCTCTGCGTGCGACTTCAAATCCGGACTGGTGTATGTTATCCATAAGTAAAGGCGGGAGCGATATATCAAGAGAGCGTATGGGGACTGGAAACGTTGGGGACAGCTGATCTGCATCAGTTTACCCAGACAAATATTACTGCACTTTATTCGGCAGTTACATATGTGGCTATGTTTATTATATCCAGATTATATCCCAACCAGAGTATATCCAAACCCGAGTATATCCAAACCCGAATATATCCAAACCCGAATATATCCAAACCCGAATATATCCAAACCCGAATATATCCAAACCCGAATATATCCAAACCGCCAATTCTGATTTATAAAATACACAAACGTAGAGCGAATAACTAATCAGAATTGCGAACACAAAACAAATTTAATTCTTTAATTACCTATTATTTTGAGAACTGGCACTTATACAATTTTTAAGGTTATGGCTTCTAAATCCAAGTGCGCTGCATCAGGGAAAATATTCACTCGTCTTTATCCAGTGCACGTATAACTTTTTATTTGTTTTTAAATTGTAAGCTATTTGTTATAACTTTATTTTAATTTAATTTTTTTTTTTTTTTTACTGTCTTTAATCTAGACCAGTAAAATTGCGCATATCTACACTCTTGCAAGTCTTTGAGAGGAAAAAAAATGCGGTCAGAAATTAGATGGCAGGAAGCGACAAAGTTGCCCCAATTTATTTCGCCTTTATATTCGCTATTCACAACCCTGTACCGGTTAACATTCTCTTGACGAATGTACTGCGCCTACCGAACAATAACCCCAAAATAAATACTAACAATATAAAAGTTACCAACTAACTTAATCAAATTGAAGTTTAGCCAATCTTATTTTTTTTTTTAAGTTGAAGAAAAACCAAAATATTATTTATTTGCAAAGAAAACAAAATGTAAATAAAAGCGGCATACAGTTTTACATGCACTTAAGCAGAGGTTGGCTGTAAGGTTTGCCTACTTTTAGGGCTTGTCATTAAAGCAAATTCAGTCGACAAGCGGCTTATTACACACCCCCTTGCCAAAATCACACTTTGGTGATGAAACGACCAAAGTGGGATACCCGCTTGGAGACACAAAAACAAACACCGCATCGAGGTTATTGCTTAATATCCTTAGCGTGATATTTTCCAACTAGTTTACCCTGTAAATCTTCCAGCTCGTAATAACATGTACCAAGTTTATTCCGAATTCTGGCTTTGACAAAAGTGGGGACTAGTTTCGAGCTATAGCCTGTAGAGAAATTACTTTGCTGAAAATTACGACGATAGACCTCTTGTCCAACAACATAAGAAACTACCTTACTACGAGTGTTATAGTATTTTCCGTTTCGCGCATGTTGCTGATTTATTCCTAGCTTTGCAGTTTGACGAATAAGATCCAACGAATCTTCCCTATTAAAGCTCATAGTCCGATCATCTAGCTGTTGTAAACTTCTCAAAAGGGGATAAGTAGAGCCATCGGTGATCATGTGTTGACCAAATGCTATTCTATATGGACTACTTTTTTCCGCGGAATGCACACCCGAACGAAGTGCACAGCTTATATGGCTGAGTTGTTCGTCCCAGTTGGACTGATCTGGCTTTATGTAAGCTTTAATAGCGGCAAGTACCGATCTATTCACACGCTCCGATGCGTTAGCTTGTGGTGCATACATAGCTGTGTAACGGTGTTGTACGCTATATTTTTGCAACAAAGCGTTAAATTGGTGCGATTTAAATTGCACACCATTGTCCGATAACACAGTCTCTGGTACTCCAAAGCAGTGGAAAATTTCTTCTTCCAGGAAGCGAATAATTGCGTCAGCAGTTAGTTTTCTAACTGGTTTCAAAAACGGATATTTTGACAAGTGGTCGACCACCACACAAATGCCTATGTGACCAGTACGACTACGGGGGTACGGACCTAGAAAATCAATAAACAATTTCTGAAAAACTCTCTGAATATCGGTTGCGGAACTTAGAGGTGGTCTTAAAGGTTGATTAGTATGTTTGGTGCATTTGCATGTTGCACAGTTATTTATGAAAGCTTTAACATCCCCTACCAAATTGGGCCAATAGTAATACCGCCGAATTCTTTCGAGCGTTTTACTAACACCATTATGCGCGGCTAACGGATGTTCGTGGCACTGTTTTAAAACGTCAGTGACCATCTCTTTTGGTATCCACAATTTCCAACACATTTCGTCTGCAATTTGCTCACCAGTAGCATGCTCTGCTCGGCGATAGATTATCTGGTCTACAACCTTGACATCCGGCAATGGAACCTTTTGGTTTAAAATTTGGTCTTTAAGTTCCACATACTCCTGAGTGCGAAAATGCAATGATTTCAAATCAATTGGACAATCTACCGATAATTCCGACAAATCTTCCGTATATATGCGAGAAAGTGCATCCGGAACTACATTCTGACTGCCTTTGCGATGATATATTTTAAATGAAAATGCCTGCAACTTAAGTGCCCATCTTGCTAATCTGGTACTTAAATCCGTTTGTGACATAAGCCACTTTAACGAAGCATGATCCGTGATGATGGAAAATTCATGTCCCTCTATATATGCTCTAAATTTTTTTACGCACATAACAGCGGCCAAACATTCTTTTTCCGTCACCGAATAATTTCGTTGACACTTATTTAGTTTGCGAGACATAAAAGCAATTGGAACTTCATTACCCTCGCTATCCTCTTGCATAAGCACGCCTCCAACACCTGTATGACTAGCGTCACAATGTACGGAAAACGGCAACGTAAAGTCTGGGCTATGCAATACTGGAGCCTCGCACATTTTCTCTTTTAACAATATAAACGCTTTTTGAGCCTCTTCTGACCATTCAAATTTTTTTCGAATTTTGAGTGTGTCAGAAATGGGTGCAGCAATGCCAGCATAGTTGTTTATGAATTTGTGATACCACCCTGTGGTACCTAAAAACCGACGGACTTGTTTAACAGATCGAGGTACTGGAAAGTCTCTTATAGCAGCGACTTTCTCTGGGTCAGTTTGAATGGTGCCATGTCCTATCACATGACCTAAATACTTAACTTCTTTAAGACAGAATTTACTTTTTTCTACATTAATTGTAAGACCTGCAAGGGCTAATCGGCTTGCAAGTTGTCTAAGCGCGGTAATATGCTTTTCAAAAGACTCTGAAACAACTAACAAATCATCCAGATAAACAAAACTCGTTGCGCAAACTGGGCGGTATAACCGTATCCATTAGCTTGGACATAGTTTGCGGAGCGTTGGTTAAACCAAAAGGCATGACAGTGAATTGATATAGCGGTCTACCTGGGACAGTAAACGCTGTCTTCTCACGAGCTCTTTGCGTCAATGGGATTTGCCAATAAGCATCTTTAAGGTCAATACTCGTTATGTACTCAGCTCGAGGAAGTCTACCAAGTATACCATCTATCAATGGCATTGGGTATGCATTTTTAACAGTTACATTGTTTACTTTTCTACTATCAAGACACTGACGCACCTTTCCCGGTTTCTGAACAAGAACAATGGGAGATGACCAAGGACTGTCTGATTCTTCTATAACTCCTAGCGATAGCATTCTCTCCAGTTCGGCGTACATCAGTTTTTCGACGGCTGGCGATACTGCGTAATGACGCTGTTTAATGGGAGTACAGCCTGACACGTCTATATTGTGAGAAAGCCAAGTTGTTTTACCAAGGCCTTTTTCAGCAAATGAAGGAAACAGTTTAATTGTAGACATCAACTCCTGCTGCTGCTGATCCGTTAACGGAATTTTTAAAGGGTCGGATATTTCTAACGCAGCCACTTTAGCACAATGGGTTCTATGCATCAACACTAAGGGTAACAAGTCGAATGCTATCCAAAAATCAATGCCAAGATATAATTCTTGAGACAGCGAAGGAACAATATAAAAGCATAATCGTTTGGTGTCACCCCTAAACCAAATTTCAGTTGTGATTTTACCTACGATAGCTTGTTTTGCCCCATCAGCGGTGCGAACATTAAGCTTCAATGGCTTATAATCCACTTGATTCAACTCTGATGCAAATTTACCACCTATACAACTAATTGACGCTCCTGTATCCATAAGACCAGTTAGAGATTTTCCCAACAAGGTTACATCGGCGTATGGCCGAACGTCACTTGACAAATCTACAGTAGAGGCATTTATGTCCGCTACGGACTGTTTCTGCTTTAAGCGAAAAGAATGTCGACGAATGCTGTTGCGAGTATGTCGCAAACACTCGGCAATTATTTTGAGTTTAGGTTTAGGTAAGGAAAAAGCTGGGATATTTGCTACCACCGTATTAACTTATTGCGGCAACTTTCTCACGCGGGGGTTGCTCTGCGTGCGACTTCAAATCCGGACTGGTGTATGTTATCCATAAGTAAAGGCGGGAGCGATATATCAAGAGAGCGTATGTGGACTGGAAACGTTGGGGACAGCTGATCTGCATCAGTTTACCCAGACAAATATTCCTGCACTTTATTCGGCAGTTACATATGTGGCAATGTTTATTATATCCAGATTATATCCCAACCAGAGTATATCCAAACCCGAGTATATCCAAACCCGAATATATCCAAACCGCCAATTCTGATTTATAAAATACACAAACGTAGAGCGAATAACTAATCAGAATTGCGAACACAAAACAAATTTAATTCTTTAATTACCTATTATTTTGAGAACTGGCACTTATACAATTTTTAAGGTTATGGCTTCTAAATCCAAGTGCGCTGCATCAGGGAAAATATTCACTCGTCTTTATCCAGTGCACTTATAACTTTTTATTTGTTTTTAAATTGTAAGCTATTTGTTATAACTTTATTTTAATTTAATTTTTTTTTTTTTTACTGTCTTTAATCTAGACCAGTAAAATTGCGCATATCTACACTCTTGCAAGTCTTTGAGAGGAAAAAAATGCGGTCAGAAATTAGATGGCAGGAAGCGACAAAGTTGCCCCAATTTATTTCGCCTTTATATTCGCTATTCACAGCCCTGTACCGGTTAACATTCTCTTGACGAATGTACTGCGCCTACCGAACAATAACCCCAAAATAAATACTAACAATATAAAAGTTACCAACTAACTTAATCAAATTGAAGTTTAGCCAATCTTATTTTTTTTTAAGTTGAAGAAAAACCAAGATATTATTTATTTGCAAAGAAAACAAAATGTAAATAAAAGCGGCATACAGTTTTACATGCACTTAAGCAGAGGTTGGCTGTAAGGTTTGCCTACTTTTAGGGCTTGTTATTAAAGCAAATTCAGTCGACAAGCGGCTTATTACACACCCCCTTGCCAAAATCACACTTTGGTGATGAAACGACCAAAGTGGGATACCCGCTTGGAGACACAAAAACAAACACCGCATCGAGGTTATTGCTTAATATCCTTAGCGTGATATTTTCCAACTAGTTTACCCTGTAAATCTTCCAGCTCGTAATAACATGTACCAAGTTTATTCCGAATTCTGGCTTTGACAAAAGTGGGGCCTAGTTTCGAGCTATAGCCTGTAGAGAAATTAATTTGCTGAAAATTACGACGATAGACCTCTTGTCCAACAACATAAGAAACTACCTTACTACGAGTGTTATAGTATTTTCCGTTTCGCGCATGTTGCTGATTTATTCCTAGCTTTGCAGTTTGACGAATAAGATCCAACGAATCTTCCCTATTAAAGCTCATAGTCCGATCATCTAGCTGTTGTAAACTTCTCAAAAGGGGATAAGTAGAGCCATCGGTGATCATGTGTTGACCAAATGCTATTCTATATGGACTACTTTTTACCGCGGAATGCACACCCGAACGAAGTGCACAGCTTATATGGCTGAGTTGTTCGTCCCAGTTGGACTGATCTGGCTTTATGTAAGCTTTAATAGCGGCAAGTACCGATCTATTCACACGCTCCGATGCGTTAGCTTGTGGTGCATACATAGCTGTGTAACGGTGTTGTACCCT
The DNA here is from genome assembly GCA_030179655.1 of Scaptomyza flava. Taxonomy (NCBI): domain Eukaryota; kingdom Metazoa; phylum Arthropoda; class Insecta; order Diptera; family Drosophilidae; genus Scaptomyza; species Scaptomyza flava. Next base: position 45,617,453 of record JARNME010000012.1, read on the forward strand.
ATATTTTTGCAACAAAGCGTTAAATTGGTGCGATTTAAATTGCACACCATTGTCCGATAACACAGTCTCTGGTACTCCAAAGCAGTGGAAAATTTCTTCTTCCAGGAAGCGAATAATTGCGTCAGCAGTTAGTTTTCTAACTGGTTTCAAAAACGGATATTTTGACAAGTGGTCGACCACCACACAAATGCCTATGTGACCAGTACGACTACGGGGGTACGGACCTAGAAAATCAATAAACAATTTCTGAAAAACTCTCTGAATATCGGTTGCGGAACTTAGAGGTGGTCTTAAAGGTTGATTAGTATGTTTGGTGCATTTGCATGTTGCACAGTTATTTATGAAAGCTTTAACATCCCCTACCAAATTGGGCCAATAGTAATACCGCCGAATTCTTTCGAGCGTTTTACTAACACCATTATGCGCGGCTAACGGATGTTCGTGGCACTGTTTTAAAACGTCAGTGACCATCTCTTTTGGTATCCACAATTTCCAACACATTTCGTCTGCAATTTGCTCACCAGTAGCATGCTCTGCTCGGCGATAGATTATCTGGTCTACAACCTTGACATCCGGCAATGGAACCTTTTGGTTTAAAATTTGGTCTTTAAGTTCCACATACTCCTGAGTGCGAAAATGCAATGATTTCAAATCAATTGGACAATCTACCGATAATTCCGACAAATCTTCCGTATATATGCGAGAAAGTGCATCCGGAACTACATTCTGACTGCCTTTGCGATGATATATTTTAAATGAAAATGCCTGCAACTTAAGTGCCCATCTTGCTAATCTGGTACTTAAATCCGTTTGTGACATAAGCCACTTTAACGAAGCATGATCCGTGATGATGGAAAATTCATGTCCCTCTATATATGCTCTAAATTTTTTTACGCACATAACAGCGGCCAAACATTCTTTTTCCGTCACCGAATAATTTCGTTGACACTTATTTAGTTTGCGAGACATAAAAGCAATTGGAGCTTCATTACCCTCGCTATCCTCTTGCATAAGCACGCCTCCAACACCTGTATGACTAGCGTCACAATGTACGGAAAACGGCAACGTAAAGTCTGGGCTATGCAATACTGGAGCCTCGCACATTTTCTCTTTTAACAATATAAACGCTTTTTGAGCCTCTTCTGACCATTCAAATTTTTTTCGAATTTTGAGTGTGTCAGAAATGGGTGCAGCAATGCCAGCATAGTTGTTTATGAATTTGTGATACCACCCTGTGGTACCTAAAAACCGACGGACTTGTTTAACAGATCGAGGTACTGGAAAGTCTCTTATAGCAGCGACTTTCTCTGGGTCAGTTTGAATGGTGCCATGTCCTATCACATGACCTAAATACTTAACTTCTTTAAAACAGAATTTACTTTTTTCTACATTAATTGTAAGACCTGCAAGGGCTAATCGGCTTGCAAGTTGTCTAAGCGCGGTAATATGCTTTTCAAAAGACTCTGAAACAACTAACAAATCATCCAGATAAACAAATATCTCGTTGCGCAAACTGGGCGGTATAACCGTATCCATTAGCTTGGACATAGTTTGCGGAGCGTTGGTTAAACCAAAAGGCATGACAGTGAATTGATATAGCGGTCTACCTGGGACAGTAAACGCTGTCTTCTCACGAGCTCTTTGCGTCAATGGGATTTGCCAATAAGCATCTTTAAGGTCAATACTCGTTATGTACTCAGCTCGAGGCAGTCTACCAAGTATACCATCTATCAATGGCATTGGGTATGCATTTTTAACAGTTACATTGTTTACTTTTCTACTATCAAGACACAGACGCACCTTTCCCGGTTTCTGAACAAGAACAATGGGAGATGACCAAGGACTGTCTGATTCTTCTATAACTCCTAGCGATAGCATTCTCTCCAGTTCGGCGTACATCAGTTTTTCGACGGCTGGCGATACTGCGTAATGACGCTGTTTAATGGGAGTACAGCCTGACACGTCTATATCGTGAGAAAGCCAAGTTGTTTTACCAAGGCCTTTTTCAGCAAATGAAGGAAACAGTTTAATTGTAGACATCAACTCCTGCTGCTGCTGATCCGTTAACGGAATTTTTAAAGGGTCGGATATTTCTAACGCAGCCACTTTAGCACACTGGGTTCTATGCATCAACACTAAGGGTAACAAGTCGAATGCTATCCAAAAATCAATGCCAAGATATAATTCTTGAGACAGCGAAGGAACAATATAAAAGCATAATCGTTTGGTGTCACCCCTAAACCAAATTTCAGTTGTGATTTTACCTACGATAGCTTGTTTTGCCCCATCAGCGGTGCGAACCTTAAGCTTCAATGGCTTATAATCCACTTGATTCAACTCTGATGCAAATTTACCACCTATACAACTAATTGACGCTCCTGTATTCATAAGACCAGTTAGAGATTTTCCCAACAAGGTTACATCGGCGTATGGCCGAACGTCACTTGACAAATCTACAGTAGAGGCATTTATGTCCGCTACGGACTGTTTCTGCTTTAAGCGAAAAGAATGTCGACGAATGCTGTTGCGAGTATGTCGCAAACACTCGGCAATTATTTTGAGTTTAGGTTTAGGTAAGGAAAAAGCTGGGATTGGGGTCGTAGCCGGTGTGATATTGCTAGCTTTGGTGACATCCATAGCTAGTCTGTATTTGTCCCCCTGGACACTAGTTTGCGTGCACTTGTCAAAGGTGCACGCTGGTGTTCGTTTTTTTGAGGTGTGAGAGCACATCTGGAACAAGATGGTTTATAAGTGTCTCTTTTACCACACCCATAGCAAAAAACGTTACGAGCTGACACGCAATCTTGATACCTATGCCCATTTTTACCACAGTTCCAACAAGAAAGGGTCATTGCCGCTATATCAATATTATTGGAATCCTCATCATCTTCGTTGTCGGCTTCGGTTTGAACCGTAACTTCATTTACATGACGTTTGGATTGATATCGTTGCACAGGAACTATTGAATGAGCTACAGATTTCACAAATCGTTCACGTGTACGCACTACGTGTCTCAACTGAACAATGCTACCAATTGGTACATATAACATTTCGTGCTGTATTTCTGGCAACAAATTTGCACGAAGTATTTCTAATAAAGCTTGTTCACTTAGCGGTTGACTAAGCTTGTCTGCTAAACACACTATGGCTTCATAAAAACTATCAAAAGCTTCATTATGCTTTTGCTTTCTTTGCGCAATGTCTGACCGAATCTCTAAATCAGTTCTACCATCCTGGAATTGCGATCGCAACGCTACACACAAATCTGACCAGCGAACTACGGGGACACTTCTGTGGAATCTCCAATACCATTCATTGGCACTTCCCTCAAACAAATTGCTTGCATATCGTGCTAGTACTTCAAAATTGCCAGCCAGAGTCTGGTGAGTGAGTGCTTCGACTCGGTACAAAAAGTCATCGACTGACAGAGACGCATGTCCGGTAAAACGTAACTTCCAGTTAGACATAATTTGGCTAATACGATCTGGTCGTAAATCAAAATTTGACTGCGAACCAGCGGACGTACCTGCAGGTGGAAAATGTTCACTATCGGGCCTACTTGGGATCCTAAACAACTGTTCGAAACTTTGATGGACTTGGGCCGATGGCGAAACTCTATTGATTGGCTGAGTCGGCTCGGAACTAGTGGGCATTTGTACAGACAATCTCTGAAATCCAGCCTCGATCGATTGAGCAATAGTTCGTGTTTGTTGTAATAATACTGTGGCCATTGCTGTTGTAATTGATTGTTGCAAGTTAACCAACAAACTTTCTTGCCCCATTTGCATCGGTCTTGGTTGAACTTCTGGCTGAACTACTCTGTTCTGATCGAAAATACCTTCCCCAGTTTCTGGTTGCACGGATTGGGTCTGTTGCATCGTCGGACTTATGTTCGATTGAATCTCGGACGAACTGTTGGTAGGGTTCATCTGATTTGCAGACGTTTCAAGATTCAGACCTAACGAAGAACTTGCAGCAGTCGCTTTTGACTGTGCTCTGGTATTAATACCTGACGACGGCATGTTATGCTTGAAAGACTGGGCTGCCTTTAGTTCTTCTAAAAGATTAGCAGCTGAATAACGAAGCGATGTACGACAAACTGGACAAACTTTTCTGTTGTTTGCTTGACTTACAAAACACGCGTGGTGAAAATAATGATTACACCTTGTTGTGTATAATTGAGCTGGAAGCTCGACTTCTTTCGTGCAAACACAACAGATTGTCTCGGGGGTATTAACTACTGCAGAACTATTTGGAAGCATAACTATTAAACTATTTATCCTAAACGCTTACCTATCTTGCAACGCAGTACCAAATTTTAATATATTATATAATTTAATAAATATAATATTTTAATTTTAAAGAACACCGAAATATTTATCAAATTCGATACTATTTGAAAATAAATACTAGACAAACAAAAACGATAGAAAAGAACAATTCATTAAATTTTTATTGGATACCATGCCAAACCATCCTGAGCATTAGATAACTAACCATTTACCATTCCTTACATATAACGGAAATTTAAATACAGATACCCTAGTTTTTGAATTGCGCGGAGAGTAGTAGATCTAGTCCACAAACTCACGTCCAGCAACAAAACAAAACTTAAGGAAAAAAATGCTTACTACTCTGAAACTACAATTTACTTGAAGGTAGCTACCGATGTAGATCAAATATAGCATAATAGCGCATGCCAAATATAATTGATCTCGGAAAACTACTAAACATTACTCTCGACCTAGCTTGTCAAAACAACACCCAGTCAAAACAATGAAATGGCCTGTTGATTTAACCCGCATAATCAAGAGGGTGAACATACGGAACTGATCTTGAACTTAACACTTGTTTGCAGTTACTCATCCAAGATCCCACACAGCATAGTAGCGCATGCCAACTATGTTTGATCGGCGTAATCTGCAGCATTTGTTTTTGACCAAATACCGTATACTTAAAACAATTTATTGAGCGAGTTAGGGTACTACAAAAATACGTACTTCAATTAGCGGCGGGAAGTAGATCTGATCCACTAGCCTTATCCTTCCTAACTAAACCACGAACTTTAGTAGCACTTAGGAAAAGGAAGACCCTTATGTGTAATTAGTCTTCGGAAATAAAACTATTTTGAAGTTACTATTTATCCAGAAAGACTCACACAAGCCTATAGCCAAGGGAATTGGGAAAAGAAAAAAATAAAGTCTCTAGATGTTATCGACTTTCTTTGAGATTTAACAATATTATCAAGGCCAACCTTCCAGTAACTTCGTACTAATAACTTTGTACCTGAAGTCTACCAAAAACGGGCCACACGTCTGGGTGCCAATTAATAATGAGAATAACAAATAGATACTGTAACGTTTAACGTGCAAGTATTAAAGAGCTGCTGGTAGTGTATCGGACAAAGGAGTACGCGCTGGCTTCAACGGCTGTGGCTCGTCGGCTAAGTCGAGGGTACCAAAAGAATGAACCGAGTGATACGTTGCTCCAATCGCATTCTATTATCAATAATTCGCGTACTATTTTTACCGGGACAGGGGATAAAGGAAGCTAAAAAAATTGTGGATTTTTAGACGCGGCAAAAAAAAAAACTATGCACAATGTAAGCGATGGCGAAGGCTGCTAATGCAATTGCACAAGGTGTTAATGTGCGTACGCCCACCCTACCATGATCCTGACCATAGCCAACTCAATCTATTCAGGATCCCTAATAGCGCCTATGGCAGTTATCGCATCTTGTTCAAGTTAGACATGGTTCCAATAAAACAAACGTAAATTAAGCAGACATTATTATATTATTATCGCAAATAACAAACGAACTAAACATAACGGCTAACCAATATAATAAAATATTCATAATGCAAGTGCTTAGAGCGGCAAAAAGAACAATAATATGATATAAGAATAATAATTAAATATATAAATATTAAATAAATATGGTCATGCATATAGATTATTTTATATACGTAAATTAGACATTATAATATGATATGCGTTACGTTAATTTTGTTTCGGTACGACTTTGTTAACTATTTAAGTGCAAATGAAAAAGGAACAAAAAAAATCGGTACGTTAACTTTTTTACGTTAGTGTATTTGCATATGCTGCAAAAACACATGTGTTCGAAAGCAATCAAGTTCAAGGTTATTTAAGAGAAGCTTTTGTCGAAGTTACATTATCACACGAAAAGAGAAGCTTTCACGTGGATATTATTAAGGGAATGTATTGATAAAGAGCGGTCACTTACAGCGGCATTATCCCACGCAGAAAGATCTTTCGTTGTGTGTGTGTGTTTTTATCCGACGCTGAAGCTATAGTAAAAGTTAGTGGATGAGAGGGGGGGGGGGGGAGGAATCTAGCTTGATTGGCTCTCTTAGCACAACATTTTTTTTTTCTTTTGCTTTAAACTATTTTTTTTTTTTTCACTTTTGCACCTAGCAATAAATTGAGTTAATTATTACTTTGCATATTTTTTTTTTTTTGTTGTGGTATTTTTATATTGCAATTGGTTTTAGTTGTAAGCGGAGAAAACGCAACTTAAATTTTTTCTCTTTTTATTTATCTTTATTTTTATTTCCTTTTTTTTTTTTCTCGACACCACTTGCAATTTATTTTTAACAATTGATTAATCACAATTAACACAAAAATATGCAAAATATTACAACATTAGATTACACTTATACATTTTAAAACATTAACCTCTCTCTTTGCATGTGCCGGTAGGTTACATAACCTTTGTAGGGTTATGTTGGTTTGGCACTGCATCACTTATTTATAACTTTAAACAAACAAAACTAACCCACTTCGCACTGTTGTGTAGCTATTTAGAACATTTTAGGATTTTTTTAGTTATTTGCTACCACCGTATTAACTTATTGCGGCAACTTTCTCACGCGGGGGTTGCTCTGCGTGCGACTTCAAATCCGGACTGGTGTATGTTATCCATAAGTAAAGGCGGGAGCGATATATCAAGAGAGCGTATGGGGACTGGAAACGTTGGGGACAGCTGATCTGCATCAGTTTACCCAGACAAATATTCCTGCACTTTATTCGGCAGTTACATATGTGGCTATGTTTATTATATCCAGATTATATCCCAACCAGAGTATATCCAAACCCGAGTATATCCAAACCCGAATATATCCAAACCGCCAATTCTGATTTATAAAATACACAAACGTAGAGCGAATAACTAATCAGAATTGCGAACACAAAACAAATTTAATTCTTTAATTACCTATTATTTTGAGAACTGGCACTTATACAATTTTTAAGGTTATGGCTTCTAAATCCAAGTGCGCTGCATCAGGGAAAATATTCACTCGTCTTTATCCAGTGCACTTATAACTTTTTATTTGTTTTTAAATTGTAAGCTATTTGTTATAACTTTATTTTAATTTAATTTTTTTTTTTTTTACTGTCTTTAATCTAGACCAGTAAAATTGCGCATATCTACACTCTTGCAAGTCTTTGAGAGGAAAAAAAATGCGGTCAGAAATTAGATGGCAGGAAGCGACAAAGTTGCCCCAATTTATTTCGCCTTTATATTCGCTATTCACAGCCCTGTACCGGTTAACATTCTCTTGACGAATGTACTGCGCCTACCGAACAATAACCCCAAAATAAATACTAACAATATAAAAGTTACCAACTAACTTAATCAAATTGAAGTTTAGCCAATCTTATTTTTTTTTTAAGTTGAAGAAAAACCAAGATATTATTTATTTGCAAAGAAAACAAAATGTAAATAAAAGCGGCATACAGTTTTACATGCACTTAAGCAGAGGTTGGCTGTAAGGTTTGCCTACTTTTAGGGCTTCTTATTAAAGCAAATTCAGTCGACAAGCGGCTTATTACAGGCTTCATAAAAACTATCAAAAGCTTCATTATGCTTTTGCTTTCTTTGCGCAATATCTGACCGAATCTCTAAATCAGTTCTACCATCCTGGAATTGCGATCGCAACGCTACACACAAATCTGACCAGCGAACTACGGGGACACTTCTGTGGAATCTCCAATACCATTCATTGGCACTTCCCTCAAACAAATTGCTTGCATATCGTGCTAGTACTTCAAAATTGCCAGCCAGAGTCTGGTGAGTGAGTGCTTCGACTCGGTACAAAAAGTCATCGACTGAAAGAGACGCATGTCCGGTAAAACGTAACTTCCAGTTAGACATAATTTGGCTAATACGATCTGGTCGTAAATCAAAATTTGACTGCGAACCAGCGGACGTACCTGCAGGTGGAAAATGTTCACTATCGGGCCTACTTGGGATCCTAAACAACTGTTCGAAACTTTGATGGACTTGGGCCGATGGCGAAACTCTATTGATTGGCTGAGTCGGCTCGGAACTAGTGGGCATTTGTACAGACAATCTCTGAAATCCAGCCTCGATCGATTGAGCAATAGTTCGTGTTTGTTGTAATAATACTGTGGCCATTGCTGTTGTAATTGATTGTTGCAAGTTAACCAACAAACTTTCTTGCCCCATTTGCATCGGTCTTGGTTGAACTTCTGGCTGAACTACTCTGTTCTGATCGAAAATACCTTCCCCAGTTTCTGGTTGCACGGATTGGGTCTGTTGCATCGTCGGACTTATGTTCGATTGAATCTCGGACGAACTGTTGGTAGGGTTCATCTGATTTGCAGACGTTTCAAGATTCAGACCTAACGAAGAACTTGCAGCAGTCGCTTTTGACTGTGCTCTGGTATTAATACCTGACGACGGCATGTTATGCTTGAAAGACTGGGCTGCCTTTAGTTCTTCTAAAAGATTAGCAGCTGAATAACGAAGCGATGTACGACAAACTGGACAAACTTTTCTGTTGTTTGCTTGACTTACAAAACACGCGTGGTGAAAATAATGATTACACCTTGTTGTGTATAATTGAGCTGGAAGCTCGACTTCTTTCGTGCAAACACAACAGATTGTCTCGGGGGTATTAACTACTGCAGAACTATTTGGAAGCATAACTATTAAACTATTTATCCTAAACGCTTACCTATCTTGCAACGCAGTACCAAATTTTAATATATTATATAATTTAATAAATATAATATTTTAATTTTAAAGAACGCCGAAATATTTATCAAATTCGATACTATTTGAAAATAAATACTAGACAAACAAAAACGATAGAAAAGAACAATTCATTAAATTTTTATTGGATACCATGCCAAACCATCCTGAGCATTAGATAACTAACCATTTACCATTCCTTACATATAACGGAAATTTAAATACAGATACCCTAGTTTTTGAATTGCGCGGAGAGTAGTAGATCTAGTCCACAAACTCACGTCCAGCAACAAAACAAAACTTAAGGAAAAAAATGCTTACTACTCTGAAACTACAATTTACTTGAAGGTAGCTACCGATGTAGATCAAATATAGCATAATAGCGCATGCCAAATATAATTGATCTCGGAAAACTACTAAACATTACTCTCGACCTAGCTTGTCAAAACAACACCCAGTCAAAACAATGAAATGGCCTGTTGATTTAACCCGCATAATCAAGAGGGTGAACATACGGAACTGATCTTGAACTTAACACTTGTTTGCAGTTACTCATCCAAGATCCCACACAGCATAGTAGCGCATGCCAACTATGTTTGATCGGCGTAATCTGCAGCATTTGTTTTTGACCAAATACCGTATACTTAAAACAATTTTATTTAGCGAGTTAGGGTACTACAAAAATACGTACTTCAATTAGCGGCGGGAAGTAGATCTGATCCACTAGCCTTATCCTTCCTAACTAAACCACGAACTTTAGTAGCACTTAGGAAAAGGAAGACCCTTATGTGTAATAAGTCTTCGGAAATAAAACTATTTTGAAGTTACTATTTATCCAGAAAGACTCACACAAGCCTATAGCCAAGGGAATTGGGAAAAGAAAAAAATAAAGTCTCTAGATGTTATCGACTTTCTTTGAGATTTAACAATATTATCAAGGCCAACCTTCCAGTAACTTCGTACTAATAACTTTGTACCTGAAGTCTACCAAAAACGGGCCACACGTCTGGGCGCCAATGAATAATGAGAATAACAAATAGATACTGTAACGTTTAACGTGCAAGTATTAAAGAGCTGCTGGTAGTGTATCGGACAAAGGAGTACGCGCTGGCTTCAACGGCTGTGGCTCGTCGGCTAAGTCGAGGGTACCAAAAGAATGAACCGAGTGATACGTTGCTCCAATCGCATTCTATTATCAATAATTCGCGTACTATTTTTACCGGGACAGGGGATAAAGGAAGCTAAAAAAATTGTGGATTTTTAGACGCGGCAAAAAAAAAACTATGCACAATGTAAGCGATGGCGAAGGCTGCTAATGCAATTGCACAAGGTGTTAATGTGCGTACGCCCACCCTACCATGATCCTGACCATAGCCAACTCAATCTATTCAGGATCCCTAATAGCGCCTATGGCAGTTATCGCATCTTGTTCAAGTTAGACATGGTTCCACTAAAACAAACGTAAATTAAGCAGACATTATTATATTATTATCGCAAATAACAAACGAACTAAACATAACGGCTAACCAATATAATAAAAATATTCATAATGCAAGTGCTTAGAGCGGCAAAAAGAACAATAATATGATATAAGAATAATAATTAAATATATAAATATTAAATAAATATGGTCATGCATATAGATTATTTTATATACGTAAATTAGACATTATAATATGATATGCGTTACGTTAATTTTGTTTCGGTACGACTTTGTTAACTATTTAAGTGCAAATGAAAAAGGAACAAAAAAAATCGGTACGTTAACTTTTTTACGTTAGTGTATTTGCATATGCTGCAAAAACACATGTGTTCGAAAGCAATCAAGTTCAAGGTTATTTAAGAGAAGCTTTTGTCGAAGTTACATTATCACACGAAAAGAGAAGCTTTCACGTGGATATTATTAAGGGAATGTATTGATAAAGAGCGGTCACTTACAGCGGCATTATCCCACGCAGAAAGATCTTTCGTTGTGTGTGTGTGTTTTTATCCGACGCTGAAGCTATAGTAAAAGTTAGTGGATGAGAGGGGGGGGGAGGAATCTAGCTTGATTGGCTCTCTTAGCACAAAATTTTTTTTTCTTTTGCTTTAAACTATTTTTTTTTTTCACTTTTGCACCTAGCAATAAATTGAGTTAATTATTACTTTGCATATATTTTTTTTTTTGTTGTGGTATTTTTATATTGCAATTGGTTTTAGTTGTAAGCGGAGAAAACGCAACTTAAATTTTTTTCTCTTTTTATTTATCTTTATTTTTCTTTATTTTTATTTCCTTTTTTTTTTCTCGACACCACTTGCAATTTATTTTTAACAATTGATTAATCACAATTAACACAAAAATATGCAAAATATTACAACATTAGATTACACTAATACATTTTAAAACATTAACCTCTCTCTTTGCATGTGCCGGTAGGTTACATAACCTTTGTAGGGTTATGTTGGTTTGGCACTGCATCACTTATTTATAACTTTAAACAAACAAAACTAACCCACTTCGCACTGTTGTGTAGCTATTTAGAACATTTTAGGATTTTTTTTGTTATTTGCTACCACCGTATTAACTTATTGCGGCAACTTTCTCACGCGGGGGTTGCTCTGCGTGCGACTTCAAATCCGGACTGGTGTATGTTATCCATAAGTAAAGGCGGGAGCGATATATCAAGAGAGCGTATGGGGACTGGAAACGTTGGGGACAGCTGATCTGCATCAGTTTACCCAGACAAATATTACTGCACTTTATTCGGCAGTTACATATGTGGCTATGTTTATTATATCCAGATTATATCCCAACCAGAGTATATCCAAACCCGAGTATATCCAAACCCGAATATATCCAAACCCGAATATATCCAAACCCGAATATATCCAAACCCGAATATATCCAAACCGCCAATTCTGATTTATAAAATACACAAACGTAGAGCGAATAACTAATCAGAATTGCGAACACAAAACAAATTTAATTCTTTAATTACCTATTATTTTGAGAACTGGCACTTATACAATTTTTAAGGTTATGGCTTCTAAATCCAAGTGCGCTGCATCAGGGAAAATATTCACTCGTCTTTATCCAGTGCACGTATAACTTTTTATTTGTTTTTAAATTGTAAGCTATTTGTTATAACTTTATTTTAATTTAATTTTTTTTTTTTTTTTACTGTCTTTAATCTAGACCAGTAAAATTGCGCATATCTACACTCTTGCAAGTCTTTGAGAGGAAAAAAAATGCGGTCAGAAATTAGATGGCAGGAAGCGACAAAGTTGCCCCAATTTATTTCGCCTTTATATTCGCTATTCACAGCCCTGTACCGGTTAACATTCTCTTGACGAATGTACTGCGCCTACCGAACAATAACCCCAAAATAAATACTAACAATATAAAAGTTACCAACTAACTTAATCAAATTGAAGTTTAGCCAATCTTATTTTTTTTTTAAGTTGAAGAAAAACCAAGATATTATTTATTTGCAAAGAAAACAAAATGTAAATAAAAGCGGCATACAGTTTTACATGCACTTAAGCAGAGGTTGGCTGTAAGGTTTGCCTACTTTTAGGGCTTGTCATTAAAGCAAATTCAGTCGACAAGCGGCTTATTACAATATGTTTGGCATTGGTTGCCATTCACAGTTTTCAAAAGCGCAAATGATTTTGGTCCACGTACGTTTACCAACAGAAGTCGCCAATAAAAACATTCATCATTTCTAGGATGAACAGTATACATGCGACCTAGTGCATCAGTGGAAAACACCTGTGGCCAATCTGGAACTCGGGTTCCTTGTTTGCGACGTTGGAATTTATTTGTTGATTGATTCCAAGTGTAATACTTGGGCATTTCGACGTACATCAGCGTCGCTGCGAATGGATCTGCTTCACACATTGCAAAGAAGCTAGTCAATGTTGTCGATTATGGTCTCTCAGCTCGTTGTGCCGCATTAGCCTCAGTGAAGTAAACTCTTTGGTCATTTTTCAAATGCACTGCTAAATGTGTAACTGTTGGATATCTTTCATGAATTTGAATTGACATTAATCAAAACAGTGCTCCATTAGTACTGACGTATCTGCCCATTTGGGCATTCTTTTTTTCCGACGCAATACCAAACACAGCCATGTCGCTGCCTTTTGTGACGTACTTGCACAAATACTTTATCGATTTGGCTGAATCACAACTCTCAACGTTTGCATGTGTTTTGAAAATTCGTGATGGCAGCGGGCAATATGGTACAATGAATTCATTTCCGATCTCAATCTCTCGATTTTGAACTTTAACTTTGATGGTTCGACCATTATCTTCTTTTGAACTCTGACGATAAACTGGATATCCATTGTTCCCTGTGACAGTTTCAGCAACTAACGGTCGCGGATATCGTTTTGTGCATTTTCCATCAACCATGCAAGGCGATAATGGATTAATGCACCGCACGGTCCATGCACCATCACAATGTCGTGTAGATGGGGATCAGTGACTGGAATTTCAGCTGATATGATGTCATCCACTTCATTTGAATGTAATTTGTTCAGCAACCAAATAAGAATATGATCATGTGGTAGTCCACGCTTCTGCCATTCCATGGCTTGCATGTCTTGTGCGGCGGCCGAAGCTCGAACGTCGTCGTCTAGGCATATTGGACTATCAATGAGCTTGCTTTGCATCAACAATTAAAAAAGCTTCCAGAAGAAAGAAAAAAAACTAGCAGCAAAAAATTGGTAGTTGATAAAAACTTCCAAAATTTTAAATCAAAAAAAAAAAATAGAACAAATTTTAAATATGTAGCTCTGAATCCTACACGATTTAAGATGAGAATGAATAAAAGGCAAAAACATGCGATGAGAATGATTTTTGAAAACATACTGTTTCTGTTAAAAAGCAGGAATGCCAACTTTGCGGCAAAACAGTGATAAAAAGCAATTATACACGCATTAAATTACTGATGTGCCCCCTTCTCACAGACCCCAATCACATCTGAAAATTACATTGAAATCGGTTCGTGCGTTCTGGAGTTAGACAATCATGGAGGAAAACCCGACTTATTATACTCGATACCGAAGGTAAAGAGTATATTGGGTTTGTGCAATGTCCGTCATGGTGTCCGTCCGTCTGTCCGTCTGTCCGTCTGTATGTTCGCAACTTTTTTCCACACCCTTCAAGCTAGAGACTTGAAACTTTCCAATTCTCTTTATCTATGGGATAGTAAATTAAAGTGTCAAGATGGGGGTTCTACGATAACTGGGGGGCTGGCAAATCGATAAATTCGATAACTCAAAACCGATAAATCCTCATATTTCGCACATCCTTACAGCTAGAACTACCAAATTTGGTGGGCAGATAGCTACTAGCAACCCCCAAAAAACTGCATCAAAATTTTGGAGCCACGCCCACCCATTCCGCCCCCAGCCCCCCCGCAATTTAAAGTCAAAAAAGCGTATATCTCCCACAGTTTTTGAGCTAGAGCCACCAAATTTTGTGCCAAGATAGGTGATGATGACCCCCCAAAAACTGCATCAAAAGTTTGGATGCCACGCTCACCGATACTGCTCTAGCCGCCCCCATCCACCCCAACGCTTCGTCAAAAACGGGAATGCGTGTATCTATCAGAGTTGTGGAGCTAGAGCCTCCAAATTTGGTAGAAAGCTAGCTGGTAACGACCCCCAAAAAACTGCATCAAAATTTTGGAGCCACGCCCACCCATTCCAACCCCAGCCCCCCCGCATTTTGAAATCAGAAATGGCTATATCTCCCACAGTTTTTGAGCTAGAGCCACCAAATTTGGTGCCAAGATAGGTGATGATGACCCCCCAAAAACTGCATCAAAAGTTTGGATGCCACGCCCACCAATACCACCCTAGCCGCCCCCATCCACCCCAACGCTTCGTCGAAAACGGGAATGCGTGTATCTTCCAGAGTTGTGGAGCTAGAGCCACCAAATTTGGCAGGAAGATAGCTTGCAACGACCCCCGAAAAACTGCATCAAAGTTTTGGAGCCACGCGCACCCCTTCCACCCCCCTTTCCCCACCTTTTACAAACTTTGAGCTAGAGTCACTAAATTTTGTATGAAGATAGCAATTGACATTCCACATAGATCTGCATCAAAAATTTGGATGCCACGCCCACCCATACCGCCCCCAGCCCCCCTTTCCCCACTTTATACAAACTACGAGCTAGAGTCACCAAATTTGGTATGAAGATAGCAATTGACATCCCACATGGATCGGCAGCAAAAATTTGAATGCCACGCCCACCCATACCGCCCCAAGCCCCATAGCCCCCCTCTCCCCACCTTATACAAACTTTGAGCTAGAGTCACCAAATTTGGTATGAAGGTAGCATTTGACATTCCACAAGGATCTGCAGCAAAAATTTGAATGCCACGCCCAACCATACCGCCCCCAGCCCCCCTTTCCCCACCTTTTACATGCTTCGAGCTAGAGTCACCAAATTTGGTATGAAGGTAGCATTTGACATTCCACAAGGATCTGCAGCAAAAATTTGGATGCCACGCCCAACCATACCGCCCCCAGCCCCATAGCCCCCCTCTCCCCACTTTATACAAACTTTGAGCTAGAGTCACCAAATTTGGTATGAAGGTAGCATTTGACATTCCACAAGGATCTGCAGCAAAAATTTGAATGCCACGCCCAACCATACCGCCCCCAGCCCCCCATTCCCCACTTTTACAAACTTTGAGCTAGAGTCACCAAATTTGTTATGAAGATAGCAATTGACATTCCACAAAGATCTGCATCAAAAATTTGGATGCAATTCCACCCATACCGCCCCCAGCCCCCCTTTCCCCACTTTATACAAACTTTGAGCTAGAGTCACCAAATTTGGTATGAAGGTAGCATTTGACATTCCACAAGGATCTGCAGCAAAAATTTGAATGCCACGCCCAACCATACCGCCCCCAGCCCCTCTTTCCCCACTTTTACAAACTTCGAGCTAGAGTCACCAAATTTGGTATGAAGATAGCAATTGACATCCCACATAGATCTGCACCAAAAATTTCAATGCCACGCCCAACCATACCGCCCCCAGCCCCCCTTTCCCCACTTTATACAAACTTTGAGCTAGAGTCACCAAATTTGTTATGAAGATAGCAATTGACATTCCACAAAGATCTGCATCAAAAATTTGGATGCAATTCCACCCATACCGCCCCCAGCCCCCCTTTCCCCACTTTATACAAACTTCGAGCTAGAGTCACCAAATTTGGTATTAAGATAGCAATTGACATCCCACATGGATGGATCAAAATTTTTAATACTGGTATCGAGTATGCCGCAGTCGGTTGCGTCCGACTGCAACGTTTCCACTTGTTTTATTTTTTTTTTTTATTTAACTCTTTACCTTCGGTATCGAGTATAATGGGTTTGTGCAATGTCCGTCATGGTGTCCGTCTGTCCGTCTGTATGTTCGTAACTTTTTTCCACACCCTTCAAGCTAGAGACTTGAAACTTTCCAATTCTCTTTATCTATGGGATAGTAAATTAAAGTGTCAAAAAACTGAACCAAAAGTTTGGATGCCACGCCCACCAATACCGCCCTAGCCGCCCCCAGATGCCCCAACGCTTCGTAAAAAACGGGAATGCGTGTATCTTCCAGAGTAGTGGAGCTAGAGCCACCAAAATTGGTAGGAAGATATCTGGTAACGACCCCAAAAGAACTGCATCAAAGTTTTGGAGCCACGCCCACCCATCCCGCCCCCAGGCCCCCCGCATTTAGAAATCAGAAAAGCCTATATCTCCCACAGTTTTTTAGCTAGAGTCATCAAATTTGGTGCCAAGATAGATGATGATGACCCCCCAAAAACTGCATCAAAAGTTTGGATGCCACGCCCACCAATACCGCCCTAGCCACCCCCATCTACATCAACGCTTCGTCAAAAACGGGAATGCGTGTATCTTCCAGAGTAGTGGAGCTAGAGCCACCAAATTTGGTAGGAAGATAGCTGGCAACGACCCCCAACAATCTGCATCAAAGTTTTGGAGCCTAGCCCATCCATTCCGCCCCCCTCTCCCCACCTTATACAAACTTTTAGCTAGAGTCACCAAATTTGGTATGAAGGTAGCATTTGACATTCCACAAGGATCTGCAGCAAAAATTTGGATGTCACGCCGAACCATACCGCCCCCAGCCCCCCTTTCCCCACTTTATACAAACTTCGAGCTAGAGTCACCAAATTTGGTATGAAGAGAGCAATTGACATCCCACATGGATCGGCAGCAAAAATTTGAATGCCACGCCCACCCATACCGCCCCAAGCCCCATAGCCCCCCTTTCACCACCTTTTACATGCTTCGAGCTAGAGTCACCAAATTTGGTATGAAGGTAGCATTGGACATTCCACAAGGATCTGCAGCAAAAATTTGGATGCCACGCCCAACCATACCGCCCCCAGCCCCCCTTTCCCCACTTTATACAAACTTCGAGCTAGAGTCACCAAATTTGGTATGAAGATAGCAATTGACATCCCACATAGATCTGCACCAAAAATTTCAATGCCACGCCCAACCATACCGCCCCCAGCCCCCCTTTCCCCACTTTATACAAACTTTGAGCTAGAGTCACCAAATTTGTTATGAAGATAGCAATTGACATTCCACAAAGATCTGCATCAAAAATTTGGATGCAATTCCACCCATACCGCCCCCAGCCCCCCTTTCCCCACTTTATACAAACTTCGAGCTAGAGTCACCAAATTTGGTATTAAGATAGCAATTGACATCCCACATGGATGGATCAAAATTTTTAATACTGGTATCGAGTATGCCGCAGTCGGTTGCGTCCGACTGCAACGTTTCCACTTGTTTTATTTTTTTTTTTATTTAACTCTTTACCTTCGGTATCGAGTATAATGGGTTTGTGCAATGTCCGTCATGGTGTCCGTCTGTCCGTCTGTATGTTCGTAACTTTTTTCCACACCCTTCAAGCTAGAGACTTGAAACTTTCCAATTCTCTTTATCTATGGGATAGTAAATTAAAGTGTCAAGATGGGGGTTCTACGATAACTGGGGGGCTGGCAAATCGATAAATTCGATAACTCAAATCCGATAAATCCACATATTTCACACATCGTTACAGCTAGAACTACCAAATTTGGTAAGAAAATAGCTACTAGCAACCCCCAAAAAACTGCATTAAAAATTTTGGAGCCACGCCCACCCATTCCGCCCCCATCCCCCGCGTTTTAAAGTCAAAAAAAGCTTATATCTCCCACAGTTTTTGAACTAGAGCCACCAAATTTGGTACCAAGATAAACGATGATGACCCCCCCAAAACAGCATCAAAAGTTTGGATACTACGCCCACAAATACCGCCCTAGCCACCCCCATCCGCCCCAACGCTTTGACAAAAACGGGAATGCGTGTATCTTCCAGAGTTGTGGAGCTAGAGCCACCAAATTTGGTAGGAGATAGCAGGAGGCGACCTCCAAAAATCTGCAACAAAGTTTTGGAGCCATGCCCACCCATTCAGCCCCTCATTCCCCACTTTTTACAAACTTTGAGCTAGAGTCATCAAATTTAGTATGAAGATAGCAATTGACATCCCACATATATCTGCATCAAAAATTTGGATGCCACGCCCACCCATACCGCCCCCCAGCCCCCCTCTCGCCACCTTTTACAAACTTTGAGCTAGAGTCACCAAATTTGGTTGAAAATAGCAATTTACATTCCACAAAGATCTGCATCAAAAATTTGGATGCCACGCCCACCCATACCGCCCCCCAGCCCCCCTCTCGCCACCTTTTACAAACTTTGAGCTAGAGTCACCCAATTTGGTATGAAGATAGCAATTGACATTCGACATAGACCTGCATCAAAAATTTGGATGCCACGCCCATCCATACCGCCCCCAGCCACCCTGTCCACAGCTCTTACAAACTTTGAGCTAGAGTCACCAAATTTGGAAGGAAAATAGCTGACGGCATCCCCATCTGCATCCCTTTGCAATCAGACCTCTTTTTACCGGTTTTAATACTAGTATCGAGTATGCCGCACTCGGTTGCGTCCGACTGCATCGTTTCCACTTGTTTTTTTTCTTCGGTTGATCAGACCGTTTTAAGTTGGATATTAGAGTAGCTTTAAACCTATTATGCGTTAAAAATTTTTAATCTATCCTTATGAACTGTTTGTTTTTTTCCTTTTTTGTTTTGTATTATTATATTATATTTTTCTATTATGGATACTACTGAGTATGGTCCAATATATTTACTTTCTAACTTATGACCTGTTTCGTTTTTTAAAAGTACTTTATCTTCTATGTTCAGATTAAAATCTATTGTTTTTCTTTCATAATATTCCTTATTTTTAGCCTCTTGCTTTTCTAACATTATCCTTGCTCTTTTAAATGCTTGCTCTAATCTAAACATACTTTCTTTAGCATAATCTTCTATGTTATATAATTGATTAATATTATTTATTTTATCAAAATGTTGGGGCAAATTACTTTGCTTGCCAAAAACTAATTCATATGGACAATAATTATGTGCCATAGAATTGCCAATCGGTTTTATCGACTGAGATGTAAGAGCGTATATGTTCGTTAAAAGTTCTGTGACTTCTTTCAACTGTTCCAACGGTCTGGTGGTGGTGTGCTGTAGACGATATGTTGTCTATCTTTAAATATTTGCACATGTCATTTATAATTGAGTTTTTATATTCTGTGCCCATGTCTGTAATTAACGTTTTCATGGGGCCCATTTTTAATATGAATTGTTCAAATATTGCTTTTGCAACAGTATTGGCATTCTTTTTCGGTATTGGGATGGCTACGAGATATTTAGTTATATCGCAAATAAGTGTAACTGCATATTCGTTACCATTTTCAGATCTGGGTAATGGACTTATAGTATCAACAATTACTCGATCAAAGGCAGTCAGTGGAGGAGTCAAAGGAGTTTTAGTATGAACTAATGATTTTGACATCTGGCATTTGGGACATCTACGTATGTACTCTTATATCTGACGAGTCATGTTTTTCCAATAGTAGTGTCTTTTTACTTTGGCCAAAGTTTTTGTTATACCAGTATGTCCTTCTTGTGTGGGACTATCATAATATGTAAACATTATTGATTTTTTTCTATATCTTTTGATATAATGGTCACCGGCTTGAGTATTCTGAATAAATTCAATTCATTATTGCCCATATTTTTTAAATTATCTATAGAAACTTGTTCAAAAATTATTTCATGCGGTGCCAACTTTAGTTCGCGTATATCATGTACACCAGCTTCCTTTTCGAGCCTTTGGAAAAATTGACCTAAGTCAATAGCTTCATTAGTATAAAGCTCGCTAACATTTATTCTTGCGATGATTTTATTTCCATGTTTAAAATAACACAGCGTTTCTATTTTCTTTTCTTTTCCTGCGCAGGATTTATTTTGTCTACTTTGATGGCTGGTATTGACTTTCAGGACTTTATTTTGAAAATATTTTAATTTGGATGTTATTATCATTGATAGTGCATCTGCCACGAAATAGTCTTTACCCTTCAGATGCTCGATTGTGAAGTCTTATTCTTCTAATTCGAGTTTAGAAAAATAAATATACAAAAATAAGTTAATGGTTTGTGGTCAGTTTTCACTGTAAAGTGTATTCCATAAATATATGGTCGAAAATGTAATATTGCCCAGTGGATTGCTGCTAATTCTTGTTCTTTCAGCCTTTGTAAATGAACAAGATGCGTGTGCAACTGGACGTTGCAGTCCATTATAGTTTTGAGTTAAAACTGCTCCAGCCGCTTGCTTACTAGCATCCGTTATTATGCAAAATTCTTTGCTGAAGTCTGGGTATTGTAGTGATGTTGGTTGGATTAGCTTGTCTTTGAGGTATTGGAATGCATTTTGGCATTCAACTGTCCATTCAAAAGGAACATTCTTTTTACATAACCTTGTTATGTGCCGTGAATATTCGGCGAAATTGTTTATAAATCGTCTATAATAGTTGCAGAATGCAACGAATCGTCTCGCGCTGTACGCATAATGTGGGACTGGATAGTTTTTAATGACGTGGTATTTTTTGTGGTCTGGCAAGATTCCTTTGTCTGTGCATTTGTGACCAAGGAAGGTTACTTCATGCATGAAAAATTAACATTTTTGTGGATGTAATTTAAGGTTGTATTTCCTACATTTGTCAAAAATGTCAGTTAAGTTTTTAAAAATATGTTTTTCGGATCAACCGATAACTATTAAATCACCCATGTAAAGGAATGCTTGGGAGGGTTCAATACCACAGAACGCAATACGAGCCCTGACCACTATTAATTCGTACGACACGTTTTTTGAAAATTTTTAATTCTTGCAAAAGTCTACCTTTTTCCCCTGGCTTAAACAACAATTTTTTGGTGCAAAAAGTTACTTCAAACAATTCTAATAGTGTCTGAAAAATAAAATTTTCCAAAATCTCTTCCCATGCATTTTTTATGATTTTTTGAAAATTGCTAAAGATGGCAATTTTGCCCACTTTTCATACAAAATAGTCGTTTTTAGCAATATTCAAAATATCATAAAAAATCCATGGGAAAAGATTTTTGAAAATTTTCTTTATCAGACACTATAAGAATTTAAATCAACTATATGAAAGTTGTGTGGGATTATATATTTGCCTGTCTGTATTTCGATTGAAGCTAGTCCTTTTGATTTTAAAATTTCTTTACTTATGCCTTGAATATTTATTACGTTATTTGCTTGAATGCCGTGAAAGACATCAGAAGTTTCTTTAAATATTGAAATGTCTGGACCAGTATCTATTAAAAATGTAAGTTTTTTACCTATTGACACATGGTCAAATGAAATAAATTTACTGAGACTAAAATTAATTGTGTGTGCTATGTTGTTTTTTATTGGATTGTATCTTAAGGTTGTTGAGAGTTTCCCGAAACTTCTTGGGTTACCCGAACGTTGTTTGTATTGTGGCCTCTTTTTGAGTTGCCACGGCCTCTATAGTTTCCTCTATTTTGGCCTCGCCCCCTGTAATAATTTCGGTTACCGTTTTGATGGTAATTACCTCTGCCTCGATAGTTACCTCGGTTGCCTCTATTATATCCAGGGTTTGATTGTTGCTGATATGTAGTACAGAACAGTGTTGTTCTGTCCTGTAGTCTCAGTGCAACTATTTACAAACTTGGAAATGGCATCGTTCATATTATTGAACGTGCCTGCCTGCATGATAATTTTACCTTATCTATTGTGCAGTTCTTTGTCGTTGCCTTTACAGCTTGTGTAGTGCTGTATTTGTTAGCTAAATCCGTTAACAAACCGTCGTTAATGTAAGCTCCTTCAAGTGCTTTAGTCAATTTTTCCAACTCTTGGGTGTATTGACCGGCTGTTTTTCCCTTTTGCAAAAGGTTAGGGAGTTTAGCAGATATGACTTCTACCGATTCTCCCTTAACTGAGCTTGACAACTTTAAAATTATAGCATTGATACTCTGCTCGTCACTTATTAAGTTTCTAGCATAGCCTTTCAGTTTTGTTTTTATTAGGCTCACCGCATTATTTTCATGGGCGCCTTTTAACGATTCTACTAGGACTAATGCATCAAGGAAAGTTCTTAAGTTTTGAGCTTGTCCATCGAACTCTGGCAATAGAGAAGAGGCTAGCCTCAGAAATTCAACTAAATTTTCTGCCATGATGGGTTTTTTTGCATCTGTATCTTTGCCTTCTGTTTGCTCCATTAGCTGAGATTTGTCAAATGTGGCTATTTTATTTACTTCATTAGGGAGAAATATGACAAGCTCGTGCCTCTCCGAAATATCTACAAGGTTTTCTCTTAATCGTTTTAAGATTTTTTGACCTTGCGTAATTTGAAGTGAATCAGCTTTGTGAGCGTTGGTAAGTATCATTTTTCTAACGTTGTTATTAGTTTTTACCAACAGATCTTAATGCTTTGACTTTATTTCATTTGAAATCTGTGCACTTTTGTTGAGGCACTTGAAAGATTTATCAAATTCTGTTCTTTGGTTTATAACGTATTATAAACGTTTTACAATTTCACTCGGATGAATATTGATATGTATGATTTGAATGATGCACATTCAATTTTTGATCGTGCCCATCCATCTAACGTAATAATAAGCTTAGAATATCGATACAACATCGATAACAGAACGAAGCTATCTTTCCTATGTACATACGATAACACGCACACCAATTACTTACCTAATAAACGCGTGCAAGAGACACAACAATTGGCGACGAGATAAAAAAAAATAAAAGGTGAACCTTTATGTAAAATGTAAAATTACAAAAAAAAAGAGTTGCGTAAATATGCAAACTCAATTACGATAATATCGTACTTAAATAAACAAGTTGCATAGCTACGAAAGTGTAAATATACTAAGCAAAATGCAGAACGAACAGACAACTAATACAACCACGATGCTACAAACAGCGGCATTGCCGGAATTTGCGAACAATGTGGAACCATGGTGTATATGGAAAGAAAAATTGGAAATCCATTTTTGTGAATTGCAGTGCACTAATGAAAACTTAAAACAAGTGGAAACGTTGCAGTCGGACGCAACCGACTGCGGTATACTCGATACCAGTATTAAAAATTTTGATGCCCATCCATGTGGGATGTCAATTGCTATCTTCATACCAAATTTGGTGACTCTAGCTCGAAGTTTGTATAAAGTGGAGAAAGGGGGGCGGTGGGCGGTATGGGTGGAATTGCATCCAAATTTTTGATGCAGATCTTTGTGGAATGTCAATTGCTATCTTCATAACAAATTTGGTGACTCTAGCTCAAAGTTTGTAAAAGTGGGGAAAGGGGGGCTGGGGGCGGTATGGTTGGGCGTGGCATTCAAATTTTTGGTGCAGATCTATGTGGGATGTCAATTGCTATCTTCATACCAAATTTGATGACTCTAGATCGAAGTTTGTATAAAGTGTGGGAAAGGGGGGCTGGGGGCGGTATGGTTGGGCGTGGCATCCAAATTTTTGCTGCAGATCCTTGTGGAGTGTCAAATGCTACCTTCATACCAAATTTGGTGACTCTAGCTCAAAGTTTGTATAAAGTGGGGAGAGGGGGCTATGGGGCTGGGGGCGGTATGGTTGGGCGTGGCATCCAAATTTTTGCTGCAGATCCTTGTGGAATGTCAAATGCTACCTTCATACCAAATTTGGTGACTCTAGCTCAAAGTTTGTATAAGGTGGGGAAAAGGGGGCTATGGGGCTGGGGGCGGTATGGTTGGGCGTGGCATCCAAATTTTTGCTGCAGATCCTTGTGGAATGTCAAATGCTACCTTCATACCAAATGTGGCTCCAAAATTTTTGATGCAGTTTTTTGGGGGTTGCTAGTAGCTATCTTCTTACCAAATTTGGTAGTTCTAGCTGTAAGGGTGTGTGAAATATGCGGATTTATCGTTTTTGAGTTATCGAATTTATCGATTTGCCAGCCCCCCAGTTATCGTAGAACCCCAATCTTGACACTTTATTTTACTATCCCATAGATAAAGAGAATTGGAAAGTTTCAAGTCCCTAGCTTGAAGGGTGTGGAAAAAACTTGCACACATACGGACGGACAGACGGACAGACACCATGACGGACATTGCACAAAACCAATATACTCTTTACCTTCGGTATCGAGTATAAAAAACGATTTTATTAAAATCAATTGGTTCTGATCCGTACAGTCTTTTACACAACCTGTGCAGCCCAGATTCTCCAGTTTCTAAAACCTACAAAGAACTATGTTCAATGCTGTAGAGCAGTGGTGGGCACACACAAATATTGTCACAGTTTTCACACGCATACAAGCACAATTTGCGTGCGCTGCAGCGAAAAAACGAAGTGTGATCAGTACAGTGCACGCTGCAAGTTAACGGTTACTCATTGTGCTTATTATTTATTAATAAATAATGCCATCTTGAAAAATATTTAACATTTCGAAAAACAATGTTATTGCAAATTAAGCATTTTGCTCTGCAATCTTTATTTTCTATGAAAAAAAATTCATTCTCCCATTCGGGCATAAACATTTTGGAGCGCACTGTAAAAAATTTGTTTTCTTGCTAATGCGCTGCGTGGTGCCTGCTTGTCAATAGTTCGCCTTCAACTATAAGTACAATGTTAAGTCTAATGCATGCTTCGGCACGACAACCGACGACGAACGAACAAACGTGTTCTAAAAATAGATTTCAATGCTTATAGCGTACGTGTGATTTCGTGCAGTCGGCAGCGAAAAACCTAACTCACACGAGGCAGCGCGCTGGCCACCACTGCTGTAGAGTCATTACACGCCTCCAACAATCGTGTTTTATTAACGAAAAAAGTTTTACACTGCTGTAATGCAAGACACAGAAAGTGTAACACAGTGGTTTCCTAAAGTCAAAAAGTTAGCAATCACCTGCAAGTTTGGTACAAACTTGGAAGCGTTCACATTAGATCGGTTTGTAATGGGACTACCGGAGAGAATTTTTGAGAAAATATGTGAAGAAGACGAAAACTTAACACTGGAATGTGCATTGCGTAAGTCCATAATATTCGAGTCCAAATGCATTGCAAAGGCGAAAGAGGAATCAGCAAATGTACACGTGATCAAAGAACGGCGCAAACTGTACACCAAAGCTAACGGGGCTTCTAAGAGCACACTGCACAACAGCAACAACACCATAATCATAATATGGTAGACGCAATCAAAAGTGAGTTTAAAGAACTTTTCAACGAAGACCTAGGTACATGTAAACATTGTACTGTATCATTGCCAATTTAGGACGAGGCCAAGCCTATATTCTTCAAACCTCGTACCATTCCTTTAGCATGGAAAATAAAAGTAGAAGAAGAACTAAGGGATCTAGTTCGCAGAGATATCCTAGAGCCAGTAGACCATTCTGATTGGGGTACACCTTTGGTACCGATTTTGAAGGCGGATGGAAATCTACGTATATGCGGGGATTATAAAGTAACAATTAATAAGTGGTTAGTTGATTTCAATTACCCATTACCACGTATCGATGAGATATTCGCAGCTTTAAGCGGTGGTGAATTATTTACCAAGTTAGACATGTCAAGCGCATACAACCAGCTTGTATTAGACGAAAAATCTCAAAGTCTTTGCACCTGGAGCACTCACATTGGCACACTTAAAATGAAAAGATTACCTTTTGGTGTTAAGTCTGCTGCATCGATTTTTCAAAAGACCATTGAGTCAATTCTAAATGGCATTTCCAATGTAGTTGTATATCAAGATGATATAACAGTAACGGGTAAAAACTTAAAAGAACATGTTGAAACTTTAAGAATTGTTTTAAATAAAATGCAGTCTGCTGGTCTAAGATTTAATGCAAACAAATGTAAGTTTCTGCAAAGTGGAATTTCATACTTAGGCTTCACAATCAATAAAAACGGTTTGCAGAAAAATATGAAAAGATGTAAAAGCGTAATCAACTGTCCGATACCTACAAACATCACTGAAGTAAGAGCATTCATCGGTATGGCAAATCACTATTCGAAATTTATATAAAATTTCGCAAAAAAATCAATCCTTTATATGGTTTACTAAAGAAAAATGTAAAGTTTATGTGGTCAACTAATTGTCAAAAAGCTTTTGAAAATATTAAGAAAGAGATTGTTTCAGATCAAGTCTTAGTTCATTTTGATAGTTCTCTACCTACCATATTATCTACTGATGCGAGTAATACCACAGTAGCCGGAATTTTATCACACAAATTTCCAAACAATACCACAAGACCATTAGCGTTTATATCAAGAGCGTTAACAAAAACTGAACAAAATTATAGCACATTAGAAAAGGAAGCGCTAGCAATCATTTTTTGTGTAACCAAGCTCAAGCAATACTTGCTTGGACAACACTTTATATTAAGGACAGATCATAAACCACTAATATTTTTATTCGGTGAAGGCAAAGGATTACCACAAATGGCTTCGGCTAGAATTCAAAGATGGGCCTTCACATTATCAGGATTCAATTACTCAATAGAGTACATTAAAGGAGAAAATAATAATGCAGACGAACTTTCAAGAATACCACAGTCAGAAACAGTATGCGATTCGGAGGAAAGTAATTTTATATGCTACACTGAAGCAAACAACCCTTTATTTCTGATGTTTAGAGAAATAGCGAAAGAAACAAGGCGAGATTCTACCCTATCTTAGGTCATGCATGCAGTTAAAGAAAGTAAAATTGAAAATTTGAAAGGCAAGGAGTTTGAACAGTACAAAAACAAAACCCTTGAATTATCAGTAGAACGTGTTTGTGTTCTATGGGGTTTTAGAACAGTCGTTCCCTGTAAACTACAGAAATCAATCCTTAATGAGCTACATCGTTCACACATCGGTATAGTAAAGACTAAAGGTCTAGCAAGATCATATGTTTGGTGGCCAAACATAGATGCAGACATTGAAAGAATTATAAAAAATTGTAAATACTGTCAAGAGTTGAGTTCCAACCCAGAAAAATGTACATTGATACCTTGGCAACCTACAAACTCAGTTTGGAGCAGAATCCATGTAGATTATGCTGGACCAATTAATAATTATTATCTGTTCGTGATAATTGATTCATTCACGAAATCGGTTGAGGTATTCAAAACAAGAGATATGACGTCATCTTTTACTATAAACTCTTTGATAGAAATTTTTTGGCGTTATGGTTTGGTAGACACTCTAGTAAGCGATAACGGCAGACAGTTTACTTCTAGTGAATTCAAAAACTTCATTGACAAAAACGGGATTAAGCACATATTCACAGCACCAGGGCATCCTGCTACAAATGGTAAAGCTGAGAATTTCGTAAAAACTCTAAAAAAAATAAGTTATTGCATCACTGAATAGTAACACAGTTGGAAGTTTTGATGCAATATTAAAACAAATTTTTGTTTGATTACAGAAACTCCAAACACTGTACAACAAATGAAAGTCCTTCAAAGCTTTTTTTTGGCAGACAGCTGAAATCACGCTTTAATTCGCTCAAACCACCTTTAGTTAAGGACACTATAATAAAATGTCAGGAAAGGAGTATTGTTAATCATAAAGGTAAAAGAAACATTGATTTCAATAAAAATGAACCAGTTTTTATACGTGATTATAGGTATCCAAACAAACCTAAATGGTCAGAAGCTTTAGTGAAACAGAAAGTGGGCCCTAGATCTTATAAATGCATAAATATTCACAATAATAAAGAAATAAAACGTCATTCTAATCAAATGCGTAAAACAGCAGAAATTAGTAATGAAGGTTGTTCTTATCAACTTGGTGATGGAGAGAGGTTGATCAATCAAGAACAGAATGTGGACAATCAAGAAGAACCTATGAAATCAAGACCACGTAAAGATGGCAAAGTAGTTAAAAATAATTAAGATTGAAACAATTATAAGTGATTTATATAATTCGATTGATAGACGATTTCTGTAAATTAAATCATAAATATAGTAAGTCATAAGAAATCCATACAGAACAAATAATGAAATATGAAATGTAATATTATGAATTGAGTTGAATATGTATGAACACTTTAATTGTATTATACTTATAAGCAAAGAACCTTAAGTGGAGGCATGATATGTATGATTTGAATGATGCACATTCAATGTTTGATCGTGCACATCCATTTAACGTAATAATAAGCTTAGAATATCGATACAACATAGATAACAGAACGAAGCGATCTTTCCTATGTACATACGATAACACGCACACCCAAGGCATACTTATATGCCTTGCGCACACCAATTACTTCCTAATAAACGCGTGCAAGAGACACAACAAATATAGAACATTTCGATGAACTTCTAACACTTGTGGGATCAGATTTGGCCAAGTTTTCTATTAGAAAGCCAATTTCAGAGCGCGATAGGCTTATGATAACATTAAGGTAAATATAAGATTTTATTTGAAAACCCTGCATACATATAAAATCAAATTTTTATACCCTTAACCCATAAAATGGGTAAATAAGGGTATAATGGTTTTCTGCAAAAACATGTAACAGGCAGAAGGAAGCATCTCCGACCCCATAAAGTGTATACATTCTTGATCAGCAACAACAGCCGAGACGATATAGTTATGTCCGTCTGTCTGTCTGTCTGTCCGTCTGTCCGTCTGTATTAACGCGTGGATCTCAGAGACTACAAGAGCTAGAGACTTCTGATTTTGGATATAAGTTCTCCTATACCATGAGCAGAACAAGTTTGCTTCAAATTATCGATAACTATTCTGGTTTCCGATATACACATAATTTCGATAACAATAAAATATCGAATTTGGAAAATGTAAAAATGAGGGTTGAAATAATGGGTAACGATAGAACTTTTCTGAAAAATTCGTCCAAATCGGTTAAGAATCACCGCAGATATCGAATTTAATCGTTTGAATCTAAGTCAGTATACCAAAGTCTTACATAAATTTAATTTATTTATTGCAACTGGGTTCAGGGTATCTTCTAGTCGGGCTCTCCCGACTAGAGCTTTCTTACTTGTTATTACTAGATTTCTTGCTACCGGCTCGTCCTACAGTGCCATTGGTTATTCCTTCCGCGTTGCCAAGTGTACTGTTCACAACATCGTAAAGGAAACGACGCAAGTAATTTGGAATCGTTTCAACGAAAAATTTATCCCGAAGCCAACTAACTCGGACCTAATACAAATTGCGGAAGAGTTTTATAGCTGCACTGGACTGCCCAATTGTATAGGCGCATTAGATGGGAAGCATTTTGTTATCCAAGCACCTGCAAACAGTGGAAGTTTATAATTTAACTATAAAAAAAAACCTTTTCAACTGTTTTGCTGGCTGCTTGCGATAGCAATTACAATTTCACTGTCGTCAACGTTGGTGCATATGGTTCTGAGTCAGATGGTATGCTAATTTTTGTTGTTTTGAATGAAAATATTATTAATTTTACTTTAATTTAAGGTGGAATCTTGCGTCGCTCGGACTGGGGAAAAATGTTGCTGAACAATGAGCTGCCAGTGCCAGAACCTTCTGTATTGCCCAATAGTGAAACAATTTTTCCATATTTTTTTGTCGGCGATGAGGCGTTTCCGCTAAAGCGCCATTTACTGAGACCATATGGTGGGCGTGGTTTGTCGGAAGATAAACGTATTTTCAATACAACCTTGTCAAAGGCACGACGTTTTATTGAAAATACGTTCGGAATTTTAGTATCAAAATTTCGAATTTTCAATACCGTCATTTGTGCAGACCCGGATCTGGCAATATCAATTGTCAACAGTGCTGTTGTGTTGCACAACTTCATAAGAAAAACAAAAACCTCTTCAACGCATCAAGCTGAAAATGAAATCAACCATGGAAGATGGAACAATTTACAATCAGAAGCGCAGCTCAGAGCAACGTATGAAGCACAAAATTTACGCGATGACATGACAAATTATTTATCAACGAAAAACTAGTGCTTAATAAAAAATTTAAATACATTTTAATACATTTTATTTGTTTTTTATTTGCGATATCTATATTCCATTGAGAGTTCCATTATTTTCTTTTCGAATTCCGTCGCCTCAGCCTTCTCCAATTCGAGGTATGTCGCTTTAGCGAATGTTAGCGCGTCATCGATTGGAGACTCGGTTTGCATTCCACCCATCATTTTGGCGGTATTGGCATTTATTGCCTCCACAATGTCATCTAGCATTCCTGGTGTCTTTGAGCGCGATCGCGACAATGATCGCGGCGTTGTTGCTTGCTGCGGCGATTCAAGCTGCTGCGATTGCGGCTCCGACAGAAACTCCAAATCCCCATCCTGCAACCAAGAGTCCTCATTCGCAGTCGAACTGCCCCATGCTTGCGAATTGCTAACCCTGGAAAAGAAAAAGTTTAATTAATAAATCAATAATAATTACAAATCAAAGGCAGTGCTTACTTGCGTCGCTTGTACCCGCCTATACTTTTCACGCAGTTTGCGAAAGTGGCTGAACGCTTCATCCCCTTTAAAATACACGGTAATGAAATATTGTCACAACCGAACGAATCACAAGAACTTACCAGACATTTTGAAGTCCACTGCTATGGACTTCAACAAATCATCCCGCAACAGTTTATTTTTGTACGCTTTGGACGTGACACTCCATAAGCATTCATTACTTTGCACCACTTCAATAAATCGTGCCGTTGTCTCCTCGTCCATGCTTGTTTTATAAAATTTTTTACTTGACTTGTACACGTGCGCGCAATTCGAACAATGCAATCAGCTGATTCGAACTCAGCTAACATGTGTGCAATGGCGCAAAAATTAACGGTTTTTTTTTATTTAACAATGATTTTATTGTTATATATTCATTAATATTTACTTAATATATATTAAATAGTGAATTCTGTTATCATTTACCTCAGTTTTAAGCAAAATAGAGGCAAAAACTTTGGAGCTTTTAAGCACATTTTACTAACTTCGAAAATACGCCATCTATTGACAGCTTTTAAAACAAAATTTTCGAATAGCTTTTTTCCACTCCAAGCTGAGATGCAAGCGAGAGCGGTTACAGATTGAGAGCATAGACGAAGTATACCTATAGACTGGACAAATCGCTCTTGAGTGAAACTCGAACGAAAATTAAATGCGGGCAACATTGGGTGTGAAACGAGAATTGTCTTTGCAAAAGCACGATGGCAAAGCGGAACGATGGCAAAGCAACGTTCGAATTTTCTTACTTATTGTCGTGCAGCTGTGTTTCTGCTGGCCAAGAGACGACCAGCTGACGAAGGATGATGAAGAATAATGAAATAGAACAAAAATGTATACTTGCATGATTTCGCAAATTTATTTGTTTTTTTTTTCTTTTTGTACTTTGCTTGCTTATCCTTTTGCGTCGACCTTGCACCAGCAAAACAAATAGCGAATTAATAAAAACAAATAAATAAAATAAAAATAATTAAATAAAAAAAAAACATATGAACATATATACCATATATATACTGTTTTAATGATTTGATGGTTTAATTTAAATGATTTAATTTAATGATTTTTGTTTCGGCTAGCTCCTATAAGCATGTGTGTGTGACCCTTTCTGTTTACATGTGCATATTTTTATGAACGCGTATCATTTGCCTTGACTTGACTTCATTGATCTGCTTAAGCCCATTATGAATATCGGCAAAATTTTGAACAAGCCAAGTGCTTATTGCAGCGACCAGTTAAAAAAAAGACATGTTTACAGAATTGTTAATGTTAACATGCCTTGGACTTTTCTGCAAGTTCGAAGCGGTCAGAAGTAACGAGTTAAAAAGTCGGTTCTTCCACGATAAGCACCTGTGCTATTTTTTAAATATCGCTTCTTTGTTTTGTATCCTTTGTTGTTGTTTTGCATTGATGTCTTGTTGGTGTGCAGTGCTAGCTAGCTAGTTGCCTAGGCAACTAAGTCAATTCTTCTATGCGTGTAATTTCGAGTGTATGCATGTGCTTGTGCCATTCGAGAAAAGGCACACGTGCTGGCTCGTCGTAGCCACGCATTTTTGGTGGGCCTGGGCTTTGCAATAATTTTGACTTTTGTTTCGGCTAGCTACCATAAGCATGTGTGTGTGTCCCTGTCTCTATGCATGTCCATATTCTAATGTATGCGTAGCATTCGCCATGGCATTAATTGACCTTTCTCTATTATTGAGAATTTCAGCAAACGCCTTAACAACCAATAATTTGATCAAATTTGGTACATATTTGTATTATTTGCCTACAAACACCTAAGAAAAACAATACTTCCAAGGCATTTTTGGAGCTCGTCAATAGTTTGCTGATCAGGCGAACAGCACAAAAAACAAGCGTCTAGTAAGATAGGAAAGCAGACACGGATCGCAATCAGCTTGAAGCCGTAGTGAGTCGCTCCGTGCTGCCCATTATGCAAAAAACATAGCTCGGCAACAGTGCAGTGATAGTTTGGTAGCTCAAGTGTCTACTTGTTCTCTCGACTCTCTAGTAAATCGTTTTTGGGAATTGAACCAATGTCCAATCGAGTCGAAGGCTGTTCGCCAAACAGCTGAACTGCAGGCCTCTGATTTCGCTTTCAAGTAAATTTTCCTTTTAAAACCAATCCCAAAGTTCTTGGCCTGTCCTTTCAAAGTGCTGAAAGGTGTTTTTTGCAACTTGAGCTCAAACAATCAACAGATGACACTCTTAGAAATATATATCATGACTTGATGAAAGAGTATTTGGATATGGAACATATGTCCATTCTGTCGAGCTCCTCGAGAACAGCATTACTCCATTCCTCATCAATTCGTTCTGCGACCTAAGAGTACCTCAACCAAACCTTTTGTATTTGATGCTTCCAGCAAAGCATCAACAGCAGTTTCTCTTTATGGGGGCAACTATTCAGAGGTTGTTGTATTCAACTTTCGTCAACTTTCGGTTGAGCAAATATGCCGTAACTGCCGTCACTTCAGCCAAGTCGGTGATATATTACACGCAGGAGGATTTCCACTGGCCAAGTGGGCTTCCAATTGCCAGAATCGGTCTGGTGAAAGGAACGCCAGAGAAGAAGTAAGTATAAAATTTGATGAACAAAGCTTAGTAAAGGCGCTTGGAATGCGTTGGGCACCGCAAGAGGATATCTTTAAATATCATCTTGACGTGGATAGTTTTGCCTCTCCAAAACAAAAAAAAACGCAATATATTGTCCATAGCCTCTCGTTTGTTTGACCCTCTTTGCTTATTATGTCCAACAGTCACTAAGGCAAAAATGTTGTTACAGGAGCTATGGAGGCTAAAGGTAGATTGGAACGAGACTATTCCTATAAGTCTGCACACTGCATGGAATAAGTTTACCAGTACCCTGCAGTACTTGCACAAAATTTCAATCCCGCGTACCTTGTGCCAATGAATTCAAATCCACGGCTCTGCTGACGCCTCCAGTCAAGCCTATGGTTGTTGCATATACGTGCGAACAGGCAGCAACGAAAACGTTGACGTTTCGTTGCTCACGACAAAATCTGGGGTAGCTCCGCTAAGTGTCAAAACGATACCTCGGCTAGACCTTTGTGCAGCACTTTTGCTGGCCAAACTTTGGCAACAAGTGACTCGGGTAGATTGGGTAAATTTGTCGTGAATCGAGTCGCAGAATTTTAAGACTTGTCAACTGGAGTCGAGTGGCGTCACGTTCCAACAGATTCTAACCCAGCAGACTTGGTTTCCAGGGGAACCGACATCAACGAAATTGTGAGTTCCTTGTGGATCAATGGACTAAGACTTTTACTGGAAGCCTCAACTGCACCAGTTCGAGATAGCATCAGAAGTAAAAGCTTCTGAGGACAAAAAATTCAGTTGTGTGTGCATTGGATGTATCTGACGCTGAATCCTACTGCATTTTGAACCTGATAAGCCTTCAATTAAGATTTTCCAAGCTGGTCCGTATAATGGCTTACGTGCTGCAATCGTTAAATCCATTCATCCACGAAGTTGATTTATTTTAATTAAATTAAATTTGAATTATTTCGAGCAGGAGGGCGTTTGCTACACGGCCCTATGCCGTATGATATCACTTTCATGTTCCCGTTGTTGCAACCAAAGCGTTGAGAGCTCATCAGCTACATTGTAAGGCATTTGCACCTTAGGCACTACTATACTGGTGCTAAGGTTCTTGTTGGATTGTTGAGGCAGTAAATTGTTGGGGCAAAAAATGGGAAATTTGTCAGCAAACCGTCTTCGTGAAGGTCGGCGATTTAGAGTATCTGGCGTAGATCTCTGTGGGTTTTTCTTGTTAGCTACAAAATTATAGGTAAACCACCCGTTAAAATGTACGTTGTCGACAACGCGACGAACTTTGTGGCAATTTCAGCAACGTTCTGAAGGAGTTGCAGACAGCATGGCACCAAAGCCAGGAGAGGCTGCAGGAGTACGCATTGCCGCGTGCGGCCGCCAAACACAGGCTAGTGCGAAGGGCAGGCAACGCCAAGCTAACGCCAGACAAGTTGAGCACACATTTGGTGGAGGTCTAAGCGTTGCTCAACTCTAAGCCGCACATGGCAGCAGCATCGACCCGAACGATGAAGAGCTGATGACGCCAGAGCAGTTTCTCATCGGCCAGCCTTTGCTGGGGCTGCCGCTCGGATCCACGCCCGACGAGCCCTACAACAAGCACGCATTTTTGAAGCGATTGCGACAGTTTCTGGTGCTCAGTTGTTGGTGCTCAAAAAAGTGGTCCAAGGACTACCTGCTCAGCCTGCAGCAGCGAGACCAGTGGAGCAGAGGCAAGGCCAACCTGGTCGAAGGGGCGGTCGTGCTCGTCCACGACGACAACACCACCCCTCAACGATGGATCACCGGGCGCGTCACACGCATCATAGCTCGGGAGGACGGCAAGGTGCACGTGGCACCCCACCAATACCTTATTGTTGAATTTGTTGAAAACCGGAGCTCATCAACGGGGCCGGAATTTTGGAGCAGAATATAATTATGTATATTGCTATCAAGTTACAGTCGAACTTCCATATTACGAATAAATAGCGCGAACACTGCTTTTTGGTTCAACTTTCAGTGTGTTTTGTTCTCCATATAACGAATTTCCCTATAGCGAATACTTCTTTATTACGCGTTAGATGTAGATGTAGATGTTGTTGCTGGGATTACTCCGTTATTTTTTATAGGCACCAAGGCAAGGAATAATGGATTGTGATTAACTGTATTTAGAATAGTTGCACACATTGTATAAAAGTGAAAAATTGCGCGATTCTTTAGTCTGCAATTTCTATCATCATTTCTATATAACGAAATTTCTATGTAACGAGGTTTTTTCTTGGTCTCTTTAGATTCGTTATATGGAAGTTCGACTGTAGTTTGTTAACTTAGCTTAAGTATGTTAAAGAGAAAATATGAAGTCGCTCTAAATGTTAGTTTGCAAGCCGATCGGCAATCTGCCGATGGCGAATTGTTGTTTCGTGTGGCTAACGTAATTGTATTAGGCTAAGCTACTTTTTAATTGTCGTTTTACACTTGAAGCCACCGCGTTAAACTCGATATTATTTTTGGAAAAAAGGCGTCTCAATTTTTTGAAATTGTATTTATAATACTAAAAACTATTAGATTTTTCAGAAGCTGATGAACACCTTCATTATGTTCATTACATTTAACATGAGTAGTTATCGATATGCGATACATGCGATATTTGGATACAATCGATAAAGTATTATTTAATATAAACATATTAGTAAAGAAGAAGCCCTAATGCTGGACACCCCTTTGGTTTTTGTGACATAAAACTGTCCAAAATCAACGTAAAGCTTATTTGTTGGTATCGTTGGAAAGCTTGTTAAATTGTGCATATATAAGGCATTATACACATTTAATTCATTTAAAGAAATATTTAACATTTAATGAAAAAACTCAAAATCACGACTTTCAAATAAGTGCCCCTTTGGTGGACACCCCCTTTTATCTTGTGAAAATGCAGCCAATTAAATAAAATAAAATGCCAAGTCATTGTTTTTATGTAAGTTTTTGTTTTTTATGCAATTAAGCAATGAAAATCGAATGAATTAATTATTTTATTAATTATTATTACTCGTAATGAGCAGTATCGTAATTAATGCATCGATATTTCGATTGACTTATCGATCTATGCATCGCACGCTCATCATTGCTCCGAGATTGGGGCTTCTGCCTTACATACATAATATCTTCTTCCTGAATTTAAAAACGGTGAGTGGCTTTTACAGCTCGGCGTGCTTGGCTACTTCTGCTGACTGGAATACCCGAAATGCGTTGCCGGCGCTGAGATGAGACTTCTGCCTGACAGATTCCCATATTTGCTTGATGATAGCGAGCTTGCTGACGATTGCTTTGAGTCAGCTGCGAACCAGAATGGATTGGGGGCCAATCTCGGACACTGTACATTAGTCGGACACCCCCCTTTATTTTGCGAGTTTTGATGCTAGCGCGGTCTAATTACTGTGAGAGATAGCTTTCAGTGCCGGCTTTATTTTGACATGGTCTACAGGTGTTAATACCTAGTTTTGGCTTAAGGCCTGTACGCATGAGCCCCGTACATCTCCCGTACCGTATACATGAGTTTAACGACCGTAACAACAAGTGTTGAAAATATCACATATTTTATAGCTGTAAAAGCTTAACGCAGATATCATTTTTTTTTTTGGTTCCTCCTTTTTATACCCTTAACCCATAAAATGGGTAAATAAGGGTATAATGGTTTTGTGCAAAAGTATGTAACAGGCAGAAGGAAGCATCTCCGACCCTATAAAGTATATATATTCTTGATCAGCATCAACAGCCGAGACGATATAGCCATGTCCGTCTGTCCGTCTGTCTGTCCGTCTGTCCGTCTGACCGTCTGTCCGTCTGACCGTCTGTCCGTCTGTCCGTCTGTATGAACGCGTGGATCTCAGAGACTACAAGAGCTAGAGACTTCTGATTTTGTATTTAAGTTCTCCTATACCATGAGCAGAACAAGTTTGCTTCAAATTATCGATAACTATTCTGGTTTCCGATATACACATAATATCGATTACAATAAAATATCGAATTTGGAAAATCTAAAAATGAGGGTTGAAGTA
Source organism: Scaptomyza flava (assembly GCA_030179655.1). Taxonomy (NCBI): domain Eukaryota; kingdom Metazoa; phylum Arthropoda; class Insecta; order Diptera; family Drosophilidae; genus Scaptomyza; species Scaptomyza flava. The sequence continues at coordinate 45,654,945 of JARNME010000012.1, forward strand.
ATGTTTAATGATAGAACTTTTCTGAAAATTTCGTCCAAATCGGTTGAGAAACACCGGAGATATTGAACTTAATCGATGGAAGCTAAGCCAGTATACCAAAGTCTTATATAAATTATATATATTTATTGCAACTGGGTTCAGGGTATCTTCTAGTCGGGCTCTCCCGACTAGAGCCTTCTTTATTATTGTTGGTTTATTATTTGTCTGAGTGTTTGGTTTTTTGTTATAATAGAGTGCTTTTTCTATCTGGCATTGTTCATACGCCGTTTCAATGCTTCCTGGGTTTTTCAATCGGATGATAGATTTTAGGGGCTCCCTTAGGCCCGAAATTTAAGCATACTTCGTTATAGACCGTTTTCTTTGCTTCTATTACGTTAACGGATTGTCCGTTGTTGGAAAGTATAGAAAACAATTGACTTTTAATTCTTGACAACCCGAAGAATAATTGTCCCAAGGACAGGTTGTCCGGGAAGGTTTGTAACTCGCTTAAAAGGCCAGCCTCGCTTTTTTTGCTTGAGTAAAGACGTAAGAGGTTGTTCTTGATGTCGTCCCAATTGAGTTGCGTGTTGGCCAAATTTAGTGCCTCGTCTGCTCTACCTACGATTTTGTTCCTGATAGCTCTAAGTATAAGTAGGCCGTACGGTGTTTGGTCCGTGCCCCTAATGAGCATAATTATCTCTCTTGTACACTAGTTATATATTTGTCCAGTTGACCTGGGGTGCCGTCGAATGTCGGGAGTTATTTTTCGAATGACAAAATATCAAATGCCCTAAGGGCCGTGGAGATGTTACTAAATCCACTTACTGTAGGTGTCATGGGGTTTGAGTTATTCCCGGTAGAATTCCCTGAGTCCATCATAATGGTTTTCGAGGAGAAGGAAGGTGATATCCCTATAATTGGGGTAAGGGTAGTCAATCTACTGTTTGATCGTGTTGAACTCCTGAACTCCTAATACAGAACGTGTAGTCTTTTTTAAGGTTTGTGTAAACTTTTTTGACATCAAAGTAATAGAAAAGAGTAAAAGCTAACGAATGAACCATCTTTTTATCATACATAAGTATGTATATATTGTATGTGAGTGTTTGTTGTTTTTATTTTTTGTATTTGTTTATATTGTTGTTTTCAGGTGTTCAATTTTGTGTTTTAATTTCTTATGTTGCGAATTCTGCTATATAAGGATATTAGTGTTTGTATGTAAATTTATATGTATTTCATTTGTATGCAAAGTGCAAAATATACTTATGTATATGCGTTCCCGCCCCCAGCCCCCCCGCATTTAGAAATCAGAAAAGCCTATATCTCCCACAGTTTTTTAGCTAGAGTCATCAAATTTGGTGCCAAGATAGATGATGATGACCCCCCAAAAACTGCACTAAAAGTTTGGATGCCACGCCCACCAATACCGCCCTAGCCACCCCCATCTGCATCAACGCTTCGTCAAAAACGGGAATGCGTGTATCTTCCAGAGTAATGAGCTAGAGCCACCAAATTTGGTAGGAAGATAGCTGGCAACGACCCCCAACAATCTGCATCAAAGTTTTGGAGCCTAGCCCATCCATTCCGCCCCCCTCTCCCCACCTTATACAAACTTTTAGCTAGAGTCACCAAATTTGGTATGAAGGTAGCATTTGACATTCCACAAGGATCTGCAGCAAAAATTTGGATGTCACGCCGAACCATACCGCCCCCAGCCCCCCTTTCCCCACTTTATACAAACTTCGAGCTAGAGTCACCAAATTTGGTATGAAGAGAGCAATTGACATCCCACATGGATCGGCAGCAAAAATTTGAATGCCACGCCCACCCATACCGCCCCAAGCCCCATAGCCCCCCTTTCACCACCTTTTACATGCTTCGAGCTAGAGTCACCAAATTTGGTATGAAGGTAGCATTGGACATTCCACAAGGATCTGCAGCAAAAATTTGGATGCCACGCCCAACCATACCGCCCCCAGCCCCCCTTTCCCCACTTTATACAAACTTCGAGCTAGAGTCACCAAATTTGGTATGAAGATAGCAATTGACATCCCACATAGATCTGCACCAAAAATTTGAATGCCACGCCCAACCATACCGCCCCCAGCCCCCCTTTCCCCACTTTTACAAACTTTGAGCTAGAGTCACCAAATTTGTTATGAAGATAGCAATTGACATTCCACAAAGATCTGCATCAAAAATTTGGATGCAATTCCACCCATACCGCCCCCAGCCCCCCTTTCCCCACTTTATACAAACTTCGAGCTAGAGTCACCAGATTTGGTATTAAGATAGCAATTGACATCCCACATGGATGGATCAAAATTTTTAATACTGGTATAGAGCATGCCGCAGTCGGTTGCGTCCGACTGCAACGTTTCCACTTGTTTTTTTATACCCTTAACCCATAAAATGGTCAAATAAGGGTATAATGGTTTTGTGCAAAAGTATGTAACAGGCAGAAGGAAGCATCTCCGACCCCATAAAGTAGATATATTCTTGATCAGCATCAACAGCCGAGACGATATAGCCATGTCCGTCTGGCCGTCTGTCCGTCTGTATGAACGCGTGGATCTCAGAGACTTCAAGAGCTAGAGACTTCAGATTTTGTATTTAATTTCTCCTATACCATAAGCAGAACAAGTTTGCTTCAAATTATCGATAACTATTCTGGTTTCCGATATATACATAATATCGATAACAATAAAATATCGAATTTGGAAAATCTAAAATTGAGGGTTGAAGTAATGGGTAATAATATAACTTTTCTGAAAATTTCGTCCAAATCGGTTCAGAAACACCGGAGATATCGAATTTAATCGATTGAAGCTAAGTCAGTATACCAAAGTCAATTCTAAATTTAATTTACATATTTATTGCAACTGGGTTCAGGGTATCTTCTAGTCGGGCTCTCCCGACTAGAGCCTTCTTACTTGTTTTAAATTAAAAGAGCATGTGAGTGAATTTATATATATTTATATATTTTTTTTTTGCAATTGAGCAGTTTCTGTTGTGCTGCAAGTTTCGCTTGTGACTTGAGTGAGTTTTTATACTCGATTCCGAAGGTAAAGAGTATATTGGTTTTGTGCAATGTCCGTCATGGTGTATGTCCGTCTGTCCGTCCGTCCGTCTGTCCGGGTGTCCGTCTGTCCGTCCGTATGAGTGCAAGTTTTTTCCACACCCTTCAAGCTAGGGACTTGAAACTTTCCAATTCTCTTTTTCTATGGGATAGTAAATTAAAGTGTCAAGATTGGGGTTCTACGATAACTGGGGGGCTGGCAAATCGATAAATTCGATAACTCATAAACGATAAATCCGCATATTTCACACACCCTTACAGCTAGAACTACCAAATTTGGTGAGAAGATAGCTACTAGCAACCCCCAAAAAACTGCATCAAAAATTTTGGAGCCACGCCCCCCCATTCCACCCCCAGACCCCCCGCATTTTAAAGTCAAAAAAGCCTATATCTCCCACAGTTTTTGAGCTAGAGCCACCAAATTTGGTGCCAATTTAGCTGATGATGACCCCCCAAAAACTGAACCAAAAGTTTGGATGCCACGCCCACCAATACCGCCCTAGCCGCCCCCAGATGCCCCAACGCTTCGTAAAAAACGGGAATGTGTGTATCTTCCAGAGTAGTGGAGCTAGAGCCACCAAATTTGGTAGGAAGATAGCTGGTAACGACCCAAAAAGAACTGCATCAAAGTTTTGGAGCCACGCCCACCCATCCCGCCCCCAGCCCCCCCGCATTTAGAAATCAGAAAAGCCTATATCTCCCACAGTTTTTTAGCTAGAGTCACCAAATTTGGTGCCAAGATAGATGATGATGACCCCCCAAAAACTGCATCAAAAGTTTGGATGCCACGCCCACCAATAACGCCCTAGCCACCCCCATCTGCCCCAACGCTTCGTCAGAAACGGGAATGCGTGTATATTCCAGAGTAGTGGAGCTAGAGCCACCAAATTTGGTAGGAAGATAGCTGGCAACGACCCCCAACAATCTGCATCAAAGTTTTGGAGCCTAGCCCATCCATTCCGCCCCCCTCTCCCCACCTTATACAAACTTTGAGCTAGAGTCACCAAATTTGGTATGAAGGTAGCATTTGACATTCCACAAGGACCTGCAGCAAAAATTTGGATGCCACGCCCAACCATACCGCCCCCAGCCCCCCTTTCCCCACTTTATACAAACTTCGAGCTAGAGTCACCAAATTTGGTATGAAGAGAGCAATTGACATCCCACATGGATCGGCAGCAAAAATTTGAAAGCCACGCCCACCCATACCGCCCCAAGCCCCATAGCCCCCCTTTCACCACCTTTTACATGCTTCGAGCTAGAGTCACCAAATTTGGTATGAAGGTAGCATTTGACATTCCACAAGGATCTGCAGCAAAAATTTGGATGCCACGCCCAACCATACCGCCCGCAGCCCCCCCTTTCCCCACTTTATACAAACTTTGAGCTAGACTCACCAAATTTGGTATGAAGGTAGCATTTGACATTCCACAAGGATCTGCAGCAAAAATTTGGATGCCACGCCCAACCATACCGCCCGCAGCCCCCCTTTCCCCACTTTATACAAACTTCGAGCTAGAGTCACCAAATTTGGTATGAAGATAGCAATTGACATCCCACATAGATCTGCACCAAAAATTTGAATGCCACGCCCAACCATACCACCCCCAGCCCCCCTTTCCCCACTTTTACAAACTTTGAGCTAGAGTCACCAAATTTGTTATGAAAGTAGCATTTGACATTCCACAAGGATCTGCAGCAAAAATTTGGATGCCACGCCCAACCATACCGCCCGCAGCCCCCCTTTCCCCACATTAAGTTTTGGCAGTGATTATCAGCAATAGATTCCACACAAGTATATCCAATAACACTACTTCATGTAATTGTTTAATATTTGTTTTTGTCTGCGTGAACTTGTGTAAATGTGAATCGCGTTGATTTCATTTAACACATAGTACACTGACAAATTGTATTGGGGTATGTTGTATTTGATTGTTTGTATTTATCTAATGTATGACATGATGTGTGTTATGATACTTGGCCTAACATTAAGTTTTGGCAGTGATTATCAGCAATAGATTCCACACAAGTATATCCAATAACACTACTTCATGTAATTGTTTAATATTTGTTTTTGTCTGCGTGAACTTGTGCAAATGTGAATCGCGTTGATTTCATTTAACGCATAGTGCACTGACAATTTGTATTGGGGTATGTCGTATATGATTCGTCATACATAAGTATTACACTTGTCACTCACTTCTGACTCACTTCTGCAAGTCATTTAATACACGGGTTCAGGGTATCTTTTAGTCGGGATTTCTCGACTAAAACCTTCTTACTTGTTTTCAGATTCGCTCGCGCATCGCTCTTCATGTTCGGCGCTAGATGACAAATTATTTTTAAATCGCGCCTTCGTTGTTGGCTATTTCGGCTAATTCTCTTATCTATGCGCGCGCTCTGCAAGTCAAACAAAGAGCGTAGTATCGCTACCTTCTTCACACGCACTGAATCAATGCAAAACATATCTAAACTTCAATTAAGTCAATTGCATATTGCCTATAGATTTAATTTAGTGTGTGTGCGGAGGAGCTAGGGTTATTAAACTTTATGATTGACATGCAAAGCGCGCACATGAGCATGATCGGAGCGAGATTTCAAATTATCTGATTATCATAAGAGCAACACACGCGCTTATGTGAACGCCCTGTGCTTATTCGAAATTGTATATCAATAAATATTATTGTGTTACGTTTTGTCTAAGTTATATAAGCAGCAAGTAGGCGAATCCACCCCCATAACATATTCTGGTGTGGTTTTGTTATGTTGTTGTTGTTTTTTTTTTTTAATCAATGACACCAACAAAAAATAGCCGTGCGGGCCCAACAACAACACTTACAACAACAACAAACGCTACTTGGGTCGTAAATCAATTGTCAAAGGCACACAAATTTGAAAAAAAAAGAATGTGCACTGTGCGAAGTGATACATGTACATAAAATTATGAAAATTATTTTCAAGCGCATTGTTACTTAATTGTGTATGCACTTATTCATTAAGAAGCGGAAATCCGTTTCGTTTTTGCAAGTGTCGAACCTTTTCTTATGACTTTGCTTGTGCGACGCGAAGACGTCACTGCGCATTTGTTTTGTTTTTGTATTCTCGCTCGCGATCAAACCCTCAGCTTGTGCGACAATCAGGCGACAGTAGTGGAATGGGTACTTGTTGTAATTGTATTTTGTTTTTTTAAAATTACAATTACAACATTTGTTTTTTAAAATGGGTAAAAAGTGCTCCAAATCGTATGGGAGGTACTTGAAGGAGTTGTCCAAATAAAAATTCCCTTCTTAGTGCTCACCTCCTACCTGCATGGAAAATTGTGTGAAAATTTCAGCCTTCTAGCTCTTTTCGTTTAGGCTGTGGCTCTTCCATTCTAGTCAGGACAAACTCTTTTATATGTACAGACTATGTAACAGGCAGAAGGAAGCATCTCCGACCCTATAAAGTATATATATTCTTGATCAGCATCAACAGCCGAGACGATATAGCCATGTCCGTCTGTCCGTCTGTGTGTCCATCTGTTCGTCTGTCCGTCTGTATGAACGCGTGGATCTCAGAGACTACATGAGCTAGAGACTTCTGATTTTGTATTTAAGTTCTCCTATACCATGAGCAGAACAAGTTCGCTTCAAATTATCGATAATTATTCTGGTTTCCGATATACACATAATATCGATAACAAAAAATATCTAATTTGGAAAATCTAAAAATGAGGGTTGAAGTAATGTTTAATGATAGAACTTTTCTGAAAATTTCGTCCAAATCGGTTGAGAAACACCGGAGATATTGAACTTAATCGATGGAAGCTAAGCCAGTATACCAAAGTCTTATATAAATTAAATATATTTATTGCAACTGGGTTCAGGGTATCTTCTAGACGGGCTCTCCCGACTAGAGCCTTCTTACTTGTTTTAAATTAAAAGAGCATGTGAGTGAATTTATATATATTTATATATTTTTTTTTTGCAATTGAGCAGTTTCTGTTGTGCTGCAAGTTTCGCTTGTGACTTGAGTGAGTTTTTATACTCGATACCGAAGGTAAAGAGTATATTGGTTTTGTGCAATGTCCGTCATGGTGTCTGTCCGTCTGTCCGTCCGTCCGTCTGTCCGGGTGTCCGTCTGTCCGTCCGTATGAGTGCAAGTTTTTTCCACACCCTTCAAGCTAGGGACTTGAAACTTTCCAATTCTCTTTTTCTATGGGATAGTAAATTAAAGTGTCAAGATTGGGGTTCTACGATAACTGGGGGGCTGGCAAATCGATAAATTCGATAACTCAAAAACGATAAATCCGCATATTTCACACACCCTTACAGCTAGAACTACCAAATTTGGTGAGAAGATAGCTACTAGCAACCCCCAAAAAACTGCATCAAAAATTTTGGAGCCACGCCCCCCCATTCCACCCCAGACCCCCCGCATTTTAAAGTCAAAAAAGCCTATATCTCCCACAGTTTTTGAGCTAGAGCCACCAAATTTGGTGCCAATTTAGCTGATGATGACCCCCCAAAAACTGCACTAAAAGTTTGGATGCCACGCCCACCAATACCGCCCTAGCCGCCCCCAGATGCCCCAACGCTTCGTAAAAAACGGGAATGCGTGTATCTTCCAGAGTAGTGGAGCTAGAGCCACCAAATTTGGTAGGAAGATAGCTGGTAACGACCCAAAAAGAACTGCATCAAAGTTTTGGAGCCACGCCCACCCATCCCGCCTCCAGCCCCCCCGCATTTAGAAATCAGAAAAGCCTATATCTCCCACAGTTTTTTAGCTAGAGTCACCAAATTTGGTGCCAAGATAGATGATGATGACCCCCCAAAAACTGCATCAAAAGTTTGGATGCCACGCCCACCAATAACGCCCTAGCCACCCCCATCTGCCCCAACGCTTCGTCAGAAACGGGAATGCGTGTATATTCCAGAGTAGTGGAGCTAGAGCCACCAAATTTGGTAGGAAGATAGCTGGCAACGACCCCCAACAATCTGCATCAAAGTTTTGGAGCCTAGCCCATCCATTCCGCCCCCCTCTCCCCACCTTATACAAACTTTGAGCTAGAGTCACCAAATTTGGTATGAAGGTAGCATTTGACATTCCACAAGGACCTGCAGCAAAAATTTGGATGCCACGCCCAACCATACCGCCCCCAGCCCCCCTTTCCCCACTTTATACAAACTTCGAGCTAGAGTCACCAAATTTGGTATGAAGGTAGCATTTGACATTCCACAAGGATCTGCAGCAAAAATTTGGATGCCACGCCCAACCATACCGCCCCCAGCCCCCCTTTCCCCACTTTATACAAACTTTGAGCTAGAGTCACCAAATTTGGTATGAAGGTAGCATTTGACATTCCACAAGGATCTGCAGCAAAAATTTGGATGCCACGCCCAACCATACCGCCCGCAGCCCCCCTTTCCCCACTTTAAGTTTTGGCAGTGATTATCAGCAATAGATTCCACACAAGTATATCCAAAAACACTACTTCATGTAATTGTTTAATATTTGTTTTTGTCTGCGTGAACTTGTGTAAATGTGAATCGCGTTGATTTCATTTAACACATAGTACACTGACAAATTGTATTGGGGTATGTTGTATTTGATTGTTTGTATTTATCTAATGTATGACATGATGTGTGTTATGATACTTGGCCTAACATTAAGTTTTGGCAGTGATTATCAGCAATAGATTCCACACAAGTATATCCAATAACACTACTTCATGTAATTGTTTAATATTTGTTTTTGTCTGCGTGAACTTGTGCAAATGTGAATCGCGTTGATTTCATTTAACGTTAACATTATTTTTAAATCGCGCCTTCGTTGTTGGCTATTTCGGCTAATTCTCTTATCTATGCGCGCGCTCTGCAAGTCAAACAAAGAGCGTAATATCGCTACCTTCTTCACACGCACTGAATCAATGCAAAACATATCTAAGAGGCTTCAATTAAGTCAATTGTATATTGCCTATAGATTTAATTTAGTGTGTGTGCGGAGGAGCTAGGGTTATTAAACTTTATGATTGACATGCAAAGCGCGCACATGAGCATGATCGGAGCGAGATTTCAAATTATCTGATTATCATAAGAGCAACACACGCGCTTATGTGAACGCCCTGTGCTTATTCGAAATTGTATATCAATAAATATTATTGTGTTACGTTTTGTCTAAGTTATATAAGCAGCAAGTAGGCGAATCCACCCCCATAACATATTCTGGTGTGGTTTTGTTATGTTGTTGTTGTTTTTTTTTTAAATCAATGACACCAACAAAAAATAGCCGTGCGGGCCCAACAACAACACTTACAACAACAACAAACGCTACTTGGGTCGTAAATCAATTGTCAAAGGCACACAAATTTGAAAAAAAAAAGAATGTGCACTGTGCGAAGTGATACATGTACATAAAATTATGAAAATTATTTTCAAGCGCATTGTTACTTAATTGTGTATGCACTTATTCATTAAGAAGCGGAAATCCGTTTCGTTTTTGCAAGTGTCGAACCTTTTCTTATGACTTTGCTTGTGCGACGCGAAGACGTCACTGCGCATTTGTTTTGTTTTTGTATTCTCGCTCGCGATCAAACCCTCAGCTTGTGCGACAATCAGGCGACAGTAGTGGAATGGGTACTTGTTGTTGTTATTGTATTTTGTTTTTTTAAAATTACAATTACAACATTTGTTTTTTAAAATGGGTAAAAAGTGCTCCAAATCGTATGGGAGGTACTTGAAGGAGTTGTCCAAATAAAAATTCCCTTCTTAGTGCTCACCTCCTACCTGCATGGAAAATTGTGTGAAAATTTCAGCCTTCTAGCTCTTTTCGTTTAGGCTGTGGCTCTTCCATTCTAGTCAGGACAAACTCTTTTATATGTACAGACTATGTAACAGGCAGAAGGAAGCATTTCCGACCCTATAAAGTATATATATTCTTGATCAGCATCAACAGCCGAGACGATATAGCCATGTCCGTCTGTCCGTCTGTCTGTCCATCTGTTCGTCTGTCCGTCTGTATGAACGCGTGGATCTCAGAGACTACATGAGCTAGAGACTTCTGATTTTGTATTTAAGTTCTCCTATACCATGAGCAGAACAAGTTCGCTTCAAATTATCGATAACTATTCTGGTTTCCGATATACACATAATATCGATAACAAAAAATATCTAATTTGGAAAATCTAAAAATGAGGGTTGAAGTAATGTTTAATGATAGAACTTTTCTGAAAATTTCGTCCAAATCGGTTGAGAAACACCGGAGATATTGAACTTAATCGATGGAAGCTAAGCCAGTATACGAAAGTCTTATATAAATTAAATATATTTATTGCAACTGGGTTCAGGGTATCTTCTAGACGGGCTCTCCCGACTAGAGCCTTCTTACTTGTTTTAAATTAAAAGAGCATGTGAGTGAATTTATATATATTTATATATTTATACCCTTCACATGTGAATCAGGGTATATTGAGTTTGTCATGAATCTGTAACGCCTTAAAGGAATGATGGGAGACCCCATAAACTATATATCAAAATGATCAGGACGAGCTCAGGAATTGATTTCCGTCCGTCCGTCCGTCTGTCCGTCTGTCCGTCTGTCCGTCTGTCTGTTTCAACACGATTTCCGGCCAAACTGCTGAACCGATCTTGATGAAACTTTCACAGATTGCTTAGATCATGTCGGGTTTGTTCACTATGAAATTTCATCCCGATCGGAGCATTCTACGATATAGCCACCATATAAATTTACCATATCAACACGATTTCCGGCCAAACTGCTGAACCGATCTTGATGAAACTTTCACAGATTGCTTAGATCATGTCGGGTTTGTTCACTATGAAATTTCATCCCGATCGGAGCATTCTACGACATAGCCACCATACAAATTGACCATATCGTACTGTTTCAACACGATTTCCGGCAAAACTGCTGAACCGATCTGGATGAAACTTTCACAGATTGCTTAGATCATGTCGGGTTTGTTCACTATGAAATTTCATCCCGATCGGAGCATTCTACGATATAGCCACCATACAAATTTACCATATCGTACTATCAATTGTTGTCTCTGTCGTGCACTTTCAAGTACCTACATGTCAATATGTTGTTTTTGTTGAAAACGAACAAGTAAATGACGCTCAAGAGTAAAAATATTATCGAAAAATTGCCAACAACTGCACAGAAACATAAGAGGGGGGAGTATTGATTTGGCTGTGTGAAGGGTATCATAGTCTTGGCATAGCCAAAATTAACTATGCGCCACTATGTTTTTTTTTGCAATGAGCAGTTTCTGTTGTGCTGCAAGTTTCGCTTGTGACTTGAGTGAGTTTTTATACTCGATACCGAAGGTAAAGAGTATATTGGTTTTGTGCAATGTCCGTCATGGTGTCTGTCCGTCTGTCCGTCCGTCCGTCTGTCCGGGTGTCCGTCTGTCCGTCCGTATGAGTGCAAGTTTTTTCCACACCCTTCAAGCTAGGGACTTGAAACTTTCCAATTCTCTTTTTCTATGGGATAGTAAATTAAAGTGTCAAGATTGGGGTTCTACGATAACTGGGGGGCTGGCAAATCGATAAATTCGATAACTCAAAACGATAAATCCGCATATTTCACACACCCTTACAGCTAGAACTACCAATTTGGTGAGAAGATAGCTACTAGCAACCCCAAAAAACTGCATCAAAATTTTGGAGCCACGCCCCCCCATTCCACCCCAGACCCCCCGCATTTTAAAGTCAAAAAAGCCTATATCTCCCACAGTTTTTAGCTAGAGTCACCAAATTTGGTGCCAAGATAGATGATGATGACCCCCCAAAAACTGCATCAAAAGTTTGGATGCCACGCCCACCAATAACGCCCTAGCCACCCCCATCTGCCCCAACGCTTCGTCAGAAACGGGAATGCGTGTATATTCCAGAGTAGTGGAGCTAGAGCCACCAATTTGGTAGGAAGATAGCTGGCAACGACCCCCAACAATCTGCATCAAAGTTTTGGAGCCTAGCCCATCCATTCCGCCCCCCTCTCCCCACCTTATACAAACTTTGAGCTAGAGTCACCAAATTTGGTATGAAGGTAGCATTTGACATTCCACAAGGACCTGCAGCAAAAATTTGGATGCCACGCCCAACCATACCGCCCCCAGCCCCCCTTTCCCCACTTTATACAAACTTCGAGCTAGAGTCACCAAATTTGGTATGAAGAGAGCAATTGACATCCCACATGGATCGGCAGCAAAAATTTGAAAGCCACGCCCACCCATACCGCCCCAAGCCCCATAGCCCCCCTTTCACCACCTTATACATGCTTCGAGCTAGAGTCACCAAATTTGGTATGAAGGTAGCATTTGACATTCCACAAGGATCTGCAGCAAAAATTTGGATGCCACGCCCAACCATACCGCCCGCAGCCCCCCCTTTCCCCACTTTATACAAACTTTGAGCTAGACTCACCAAATTTGGTATGAAGGTAGCATTTGACATTCCACAAGGATCTGCAGCAAAAATTTGGATGCCACGCCCAACCATACCGCCCGCAGCCCCCCTTTCCCCACTTTATACAAACTTCGAGCTAGAGTCACCAAATTTGGTATGAAGATAGCAATTGACATCCCACATAGATCTGCACCAAAAATTTGAATGCCACGCCCAACCATACCACCCCCAGCCCCCCTTTCCCCACTTTTACAAACTTTGAGCTAGAGTCACCAAATTTGTTATGAAAGTAGCATTTGACATTCCACAAGGATCTGCAGCAAAAATTTGGATGCCACGCCCAACCATACCGCCCGCAGCCCCCCTTTCCCCACTTTAAGTTTTGGCAGTGATTATCAGCAATAGATTCCACACAAGTATATCCAATAACACTACTTCATGTAATTGTTTAATATTTGTTTTTGTCTGCGTGAACTTGTGTAAATGTGAATCGCGTTGATTTCATTTAACACATAGTACACTGACAAATTGTATTGGGGTATGTTGTATTTGATTGTTTGTATTTATCTAATGTATGACATGATGTGTGTTATGATACTTGGCCTAACATTAAGTTTTGGCAGTGATTATCAGCAATAGATTCCACACAAGTATATCCAATAACACTACTTCATGTAATTGTTTAATATTTGTTTTTGTCTGCGTGAACTTGTGCAAATGTGAATCGCGTTGATTTCATTTAACGCATAGTGCACTGACAATTTGTATTGGGGTATGTCGTATATGATTCGTCATACATAAGTATTACACTTGTCACTCACTTCTGACTCACTTCTGCAAGTCATTTAATACACGGGTTCAGGGTATCTTTTAGTCGGGATTTCTCGACTAAAACCTTCTTACTTGTTTTCAGATTCGCTCGCGCATCGCTCTTCATGTTCGGCGCTAGATGACAAATTATTTTTAAATCGCGCCTTCGTTGTTGGCTATTTCGGCTAATTCTCTTATCTATGCGCGCGCTCTGCAAGTCAAACAAAGAGCGTAGTATCGCTACCTTCTTCACACGCACTGAATCAATGCAAAACATATCTAAGAGGCTTCAATTAAGTCAATTGTATATTGCCTATAGATTTAATTTAGTGTGTGTGCGGAGGAGCTAGGGTTATTAAACTTTATGATTGACATGCAAAGCGCGCACATAAAATAGAGAGTGAACATAAATGAGCAACAACAAAGGAGCATGATCGGAGCGAGATTTCAAATTATCTGATTATCATAAGAGCAACACACGCGCTTATGTGAACGCCCTGTGCTTATTCGAAATTGTATATCAATAAATATTATTGTGTTACGTTTTGTCTAAGTTATATAAGCAGCAAGTAGGCGAATCCACCCCCATAACATATTCTGGTGTGGTTTTGTTATGTTGTTGTTGTTTTTTTTTTTTTAAATCAATGACACCAACAAAAAATAGCCGTGCGGGCCCAACAACAACACTTACAACAACAACAAACGCTACTTGGGTCGTAAATCAATTGTCAAAGGCACACAAATTTGAAAAAAAAAAGAATGTGCACTGTGCGAAGTGATACATGTACATAAAATTATGAAAATTATTTTCAAGCGCATTGTTACTTAATTGTGTATGCACTTATTCATTAAGAAGCGGAAATCCGTTTCGTTTTAGCAAGTGTCGAACCTTTTCTTATGACTTTGCTTGTGCGACGCGAAGACGTCACTGCGCATTTGTTTTGTTTTTGTATTCTCGCTCGCGATCAAACCCTCAACTTTTGCGACAATCAGGCGACAGTAGTGGAATGGGTACTTGTTGTAATTGTATTTTGTTTTTTTAAAATTACAATTACAACATTTGTTTTTTAAAATGGGTAAAAAGTGCTCCAAATCGTATGGGAGGTACTTGAAGGAGTTGTCCAAATAAAAATTCCCTTCTTAGTGCTCACCTCCTACCTGCATGGAAAATTGTGTGAAAATTTCAGCCTTCTAGCTCTTTTCGTTTAGGCTGTGGCTCTTCCATTCTAGTCAGGACAAACTCTTTTATGTGTACAGACTATGTAACAGGCAGAAGGAAGCATCTCCGACCCTATAAAGTATATATATTCTTGATCAGCATCAACAGCCGAGACGATATAGCCATGTCCGTCTGTCCTTCTGTCGGTCCATCTGTTCGTCTGTCCGTCTGTATGAACGCGTGGATCTCAGAGACTACAAGAGCTAGAGACTTTTGTATTTAAGTTCTCCTATACCATAAGCAGAACAAGTTTGCTTCAAATTATCGATAACTATTCTGGTTTCCGATATACACATAATATCGATAACAAAAAATATCTAATTTGGAAAATCTAAAAATGAGGGTTGAAGTAATGTTTAATGATAGAACTTTTCTGAAAATTTCGTCCAAATCGGTTGAGAAACACCGGAGATATTGAACTTAATCGATGGAAGCTAAGCCAGTATACCAAAGTCTTATATAAATTAAATATATTTATTGCAACTGGGTTCAGGGTATCTTCTAGTCGGGCTCTCCCGACTAGAGCCTTCTTACTTGTTTTGGTGTAATTTTGTGCTTTAGATGCTAAATCAAAACAAACAGCCGTTCATTGTGAAAAGGCGCTAATGGTAAACTAAGGTTGGTTGTCTAATTTTCTTAAATAAACCAGTTTATGGGATGCTGTCCGTTCTAGGAGTGATGCCTTCAGGCTTTTAAAGGGCAATTTTAAATTTATTTATTTATTGCAAGCAGCAAATGAAATATCACAAATGGCATAATCAGCTCAAACGATAGCGAACAGCTGATTGTGTAAAGTTAGCAGACTTGTATTGTTCAATTGGGTGTTCACGACAGCGGTGTTGCAAAGTTACACTTTTGCACATTTGCAACACCCTAAATGATTTTTTTCTGACATGTGTTTGGTAAACTTAATTTTTTTTTTTTTTGTAATTTTTACTCTCATTCTGTATATTTTCATCATCATTCATCATAATAAAATACTTTTATATTACTATCTATATTAATATATTATATTATTTTGTATTATTGTATTACGATCATCAAAGTCGAAATTAGTTCAGCTGAAAGGTAACATGACATTCTTTGACTGTTAGGCGGTACGAAGTTCGCCGGGTTAGCTAGTATATATATAAACATAAATTATTTTAATTTCTTGACATATTAAAATCTTTATATATAAAATAATGATGCCTACTTCGATCTTTACAATGATCTCCTGCCTAATTTTTCGTATGGCTTCACAGGCCATACTCTATTACGAGCAACGCAATTATCGCTCAGTATTACAAACATTTCTTTACATTTCATTTGTGTTTGAATTAAAATTATTATAAACAAGTGGAAACGTTGTAGTCGGACGCAACCGACTGAAGTATACTTGTTACCAGCATTAAAACCGGTAAAACAGGCCTGATTGCAAAGGGGTACGGATGCGGCATGGGTGTACGCTGCCTTAAAGATTCTCCGATGCAGATGGGGATTCCACCAGCTGTCTTCGTTGCAAGTTTGGTGACTCTAGCTTAAAGTTTGTAAAGGGAGCTGGGGGCGTTATGGGTGGGTGTGGCATCCAAATTTTGATGCAGATCTTTGTGGAATGTCAATTGCTATCTTCATACCAAACTTGGTGACTAAAGCTCAAAGTTTGAAAAAGTTGGGGAAAGGGGGGGCTGGGGGCGTTATGGGTGGGTGCGGCATCCAAATTTTGAATGCAGATCTTTGTGGAATGTCAATTGCTACCTTCATACCAAATTTGGTGACTCTAGCTCAAGGTTTGTAAAAGTGGGGAAAGGGGGGCTGGGGGTGGTATGGGTAGGCGTGGCATTCAAATTTTTGATGCAGAACTTTGTGGGATGTCAATGGCTACCTTCATACCAAATTTGGAGACTCTAGCTAAAAGTTTGTAAATGGTGGGGTAAGGGGGGCGGAATGGGTTGGCGTGGCTCCAAAACTTTTATGCATATTTTTGGGGGTCGTTGCCAGCTATCTTCCTACCAAATTTGGTGACTCTAGCTTCACAACTCTGGAAGATACACGAACTCCCGTTTTTGACGAAGCGTTGGGCTAGATGGGGGTGGCTAGAGCGGTATTGGTGGGCGTGGCATCCAAACTTATTATGCAGTTTTTGGGGTATCAACATCACCTATCTTGCACCAAATTTGGTGGCTATAGCTCAAAAATTGTGGGAGATATGGGCTTTTCTGTTTTCAAAATGCGGGGGGCTGGGGGCGGAATGGGTGGGCGTGACTTCAAAACTTTGATGCAGTTTTTTGGGGGTCGTTGCCAGCTATCTTCCTACCTAGTTTGGTTACTCTAGCTCCACTACTTTGGAAGACACACGCATACCCGTTTTTGACGAAGCGTTGGGACGGATAGGGGCCGCAAGGGCAGTATTGGTGGGCGTGGCATTCTAACTTTTGATGCAGTTTTTGGGGGGTCATCAACACCTATCTTTACACCAAATTTGGTGGCTAAAGCTCAAAAACTGTGGGAGATATAGGCTTTGTTGTCTTTAAAATGTGGGGGGATGGGGGCGGAATGGGTGGGCGTGGCTCCAACATTTTTGATGCAGTTTTTTGGGAGTTGCTTGTAGCTATCTTCTCACCAAATTTGGTAGTTCAAGCTGTAAGGATGTGCGAAATATGTGAATTTATCGGTTTTGAGCTATCGAATTTATCGATTTGTCAGCCCCCCAGTTATCGTAGAACCCCCATCTTGATACTTTAATTTACTATCCCATAGATAAAGAGAATTATAAATTTTCAAGTCTCTAGCTTGAAGGGTGTGGAAAAAAAATGGACACACACAGCCGGACAGACGGACGGACACCATGACGGACATTGCACAAACCCAATATACTCTTTACTTTCGGTATTTAGATTAAGAAATATATATTTTTTTTAAAAATAGGTTGCGCGCTCTTTGTAGCACCGCCGGCCCCCGAAGATGACTTAGATTGGAACGCTAAATGGTGTTAGCAATGGTCCTCGCACAGGCTGTTGGGGCGCCGCACAGTGGGGCCTTTGCTCATTTAGCTTATCAAAAATCATATCTTCTAAACTAATTAAGCGATTTCAAAAATTTAAAAAGCAATTAATAGATGACTTTTCAAGCTTTAAAATGAATGTTCGCCAAGAGTGCTAGGTATCCGTGGTGCTTAAATATTCAAAGTCAAAGTCAAGAAATATTTCCAGCACATTTTACCTGTAAATTCCAATTAAAAACGTTTGTTTTTAGTCATAACTCAAAATTTTTTATAACTTCAATGACTATTTCTCATTTTTTGTTGTTTTTATTCGATTTCTAACTTAAATACATAAAATTTAAATTCTTATTTTTGGGTGATTTTTTGAGGTTAATTTTTAATATTTGCTATCGATGGCTGATTTTCAACCAAATAATCATCAACATTAATGCTAGTAAGGTTAACATCTAATAAACTCAACATTTCGGAACTATAGTTGCTATCTTCCAAACCCTTTCGTGATCGCACATGTCTCAGCGATGCAAGAAGTGGATCCGATGAGGCTGCCAGCATGTTGAAAAGGTCTCCATTTTGTCGCACCCGAGAAATTTTGCACGTATTAGTGAATCTGAACCTCTTGTAGTCCTTGTTTTTACATTCCTGTGCTTCTTCGGACAGCTCTCCAATAGGTAAGCACTGATATTCTATTAAGTCCTTTCCATGAGCCAAAATCCTATGTACCGTGGGGGTTAGTTTTTTCTGAGGATACAATCCAGTCAAAAGTTGAGCTGTTTTTGATGCGTATTCGCCAAATTTTGCACCATCTATCATTTCTTTGCAGTTTATAACATTTAGGATAACAGCAAACCATTTAATGATCTCATTATGAACACCTGTTATCAAAGTTGTTATTTGATCATTTTCAAAAAATCTCCTCGAGTATTTCCATCATTCGTATTCCCGTATCCGTGCTTTGGACAGTCAACTTTTATTCCTAGCTTCCGAGAGAACTCAGCTTGTATAACTTCCTTTCTTCTCTGTATATCCTCACGAGGCGTATTATCCGTTTTTGTTTCTCCTGGCCGAGGAAGTGTGTACGCGAGCTTCAGAATAAATTCCATACACTTTATTCTGCAATGCAACGGAGAAATTCCATATTCGTAGCAGTTCTCCTCACCCGTTGAGTCGTCTAAACTGTGAAAGTCTTTTTGAGTTTTTTTACAAATGGGACACCTCAATGTTGAGGAGGTGTTTGTAATTTCATTTAAGACTTTCCATCAATCATTGTCAGGAAGAAATCAAACTTCACCGTGAATGTTTTTCCACTCTTGGTTTGAAAAACAGTAGGCTTCACCTGGCTAATTTGATTTTGTATGTCGGTTACAGTTGATTTAATCAATTCAGACGACTCCTTCGCATATTTGAAGAAAATAGGGCGACAATAATGAATCGATGATGGTCGGCGATTTTCCAATGTTCAGAAGTTTCACTCCTAAGGCGTAAGGGAACTACAGAAGCCATAAACATATTTTCATCAGAAATAGTTTCGTCATCTGTCTGTATAATTTGTTTGTATATGCTTTGTCCAGACGATCCATCACATCCCCACTTATTGAGTAGAGTCAGATTTTCAGGAAGAAGCTTGACCTCTCCATCAGGCAAACTTTCAACTATACGCCTAGCAGTGTGATCCATTAAATCCTGGAGTTTTACTTCTAGAGATGTCTCTGTTATTATTGTATTAGGTGGCACTGCTTCCTTTTGGCAAATAAAATTTTTTTATATCCGGGAAGAACTTTGAAGTTATGTTTTTTTTGAGGAGCTGCGTAAAATATCATATTTCTTCTTAGTCAGTCCCAAGTTCATAAATAGGGAAAACGCTTCTTCGTGAGTGTACTTAATTCCGACTGAGTTTGGAGGCGTGGGAATACTTTCCTTAATCCTATACAGCCGTAAAGGACTGGCGACCTGCACAGCTGTCATAATTGTCGCTCTTGTCCTCTCTTGTTCCTTCATATACTTGGATGAAAGTGCTTCCGACAGATGTTCAGCTGTTAAGCTATCCGTAGCATCCTCAAGCTTACGTTTCCTTGTAACACATGAACACTCCTCCATACTTTTTTGCGGCCTTCCTCTTCCTCGGTAAACTTCTTCCTGTTCTGAATATCCGAATGTTGTACATTCCTCCAACCAATTTTCATGCTTTTTTATGAAAGCCGACATGGTTCTATGGACCAAGTTCCATTTTCGCTTCAAGTTAGCGTGAATGAATTAATTTGTGTCTGAAGCGCACAACTAGCGTTTCGAGTACGCCAATCTCTTTAAGCAATGCCACTTGAAAATCGTTAATATTTTCAGAAGCACGAAAAGTTCAAAAATCTTTGAATTTGTTAAATCCATTATTGCGCTTATTTATCAAAATTTCGTGAATTATATTGAAAAATACTATTCAATCTGAAAATTTCTTATTGTTCGCAGCAATAAACAACAAGTGTTTCCTCTTATGAGTTATGAAATAACTGTTACCATCAAATGACATATTTTGCACTTTATACCATATTTTTGAGTTAGCTAGGTAAGCAAGCAAAATTGGTATAACCCTTTTCCAATTAGCTAGGTAAAAAAAACAATATATACCTAAGGTATTGATTTACATTAAAAATAGGTAAACGGGAAAATACAGAAATTAAAAAAAAAAATAACCTGTAGTACCGCAACTTTCCATCAACTACAATTATATTTACCTGCCTCCTCAGACCTTTTCCATTCATGTAATTAGAAAGGATAGGAAGGAAAAAAGGATTAGAAGGGATATATATAGACAGGTAGTACTTATAATACAACATTTAGAAATGTTGTCAATAAAAAGCACACACGCTACATCCAAATTTGTATGCGCTCTTCTTCTTCCTTATACCTGCCGCGTGTTTTTAACTCGAGGTATCCCTAGTTTTTTGGCTCGCGTTTCCAAAATGCAGATTTTCGCAGATTGTGACGATATACATATGAAAGGTATATATTATAGCTTTCAAATGAATGTGGTCCCACCGTGACTCTGAGAGATACTTTTTTGTTATAGTCCACGAAAGTTCAAAAAATGCCAAAATTTAGTGTATTTTTTAAACGATTCTAATTTAACAAGAATTTCAGCTATATTTAAACTGTATACAGAAAACACTGAGATTGAACATACTTTCAGATAAAGAAAAAAGATCGAAGATCGGTTGTGTACGTCGCCCAATATTCAGTTCGAAAGTGGTAAATTTCTGAAAAAATTGTCATTTTTTCGTACTCACGTAAAATTTCTCAACTTTGAGGAGCTCTACCACCCAAAATTATTAACCGATTTAAAAAATCTTTTGGATCCATAATCTTTGAAGTATTCTCTATCGATTACATATTTCACTTTTGCCAAACGCGTTCATCAAAAAAATGATTTTTGATAAGCTATCCGAGAAAAGGCCCCACTGTGCGCCGGTCCAGGTATTCTCACAGGCTGTTGGAGCGCCGGTGCTGGTCGTCTCACAGGCTGTTGGGGCGCCGGTGCTGGTCCTCTTGAAGCATGTATAGCTGCAGTGCGGCGACTCT
Source organism: Scaptomyza flava (assembly GCA_030179655.1). Taxonomy (NCBI): domain Eukaryota; kingdom Metazoa; phylum Arthropoda; class Insecta; order Diptera; family Drosophilidae; genus Scaptomyza; species Scaptomyza flava. Next base: position 45,675,986 of record JARNME010000012.1, read on the forward strand.
AATGATCCAGGGCAGTCCACTGGGCATTGTTTCTCCGGTTAGTGTTTAATTGTTTCTTCTGTGGCACTGGTTGAAATACTTTAGAGTTTATCTATATACCATTTAAAAGAGTTTGTCCTGATTAGAATGGAAGAGCCACAGCCTAAACGAAAAGAGCTAGAAGGCACACAATTTTCCATGCAGGTAGTAAGTGAGCACTAATAAGGGAATTTTTATTTGGATTAATCCTTCAAGTACCTCCCATATGCCACCAGCTATCTTCCTTCCAAACTTGGGGACTCTAGCTCAAAGTTTGTAAAAGCTGTGAAGAGGGGGGCTGGGGTGGATTAGGTGGGTGTGGCATCCAAATTGTTGCTGCAGATCTATGTGGAATGTCAATTGTAATCTTCACACCAAATTTGGTGGCTCTAGCTCGAAAATTGTAAAAAAAACAAGAAGGCTCAAGTCGGGAGAGCCCGACTAGAAGATACCCTGAACCCAGTTGCAATAAATATATTTAATTTATATAAGCCTTTGGTATACTGGCTTAGCTTCCATCGATTAAGTTCAATATCTCCGGTGTTTCTCAACCGATTTGGACGAAATTTTCAGAAAAGTTCTATCATTAACATTTCTTCAACCCTCATTTTAGATTTTCCAAATTCGATATTTTATTGTTATCGATATTATGTGTATATCGGAAACCAGAATAGTTATCGATAATTTGAAGCAAACTTGTTCTGCTCATGGTATAGGAGAACTTAAATACAAAATCAGAAGTCTCTAGCTCATGTAGTCTCTGAGATCCACGCGTTCATACAGACGGACAGACGGTCAGACGGACAGACGGACAGACAGACGGACAGACGGACATGGCTATATCGTCGCGGCTGTTGATGCTGATCAAGAAAATATATACTTTATAGGGTCGGAGATTCTTCCTTCTGCCTGTTGCATACTTTTGCACAAAACCATTATACCCTTATTTACCCATTTTATGGGTTAAGGGTATAAAAAGGGGAAAGGGGGGCTGGGGGCGGTATGGGTGTGAAATGGGTTGGCGTGGCTCCAAAACTTTGATGCAGATTTTGGGGGTCGTTGCCAGCTATCTTCCTGCCAAATTTGGTGGCTCTAGCTCCACAACTCTGGAAGATACACGCATTCCCGCTTTTGACGAAGCGTTGGGGTGGATGGGGGCGGCTAGGGCAGTATTGGGGGCATGGCGTCCAAACTGTTTTGATGCAGTTTTGGGGGGTCATCAACACCTATCTTGGCACCAAATTTGGTGGCTATAGCTCAAAAACTGTGGGAGATATAGGCCTTTTTACTTTAAAATGCGGTGGGGCTGGGGGCGGAATGGGTGCGCGTGGCTCCAAAATTGTTGATGCAGTTTTTGGGGGTTGCTAGTTAATGTTATATTTTTAAAAGTGCTTTCATTTGCAGAGGTTGATCTTTTGTATTTTTGCTGAATCGAGTTTGTTAGGAGTTTGACTTTTCTTTCCTTAAGCCTTTTTTGTACTCCACTGCGCCTATTTCAGGCATTGCTCATCACCTCTACTTACTCAGTATTTCCAGCCACTTTCTCTGTATCGTTTCCAGCCACTTTTGTCGATCATGTCGTTAATCCATGGTAATCTTCTCTGTATCGTTCCAATTTTAGTATATGTTCTGCCGATGATTGTTGTTGCTGCTGCTGCTGCTGCGGCACCTCCAGTTGTAGTTGTTTTCAAAATATTAATTTTTTTTTTTTGCTGTATATTTGATTTTCTCTTTTCGTGTTAGCTTTTAGTTTTTAACGCAAAGTTGTTCTACTTACACTACAAAACAGTAACAGTGACAAAAATTTAAGTAAAGAAATGTAAACAAACTATAACTGACTAACAAATATGAAAACACGTTGCATCCATGAAACATGAAACGATGAAACGGAGCTGTTGGGGCAGAATATAATTATATTGCTATCAAGTAAGTTTGTTAACATAGCTTAATGTTAGTTTGCAAGCCGATCGGCAATCAGCCGATGGCGAATTGGTGTTGCGTGTGGCTAACGTAATTCTATAAGGCTAAGCTACTTTTTAATTGGCGTTTTACACTTGAAGCCACCACATTAAACTCGATATTAGTTTTGGAGAAAACTGCATAATTTGTATTTATAAATCTAAAAACTATTCTATTTTTCATTGGCGCCTGATCAGGGACATCGGATTTTCGTTTTAATTTGTTTGTCTCGCGGTGGTGGCTTAAATTTCGCGTGTGATTATAATCACACATTTTCGCTGGATTTTGGATTTTGCTGGATTTGCCCCTTTGAACCGTCGCCATATTGGACGCCGAACAATTTGTGAAAAATTTCATGGCCAACAAACGAGGAAGATCTCTTTCTATTGAACCGCTTGAAAGTCTCCTGGTATTCTGTGCCAAAAATTGAGTGTCAAAAGCTATTTCGTTGTGTCGCTGCGGCCGACATAAATATTAAAATTGTGTTTCACATAAAATAATCTTTACACAAAAGCCTGAGTATTTATTTGACAACATAAATTTAGTTCCTCCCAAAGAGCAATAAAATTTTTTTGCTTGAGACTAGGTTAGCTTGTGCAGAAAACAATTTAATTTTATGCTGTTCGACTGTGGAATAGTCTTCCTAATGTGTTTAAATCCATAAGAGACGCACGCCAATTCAAACGTATGGTTATAGCACACTTTAAAAATTTTATCATCCTAAAATTCAAATAAACAAAAAAAAATAAAACAAAAATATAAAAATAAAATTATAGTAAAAATATGAACATATACATAGTCTTAGTCTAAACTTTCACAAAAGTCTTCCAATGTTTAATGTTTAAAGTATTTAATCTTACTGTTCAATGTTACTATCAATTATTACGTTATATTTTATTTTTAATTCTTTATAAGTTTATATATATTTGTTTGTGCCTTTTGTCATAGTGATTAGTGCTTTAATTTATAGTAGTAATGCTGTAGCACTAAGAATTTCGTTAATAAAATTAAATTAAAATAATAAACTCACAAAAAAAAAAGAACCAAGATTGCGATTTATTTTTGCAGAGTGCCAGGCAGTCGCAGAAAAGGTGGGGAAACTGTTTCCGCCTCCTCCTTGTCCCGGCAGCTTCTGCAGAAATCGTTGGAAGGGGCTAAAAGTCTCGCTGCGTGAGGAATTACAGCCTAATCTGCTTATGTGGATTAGGCCTGAGGAGCGCTTCTATCAGCGCGTTGGCCAGTTTGCCTAGCAATCCTGCCTGTGGCGATGGTAAGCTGCCATCTCTTGTTAGCTTCGAGTTCGAAGTGTGATTGAGCTCTAAGCTTATCTGCCTCTGCCCAAGCCCTCCTTATCTGCGAGGAGAGGCATGGTAGTACCAGCCTTGCCAGCTCGCCTGCTTTACAGTTGCCCTCGATGCTTTTATGTCCGGCCACCCAATGAGGTATATTTCGAACTGCTCTGCCATCCCCTGTAGAGATCTAATCTGGATAAGTATATGGAAAGGGTTTTAGGGAATTCCTGAGGAAAACAATAGTCCTTGTTTGAGGGAATAGCAAGTTACCCACTAGAATGCTGGAGTGTCCGAACTTCTGCTCGGACCACTCCTTGATTTCCTTATGCATAGGGCAGAGAGAGTTGCTACTAATTTCCCCATTTGGTATATTGGCAGGAGATTTATATATTAACTCAGTTGGGATCGTTCTGAGGGCTCCAGTTGTGGTCAGTCCAGCGGCACGCTGTACTTTATCAAGCTTAGGGACAGATGTCTTCTTAGACAGAATTGGCCACCATACTGACACCCCATACAGTAGGATGGGCCGAACGATGGCTGTGTAGAGCCACAGTGTGATGTTGGATGCCATTACCCATTTCAGTCGAATGGACTTCTTGCATGTATATAGTGTGACTGAGGCCTTCTTAACTCGTTCTTCTGTGTTAAAATTCCAGTCTGTTTACTATCGAGAGTGAGCCCTAAGTATTTGGTGTATTTACTGAAGGCAAGTTCCACCCCATTCAGGTTTAGTAGTCTGAGGGGAGGGATCTTATACTTTTTAGTGAAGAGGACTAAATCAGTGTTAGCTTGGTTTAGTCCAAGTCCCTTTGCTGTAGCCCATGAGGACAGAATTCGAAGTGCAGTGGCTCGCACAAACTTTGGGGGTATTTACCCGAGATTTCTATGGCAACGTCGTACAGTGGCGCCCGTAGAACATGTCAAGTGGCAAAAATAAAAATTGCATGTGCCTCTAAAAAATTGAATTGACCAAATTTATAGGAAATTTTCCCACGATATCAGATCTGCAATCCTTAATACAACCAGATTTGTTTAAAAGATATAGCCCTGCAAAGTTGACTGATTTTTTGTGTTGCATAAAAATCGCAATTTTAATGTGACATTTGTCGGCATTGAGATACAATAACTGAAAAACTAAGAAACGGATCGTCATTATTTTTGATTCTATTAAAAGATCATCATGCGTAGTACCCTAATTGCACAAATTGACCTAAGCTCAAATATATAACAATATTATGTAAATTTTCCAGGCATGAAGGCTAACTCTGTTCTTGAACCCTTGATCCAAACGCAGGTAGTAGATTAGACTATATATTGAAAAAAAAAAAACAACATATCTCTGGATTAGTCTACGACTGAAAATTGGCGAGACAAGTACTGTATTACTCTTCAAACATGTCATTGAACAATCAATTTCATGGAAGCTGCCTTTGAAGAACTTGATAGTTTTATGCGGCAATGTACAGAAAGTGAATATATAAAAAAGAAGACTTATGGAAAACTAAACTCATGGATGATGGCTGCAAGAAAACAGAACGATTGAAAGAAAACACCAGGACTGGCTTAATAATGATACCATCCTTGATACATTGACAGGAGATAAACCCAGCACATCAACCGTCCGAGCAAGAGGAAGGCCAACTAAAAACATGGAAGAGTGCTCAAACTTTACAAGAAAGAGGAAACTTGCTGATTCAACAAATGATTTATCCACCGAACATTTATCGGAAGCGCTGTCTATTAGATATACAAAGGATGTTGAAAAAGTAAGGTCACAGATTACGAAAGCAGTTGCTATTGCCAGCCCACCGCGACTACAAAGAATTAAAAAAGCATTCCCACGCCCCCAAACACAAACCTTACAAGTATGGTCCCGAAGAAGCTTTGGCCTTGTTTATGGACTTTCTAAAGAGAAATATGAGATGCTACGGGCATCTTTGAGGCAACATGGAGCTGACATTTTACCGGGATACAAACATGTTTCGAAAGCAAAATTAGATTCACGACCACTGCATACGGAGTTTACTGAAGTCTCTGTAACAACCAACATGCAGGATCTAATGGACCATACAACAAAACGGCTGTTGGAGAGTCTTGCTGAAAATGTGATTGAAGCTTTTCCTCAAGAGGAGGAACACTTTCATGAAAAAACATCAAACAAAGATAAAGAAAAGTTCAGAAAGAAGCAAATACAGCATACGTTTTTCAAACAAGTTGGAGTTAGACTGCCCCAGTACGGATACGGAAACTCAAACGATGGAAACACTTCAAGGATATATTTTGAAAATGATGGGGCTGGAACTCGAATCACTGGAATCAACAATCAAATCTTAAATAGATTGGGAACGATCTAAATGTTTGAACTGCAAGGAAAAAGTTGATTCTGCCAAATATGGAGAATATGCTTCCAAAACAGCATCACTTTTAGCAGACTTATATACGCAGGAAAAGTTGACCCCGACTGTTCATAAAATATTGGCGCATGGCAAGGATATAATTGAGTATCAGTCTTTGCCAATTGGAGAGCTCTCTGAAGAAGCACAAGAGTCCCTTAATAAGTTTATAAAAAATACAGATTGCTAAACACTTTCAAAGCTTCAAGGGTGAGACAAAATGAGGACCACTTGAACATGTTAGCAGCATCTCCAGATCCACTTATTTCATCACTGAGGCATGTTAAGTCACGAAAAGAAGTAGAAAATACTTATAGTTCAGAGATGATTACTCTTTTAGATATACCATCCTTTAAGTATTGTGATGAATGTTTTACAAAAAATTAAAATAAAAATAAGTAAGAAGGCTCTAGTCGGGAGAGCCCGACTAGAAGATACCTGAACCCAGTTGCAATAAATTAGTTAAATTTATGTAAGACTTTGGTATACTGACTCTGGTGCCGATGAACTAGTGAGACGGTTCTGAGGTGGGCAAGCTGAGATAGCGCAAGGCCTCTAGTAGAGGTTAGCTGCGCATAGCGACTGGTCGTGAATAAGCAGTCCCGGACAACAGCAGGTACCACACCGTTATGTGGGACCGACAAGGCGCTTGTCTGACCGCCTTCTTAACATAGTCTTACACACACCCTTCTCCTGCACACACATATTTTCCTACCCAATTCTTACCCCCCACATCTCACAACGGGCAGTGGTGACGTCCTGGGGCAAGGTGCCATTTCACCCCCCTAAGCCAGAGTGTTATGTGGTCCGTGCTCATTGGCTGGTTTGCAGTCAGGGGTAACCGACTGTATTTGAACGGAGCCTCAGTGAGTATACCTGGCCCCGGCGTGTTAGTGGGGGCTATGA